>CM035425.1:120437758-120457758 GCA_020310875.1 Ceratopteris richardii | reverse complement strand
TAAGTTGTTTTCATTTTCTCTGGTCATCAACTGGAAGATGTAAATCTTCCCGACATCCACCGCCACCAAACCTGCACATCGTCCTCGATGGGCCAACTTGCAGATTGAGGGAAGCAGCATGTTCAATGATTATCCTGAAATTAAATCATAGAACAGCATCAAATTCTTTTATAAACATATTTTAAATTATCAAATTTTTAATCTTTTCAACATGCACATGAAGTTTATTTAAATTATATCTGGCAATGAAAACATATTAAAGTATAAAGGTAAACTAGTAACCTGTTGAGTCAACAAACATTAATTTACATTTCATCCATTTATAAACTATGTAAAGATTATAAAACAGAATTCATTTTCATTCATTCAAATGCAGGTTTTGTCATATATATGCATTCACATATGAACAATCAAGCATGCCAAAGAAATCTACTAAATCTACTTGGACAGACAACCGCCTTGTATGCCCAATTTTAATCACTAGATGTGTTTTTTCACAACTAGTTTCTTCATATAAATATGATGTAAACTTCATATCGATAATAAATGTAAATACCTTTTTGGGGTGGAAGAAGGTATAACTTCCATGTCAATATTCTTTTTTTTTTTTCACTACTTTTTTGTTTTAAAGGGGAAAGGCTTAACCCCTTAATCCGAGCTAAGGATCTAGCTGCATGGACAAGAAAGATCTAGGTTTTCACAGACATGAATCATGCAACAATATGCTCCTACACATATACAACTACTTTCGTTATCTAAATGAACTACAAATCCTTCTATTTTTAACAAATCTCACTTAATCTATAAATGTAGAAATATAATTATGTTTATTTCCCTAATATGGTTAAATAGAGTCCTTTATAAATTAATATTCTTCATTCCAGATTTTATCAATTAGTTTATATGAATGCAAATAAAATACGTAAAACAAAATTTTAAGACAAAGAAAAATACGACCTAAAATCAACTTCATCTTCAATCTGCTTCATCTTCAATCTGCTCTCTTTAAATTCATCAGAACTTTTGGCATAACACCTTCAATTGCTTTGATCAATGCATCTTCAGAACCTGTAATCACTTATAAAATAGAAGCTACAAAACAAGTAATCTTCATTATCATTTATCTTGCAAATATAAATTCATATATTCTATCAGATTCATCTTCATCATGTCATAAATTTCATCATAAGAAATTCATAGTGGTTATAATTATCATAAATAATGCATTCTTAATTTTTTTAAATAGGTTTTTCAACCTATGAAACAAAGTTCATAAAATTTAGGAAAAATCAAAATGTTCAAAGTTTTTAACTTGTATCTTTATAAATGAGCATCATTTTTTTTTTTAATATCAATGAAAAATTCATATCTGGATTATAAAAGTTCCTCTTACTCATCATATGGTATATCAATAAAATCATCCTCATATTGTAACTTTTTTTTTTTTTCATGTTCTTCATATTTATCATGATCATATTTATATCATATATATTTCTTTCTTTTAAAAGTATATCATCATAATTGTTGTAAACAAAGATCATTTTGTGCAAAATATTCATCATAATAATATTCTTCATAATTGTTCTTCATAATAGATTTCTTCTTATTTGTGAAAGAAAAAAATCATAAATTTATCATAAGTTTAGGAAATGACAAGCATATTGATCAAAATCATTTGCAAGCATAATTACAAACATGTTTTTGTTTAATTTGAAACAAACTTTGTGTTTTCATATTTTAGAATTCTTTTGATTAAACAAATTGTAATGTAAACTTAATCATAAGTTTGTAATTAGCTTCTCAAACATTAAAACTAAACAATTTAGGTATATGTTTCTCAATTTTTAGGAAAATAGCATATATGCAGCAAGCAAAAATCAAAATTTGAAATGTTTTATCTTCAATAAACAATTCCATCACAATAAAACTATTCACTTAAATTCTTCTCCTTTTTCTTACCTTTAGATGAGTTTTTGATATTATTTTCAATCTTCCATATGGCTTCTTGTACCCATTTTCCCATATTCTTGTCATGTTCTGATTGAAGTTGAAGATTTTCATCTTCAGATGTTTGTACTATTCTTTCATCATTTTTATT
The DNA here is from genome assembly GCA_020310875.1 of Ceratopteris richardii. NCBI lineage: Eukaryota > Viridiplantae > Streptophyta > Polypodiopsida > Polypodiales > Pteridaceae > Ceratopteris > Ceratopteris richardii. Next base: position 120,455,660 of record CM035425.1, on the reverse strand, counting down.
TTGATCACATTTATTGTCAATTTCTATGACTTTAGGTTCTGTTTTAACCACCTGTATATCTATATTTCCATCAATTGATTGTTCATTTTCATCATCTTTTATCTTTACATCTTCTTCTTTCTTAAACTTTTTCAATGTATCTTGATCCTTAGATTTAATTTGAAGATCAATGTTATTCATAGATTTAGGTTTAATAAGGTTTTGATCATTGTTCAAACATTCACATTTAGGCACAATCTTGGTGTTCATAGAATGTAATTGACATACATTGCTTTTCTCCTTATGACTCTTAGGTTTCCATTGTTTTTGAAGTTTGGTTTTAGGACTAAATTTTTCTTGGTCAAAATAGTCTATCATTCCTCCTCTACCTAAGTTTAATCTCAATGGTAGCTGCGTTTGATAATCACATATTTTCTGTTCACTTTCTAATACCAATTGTTGGCTACATGCTTTCTCATAGGCCATACAATTCCCATAAGTATGACCTAGTTGGTCACACCAGAAGCATCTTACAGTTCTCTTCGGTCTTTGATATAAAGCCTTAGGATCAACTTTTCTATGATCGGGTAAAGGATTTTGGTCAATAGAATACATAGATCTACTTTGAACTCATACTTGATATCTATCTTTGCATTCACATGTAGCACTATCATATATTTCGTTGTTTAACCTTTCAATGTTCTCTTTTAAATTTGCAATGTCTTGACCAATAGTTTTGAATGAAGAGATTTCTTTTACATGATTTGCTAATGTTTCCATCTGTTCATTTAAATTTGATAGTTCATAATGAAGAACTCCTTCTAAATTCCTAAACTCGTGATCAAATTGAGTATCTATTGACTTAAGATTTGCATTAAAATCAGATACTACTGTAGTTAAGATTGAAAGAAATGAGTTTAAGGACTCAAACTTGGAATTAAGCTTTAAATCTATAGATGAAATTAATCGTGCTTCCATATCATGCAGAAGATTCTCTACATTAGATGTCATTTTCATTTAATTATGTGCAAGCAAAAAGAATCCAAATATAAATACCTGGAATCTGAATCGAAGAAGAGGCTTAAAGAGTGACTTGTGTATAAGTTTATACAATTTTTAATAGAATCAAACTCTAATACATCAGTTGCTAATGGATGATTGTGCAAACGTTCTTGTCGATGAAAAGGGGTGGCGAGATGAGGATAGCTACTTGCCACTCTTCGTGGAGGCGCTCAGTTCCCTAGGGAACAGCCCTCAACACCTAGAAGAGTGCAAGGAGTCAAAGACAAAGCCACTGCTCCCACGGATGAAGAAGCTTCTGCAATCCAACCTGTCGATATCATGTATGCACATGCACGAAAAATTTAAATTTTATACCTGAGCTGCAAGGCCGTTTGTTCACGTCGGGTTCACCAATGTCGGGTCGTGAGAGATGCTCGGATGGTGGATCAAGTCATCCGCCTAAATCGTTCGGCACACGCGGGGTGTCTGTAGCAAACTCAGGCTTATGGAATTAAGGGCTCTAATGACACAACCATTTAAATTACCTATTTCTATGACTAAAACTAAGGTCTTTAAATAGTTTAAATAGCTATGGTCCGTAAGGACGGGCAGCCTCGTATCTAGCAACAACTTCCTGATATGAGATTAAAACTAGTGACTCTTCTGTTACGCGTTCCATCATGGTTTCTTCTACTAAACTATCAGGTAAGCTAGAGGGTTCTGGTCTGTCTAGAGTTGGCGGAACATTTTCAATATTTTCAATATTTTCAATAGTACTGTGCTCAGACTCATGAACTAACTTAGAAGACATCAAGGAAAGTAATGGAAAAACTAATGAAACAATATGATGCTAAACTGTTTGAATAAATGAATTAATAAGCTAATACAAATGTAAAGTCTAGATAATTGGATAAATGTCTAGTCAATTGGATAGTTGACTAAATCGGGAAGATAAGGTTTAAATGGATCTTTAAGCTGCCGCTTCACTTCAATTGTCTTCACTTCAATTAATTGTAATCTTCAATGTTTCTGCAAAAAACATTAGGAAAAACTAGATCAACACACTCATATATATACACACACAACTCATTTGTAAACCATTCCTTTGATTTTACTTTATTTCCTCATCCTCACTTTTCCCCATTAACATTCACCACACTTTAATTAACTTTTCTCACACAACCTCTCTTTTAATTACCCTCACACTCACCACTCTTTGTACACACCTTTTTTACACTTTAAATGCATATTTTTTTTCTACCACTCTTTTAACTTGCACTCACAACTACCACACTTTGAAACTATTCACTTTAACCACTTTAGTTACACATCTTCTATAAACCATTCTTTTTCCTAGTACTCATATAGACCACTAGTTATTTATCCATTTAATTTACCATTTTTAATTTAATTAGCCTATATTTCTTATTTTAAATAAATCATTTAATTCAATCTTAGGTTAAGATTTTAATTAATTAGAACCTTAGTATTAAATGCACATACATGATTAAATAATTAATTAAACCATATTTTAATTTTTGTTATTGAACCAATGTTTAGTTATAGATTAATTTTCTTAAATATTAATTATTTTAACCCTTAAAACATTCTAAAACCCTAGAAAACCTACTTAAAACCCATCAAAACCCTATTAAAACCCTTTGGAAATCATTGATAACCCATTAAAATCTTTCTGATCCCTTGTAAACCCTAACATGAACCCATTAGAATCTTTTGAGACCCTTCAGATGAACCTAATTGACATAAAATTATATGAACTTAGAAAACCCTAGGGTTAAATACCCATGAATCAAGCATGTATAAATATGAAATACTCATTAATTGAGTAATTAGGATAAACCCTAATTTGAACATATTTTCTTCATCATTTCTTGTACCTGCAAACACTTCAAAAGTAGTTAATTCAATCCAGAACAATTGTTCAACAGTGAAAAAGAGGTTTAGAATTCACCAATTAAGTTGTTTTCATTTTCTCTGGTCATCAACTGGAAGATGTAAATCTTCCCGACATCCACCGCCACCAAACCTGCACATCGTCCTCGATGGGCCAACTTGCAGATTGAGGGAAGCAGCATGTTCAATGATTATCCTGAAATTAAATCATAGAACAGCATCAAATTCTTTTATAAACATATTTTAAATTATCAAATTTTTAATCTTTTCAACATGCACATGAAGTTTATTTAAATTATATCTGGCAATGAAAACATATTAAAGTATAAAGGTAAACTAGTAACCTGTTCAGTCAACAAACATTAATTTACATTTCATCCATTTATAAACTATGTAAAGATTATAAAACATAATTCATTTTCATTCATTCAAATGCAGGTTTTGTCATATATATGCATTCACATATGAACAATCAAGCATGCCAAAGAAATCTACTAAATCTACTTGGACAGACAGCCGCCTTGTATGCCCAATTTTAATCACTAGATGTGTTTTTTCAGAACTAGTTTCTTCATATAAATATGATGTAAACTTCATATCGATAATAAATGTAAATACCTTTTTGGGGTGGAAGAAGGTATAACTTCCATGTCAATATTCTTTTTTTTTTTTTTTCGCTACTTTTTTGTTTTAAAGGGGAAAGGCTTAACCCCTTAATCCGAGCTAAGGATCTAGCTGCATGGACAAGAAAGATCTAGGTTTTCACAGACATGAATCATGCAACAATATGCTCCTACACATATACACCTACTTTCGTTATCTAAATGAACTACAAATCCTTCTATTTTTAACAAATCTCACTTAATCTATAAATGTAGAAATATAAATTATGTTTATTTCCCTAATATGGTTAAATAGAGTCCTTTATAAATTAATATTCTTCATTCCAGATTTTATCAATTAGTTTATATGAATGCAAATAAAATACGTAAAACAAAATTTTAAGACAAAGAAAAATACGACCTAAAATCAACTTCATCTTCAATCTGCTTCATCTTCAATCTGCTCTCTTTAAATTCATCAGAAATTTTGGCATAACATCTTCAATTGCTTTGATCAATGCATCTTCAGAACCTGTAATCACTTATAAAATAGAAGCTACAAAACAAGTAATCTTCATTATCATTTATCTTGCAAATATAAATTCATATATTCTATCAGATTCATCTTCATCATGTCATAAATTTCATCATAAGAAATTCATAGTGGTTATAATTATCATAAATAATGCATTCTTAATTTTTTTAAATAGGTTTTTCAACCTATGAAACAAAGTTCATAAAATTTAGGAAAAATCAAAATGTTCAAAGTTTTTAACTTGTATCTTTATAAATGAGCATCATTTTTTTTTTAATATCAATGAAAAATTCATATCTGGATTATAAAAGTTCCTCTTACTCATCATATGGTATATCAATAAAATCATCCTCATATTGTAACTTTTTTTTTTTTTTTCATGTTCTTCATATTTATCATGATCATATTTATATCATATATATTTCTTTCTTTTAAAAGTATATCATCATAATTGTTGTAAACAAAGATCATTTTGTGCAAAATATTCATCATAATAATATTCTTCATAATTGTTCTTCATAATAGATTTCTTCTTATTTGTGAAAGAAAAAAATCATAAATTTATCATAAGTTTAGGAAATGACAAGCATATTGATCAAAATCATTTGCAAGCATAATTACAAACATGTTTTTGTTTAATTTGAAACAAACTTTGTGTTTTCATATTTTAGAATTCTTTTGATTAAACAAATTGTAATGTAAACTTAATCATAAGTTTGTAATTAGCTTCTCAAACATTAAAACTAAACAATTTAGGTATATGTTTCTCAATTTTTAGGAAAATAGCATATATGCAGCAAGCAAAAATCAAAATTTGAAATGTTTTATCTTCAATAAACAATTCCATCACAATAAAACTATTCACTTAAATTCTTCTCCTTTTTCTTACCTTTAGATGAGTTTTTGATATTATTTTCAATCTTCCATATGGCTTCTTGTACCCATTTTCCCATATTCTTGTCATGTTCTGATTGAAGTTGAAGATTTTCATCTTCAGATGTTTGTACTATTCTTTCATCATTTTTATTTTGATCACATTTATTGTCAATTTCGATGACTTTAGGTTCTGTTTTAACCACCTGTATATCTATATTTCCATCAATTGATTGTTCATTTTCATCATCTTTTATCTTTACATCTTCTTCTTTCTTAAACTTTTTCAATGTATCTTGATCCTTAGATTTAATTTGAAGATCAATGTTATTCATAGATTTAGGTTTAATAAGGTTTTGATCATTGTTCAAACATTCACATTTAGGCACAATCTTGGTGTTCATAGAATGTAATTGACATACATTGCTTTTCTCCTTATGACTCTTAGGTTTCCATTGTTTTTGAAGTTTGGTTTTAGGACTAAATTTTTCTTGGTCAAAATAGTCTATCATTCCTCCTCTACCTAAGTTTAATCTCAATGGTAGCTGCGTTTGATAATCACATATTTTCTGTTCACTTTCTAATACCAATTGTTGGCTACATGCTTTCTCATAGGCCATACAATTCCCATAAGTATGACCTAGTTGGTCACACCAGAAGCATCTTACAGTTCTCTTCGGTCTTTGATATAAAGCCTTAGGATCAACTTTTCTATGATCGGGTAAAGGATTTTGGTCAATAGAATACATAGATCTACTTTGAACTCATACTTGATATCTATCTTTGCATTCACATGTAGCACTATCATATATTTCGTTGTTTAACCTTTCAATGTTCTCTTTTAAATTTGCAATGTCTTGACCAATAGTTTTGAATGAAGAGATTTCTTTTACATGATTTGCTAATGTTTCCATCTGTTCATTTAAATTTGATAGTTCATAATGAAGAACTCCTTCTAAATTCCTAAACTCGTGATCAAATTGAGTATCTATTGACTTAAGATTTGCATTAAAATAAGATACTACTGTAGTTAAGATTGAAAGAAACGAGTTTAAGGACTCAAACTTGGAATTAAGCTTTAAATCTATAGATGAAATTAATCGTGCTTCCATATCATGCAGAAGATTCTCTACATTAGATGTCATTTTCATTTAATTATGTGCAAGCAAAAAGAATCCAAATATAAATACCTGGAATTTGAATCGAAGAAGAGGCTTAAAGAGTGACTTGTGTATAAGTTTATACAATTTTTAATAGAATCAAAATCTAATACATCAGTTGCTAATGGATGATTGTGCAAACGTTCTTGTCGATGAAAAGGGGTGGCGAGATGAGGATAGCTACTTGCCACTCTTCGTGGAGGCGCTCAGTTCCCTAGGGAACAGCCCTCAACACCTAGAAGAGTGCAAGGAGTCAAAGACAAAGCCACTGCTCCCACGGATGAAGAAGCTTCTGCAATCCAACCTGTCGATATCATGTATGCACATGCACGAAAAATTTAGATTTTATACCTGAGCTGCAAGGCCGTTTGTTCACGTCGGGTTCACCAATGTCGGGTCGTGAGAGATGCTCGGATGGTGGATCAAGTCATCCGCCTAAATCATTCGGCACACGCGGGGTGTCTGTAGCAAACTCAGGCTTATGGAATTAAGGGCTCTAATGACACAACCATTTAAATTACCTATTTCTATGACTAAAACTAAGGTCTTTAAATAGTTTAAATAGCTATGGTCCATAAGGACGGGCAGCCTCGTATCTAGCAACAACTTCCTGATATGAGATTAAAACTAGTGACTCTTCTGTTACGCATTCCATCATGGTTTCTTCTACTAAACTATCAGGTAAGCTAGAGGGTTCTGGTCTGTCTAGAGTTGGCGGAACATTTTCAATATTTTCAATAGTACTGTGCTCAGACTCATGAACTAGCTTAGAAGACATCAAGGAAAGTAATGGAAAAACTAATGAAACAATATGATGCTAAACTGTTTGAATAAATGAATTAATAAGCTAATACAAATGTAAAGTCTAGATAATTGGATAAATGTCTAGTCAATATTTTCAATAGTACTGTGCTCAGACTCATGAATTAACTTAGAAGACATCAAGGAAAGTAATGGAACAACTAATGAAACAATATGATGCTAAACTGTTTGAATAAATGAATACAAATGTAAAGTCTAGATAATTGGATAAATGTCTAGTCAATTGGATAGTTGACTAAATCGGGAAGATAAGGTTTAAATGGATCTTTAAGCTGCCGCTTCACTTCAATTGTCTTCACTTCAATTAATTGTAATCTTCAATGTTTCTGCAAAAAACATTAGGAAAAACTAGATCAACACACTCATATATATACACACACAACTCATTTGTAAACCATTCCTTTGATTTTACTTTATTTCCTCATCCTCACTTTTCCCCATTAACATTCACCACACTTTAATTAACTTTTCTCACACAACCTCTCTTTTAATTACCCTCACACTCACCACTCTTTGTACACACCTTTTTTACACTTTAAATGCATATTTTTTTTCTACCACTCTTTTAACTTGCACTCACAACTACCACACTTTGAAACTATTCACTTTAACCACTTTAGTTACACATCTTCTATAAACCATTCTTTTTCCTAGTACTCATATAGACCACTAGTTATTTATCCATTTAATTTACCATTTTTAATTTAATTAGCCTATATTTCTTATTTTAAATAAATCATTTAATTCAATCTTAGGTTAAGATTTTAATTAATTAGAACCTTAGTATTAAATGCACATACATGATTAAATAATTAATTAAACCATATTTTAATATTTGTTATTGAACCAATGTTTAGTTATAGATTAATTTCCTTAAATATTAATTATTTTAACCCTTAAAACATTCTAAAACCCTAGAAAACCTACTTAAAACCCATCAAAACCCTATTAAAACCCTATGGAAATCATTGATAACCCATTAAAATCTTTCTGATCCCTTGTAAACCCTAACATGAACCCATTAGAATCTTTTGAGACCCTTCAGATGAACCTAATTGACATAAAATTATATGAACTTAGAAAACCCTAGGGTTAAATACCCATGAATCAAGCATGTATAAATATGAAATACTCATTAATTGAGTAATTAGGATAAACCCTAATTTGAACATATTTTCTTCATCATTTCTTGTACCTGCAAACACTTCAAAAGTAGTTAATTCAATCCAGAACAATTGTTCAACAGTGAAAAAGAGGTTTAGAATTCACCAATTAAGTTGTTTTCATTTTCTCTGGTCATCAACTGGAAGATGTAAATCTTCCCGACATCCACCGCCACCAAACCTGCACATCGTCCTCGATGGGCCAACTTGCAGATTGAGGGAAGCAGCATGTTCAATGATTATCCTGAAATTAAATCATAGAACAGCATCAAATTCTTTTATAAACATATTTTAAATTATCAAATTTTTAATCTTTTCAACATGCACATGAAGTTTATTTAAATTATATCTGGCAATGAAAACATATTAAAGTATAAAGGTAAACTAGTAACCTGTTCAGTCAACAAACATTAATTTACATTTCATCCATTTATAAACTATGTAAAGATTATAAAACATAATTCATTTTCATTCATTCAAATGCAGGTTTTGTCATATATATGCATTCACATATGAACAATCAAGCATGCCAAAGAAATCTACTAAATCTACTTGGACAGACAGCCGCCTTGTATGCCCAATTTTAATCACTAGATGTGTTTTTTCAGAACTAGTTTCTTCATATAAATATGATGTAAACTTCATATCGATAATAAATGTAAATACCTTTTTGGGGTGGAAGAAGGTATAACTTCCATGTCAATATTCTTTTTTTTTTTTTTCGCTACTTTTTTGTTTTAAAGGGGAAAGGCTTAACCCCTTAATCCGAGCTAAGGATCTAGCTGCATGGACAAGAAAGATCTAGGTTTTCACAGACATGAATCATGCAACAATATGCTCCTACACATATACAACTACTTTCGTTATCTAAATGAACTACAAATCCTTCTATTTTTAACAAATCTCACTTAATCTATAAATGTAGAAATATAAATTATGTTTATTTCCCTAATATGGTTAAATAGAGTCCTTTATAAATTAATATTCTTCATTCCAGATTTTATCAAGTAGTTTATATGAATGCAAATAAAATACGTAAAACAAAATTTTAAGACAAAGAAAAATACGACCTAAAATCAACTTCATCTTCAATCTGCTTCATCTTCAATCTGCTCTCTTTAAATTCATTAGAACTTTTGGCATAACATCTTCAATTGCTTTGATCAATGCATCTTCAGAACCTATAATCACTTATAAAATAGAAGCTACAAAACAAGTAATCTTCATTATCATTTATCTTGCAAATATAAATTCATATATTCTATCAGATTCATCTTCATCATGTCATAAATTTCATCATAAGAAATTCATAGTGGTTATAATTATCATAAATAATGCATTCTTAATTTTTTTAAATAGGTTTTTCAACCTATGAAACAAAGTTCATAAAATTTAGGAAAAATCAAAATGTTCAAAGTTTTTAACTTGTATCTTTATAAATGAGCATTATTTTTTTTTTTAATATCAATGAAAAATTCATATCTGGATTATAAAAGTTCCTCTTACTCATCATATGGTATATCAATAAAATCATCCTCATATTGTAACTTTTTTTTTTTTTTTCATGTTCTTCATATTTATCATGATCATATTTATATCATATATATTTCTTTCTTTTAAAAGTATATCATCATAATTGTTGTAAACAAAGATCATTTTGTGCAAAATATTCATCATAATAATATTCTTCATAATTGTTCTTCATAATAGATTTCTTCTTATTTGTGAAAGAAAAAAATCATAAATTTATCATAAGTTTAGGAAATGACAAGCATATTGATCAAAATCATTTGCAAGCATAATTACAAACATGTTTTTGTTTAATTTGAAACAAACTTTGTGTTTTCATATTTTAGAATTCTTTTGATTAAACAAATTGTAATGTAAACTTAATCATAAGTTTGTAATTAGCTTCTCAAACATTAAAACTAAACAATTTAGGTATATGTTTCTCAATTTTTAGGAAAATAGCATATATGCAGCAAGCAAAAATCAAAATTTGAAATGTTTTATCTTCAATAAACAATTCCATCACAATAAAACTATTCACTTAAATTCTTCTCCTTTTTCTTACCTTTAGATGAGTTTTTGATATTATTTTCAATCTTCCATATGGCTTCTTGTACCCATTTTCCCATATTCTTGTCATGTTCTAATTGAAGTTGAAGATTTTCATCTTCAGATGTTTGTACTATTCTTTCATCATTTTTATTTTGATCACATTTATTGTCAATTTCTATGACTTTAGGTTCTGTTTTAACCACCTGTATATCTATATTTCCATCAATTGATTGTTCATTTTCATCATCTTTTATCTTTACATCTTCTTCTTTCTTAAACTTTTTCAATGTATCTTGATCCTTAGATTTAATTTGAAGATCAATGTTATTCATAGATTTAGGTTTAATAAGGTTTTGATCATTGTTCAAACATTCACATTTAGGCACAATCTTGGTGTTCATAGAATGTAATTGACATACATTGCTTTTCTCCTTATGACTCTTAGGTTTCCATTGTTTTTGAAGTTTGGTTTTAGGACTAAATTTTTCTTGGTCAAAATAGTCTATCATTCCTCCTCTACCTAAGTTTAATCTCAATGGTAGCTGCGTTTGATAATCACATATTTTCTGTTCACTTTCTAATACCAATTGTTGGCTACATGCTTTCTCATAGGCCATATAGTTCCCATAAGTATGACCTAGTTGGTCACACCAGAAGCATCTTACAGTTCTCTTCGGTCTTTGATATAAAGCCTTAGGATCAACTTTTCTATGATCGGGTAAAGGATTTTGGTCAATAGAATACATAGATCTACTTTGAACTCATACTTGATATCTATCTTTGCATTCACATGTAGCACTATCATATATTTCGTTGTTTAACCTTTCAATGTTCTCTTTTAAATTTGCAATGTCTTGACCAATAGTTTTGAATGAAGAGATTTCTTTTACATGATTTGCTAATGTTTCCATCTGTTCATTTAAATTTGATAGTTCATAATGAAGAACTCCTTCTAAATTCCTAAACTCGTGATCAAATTGAGTATCTATTGACTTAAGATTTGCATTAAAATCAGATACTACTGTAGTTAAGATTGAAAGAAACGAGTTTAAGGACTCAAACTTGGAATTAAGCTTTAAATCTATAGATGAAATTAATCGTGCTTCCATATCATGCAGAAGATTCTCTACATTAGATGTCATTTTCATTTAATTATGTGCAAGCAAAAAGAATCCAAATATAAATACCTGGAATCTGAATCGAAGAAGAGGCTTAAAGAGTGACTTGTGTATAAGTTTATACAATTTTTAATAGAATCAAACTCTAATACATCAGTTGCTAATGGATGATTGTGCAAACGTTCTTGTCGATGAAAAGGGGTGGCGAGATGAGGATAGCTACTTGCCACTCTTCGTGGAGGCGCTCAGTTCCCTAGGGAACAGCCCTCAACACCTAGAAGAGTGCAAGGAGTCAAAGACAAAGCCACTTCTCCCACGGATGAAGAAGCTTCTGCAATCCAACCTGTCGATATCATGTATGCACATGCACGAAAAATTTAAATTTTATACCTGAGCTGCAAGGCCGTTTGTTCACGTCGGGTTCACCAATGTCGGGTCGTGAGAGATGCTCGGATGGTGGATCAAGTCATCCGCCTAAATCGTTCGGCACACGCGGGGCGTCTGTAGCAAATTCAGGCTTATGGAATTAAGGGCTCTAATGACACAACCATTTAAATTACCTATTTCTATGACTAAAACTAAGGTCTTTAAATAGTTTAAATAGCTATGGTCCGTAAGGACGGGCAGCCTCGTATCTAGCAACAACTTCCTGATATGAGATTAAAACTAGTGACTCTTCTGTTACGCGTTCCATCATGGTTTCTTCTACTAAACTATCAGGTAAGCTAGAGGGTTCTGGTCTGTCTAGAGTTGGCGGAACATTTTCAATATTTTCAATAGTACTGTGCTCAGACTCATGAACTAACTTAGAAGACATCAAGGAAAGTAATGGAAAAACTAATGAAACAATATGATGCTAAACTGTTTGAATAAATGAATTAATAAGCTAATACAAATGTAAAGTCTAGATAATTGGATAAATGTCTAGTCAATTGGATAGTTGACTAAATCGGGAAGATAAGGTTTAAATGGATCTTTAAGTTGCCGCTTCACTTCAATTGTCTTCACTTCAATTAATTGTAATCTTCAATGTTTCTGCAAAAAACATTAGGAAAAACTAGATCAACACACTCATATATATACACACACAACTCATTTGTAAACCATTCCTTTGATTTTACTTTATTTCCTCATCCTCACTTTTCCCCATTAACATTCACCACACTTTAATTAACTTTTCTCACACAACCTCTCTTTTAATTACCCTCACACTCACCACTCTTTGTACACACCTTTTTTACACTTTAAATGCATATTTTTTTTCTACCACTCTTTTAACTTGCACTCACAACTACCACACTTTGAAACTATTCACTTTAACCACTTTAGTTACACATCTTCTATAAACCATTCTTTTTCCTAGTACTCATATAGACCACTAGTTATTTATCCATTTAATTTACCATTTTTAATTTAATTAGCCTATATTTCTTATTTTAAATAAATCATTTAATTCAATCTTAGGTTAAGATTTTAATTAATTAGAACCTTAGTATTAAATGCACATACATGATTAAATAATTAATTAAACCATATTTTAATTTTTGTTATTGAACCAATGTTTAGTTATAGATTAATTTTCTTAAATATTAATTATTTTAACCCTTAAAACATTCTAAAACCCTAGAAAACCTACTTAAAACCCATCAAAACCCTATTAAAACCCTTTGGAAATCATTGATAACCCATTAAAATCTTTCTGATGCCTTGTAAACCCTAACATGAACCCATTAGAATCTTTTGAGACCCTTCAGATGAACCTAATTGACATAAAATTATATGAACTTAGAAAACCCTAGGGTTAAATACCCATGAATCAAGCATGTATAAATATGAAATACTCATTAATTGAGTAATTAGGATAAACCCTAATTTGAACATATTTTCTTCATCATTTCTTGTACCTGCAAACACTTCAAAAGTAGTTAATTCAATCCAGAACAATTGTTCAACAGTGAAAAAGAGGTTTAGAATTCACCAATTAAGTTGTTTTCATTTTCTCTGGTCATCAACTGGAAGATGTAAATCTTCCCGACATCCACCGCCACCAAACCTGCACATCGTCCTCGATGGGCCAACTTGCAGATTGAGGGAAGCAGCATGTTCAATGATTATCCTGAAATTAAATCATAGAACAGCATCAAATTCTTTTATAAACATATTTTAAATTATCAAATTTTTAATCTTTTCAACATGCACATGAAGTTTATTTAAATTATATCTTGCAATGAAAACATATTAAAGTATAAAGGTAAACTAGTAACCTGTTCAGTCAACAAACATTAATTTACATTTCATCCATTTATAAACTATGTAAAGATTATAAAACAGAATTCATTTTCATTCATTCAAATGCAGGTTTCGTCATATATATGCATTCACATATGAACAATCAAGCATGCCAAAGAAATCTACTAAATCTACTTGGACAGACAGCCGCCTTGTATGCCCAATTTTAATCACTAGATGTGTTTTTTCAGAACTAGTTTCTTCATATAAATATGATGTAAACTTCATATCGATAATAAATGTAAATACCTTTTTGGGGTGGAAGAAGGTATAACTTCCATGTCAATATTCTTTTTTTTTTTTTTTTCCGCTACTTTTTTGTTTTAAAGGGGAAAGGCTTAACCCCTTAATCCGAGCTAAGGATCTAGCTGCATGGACAAGAAAGATCTAGGTTTTCACAGACATGAATCATGCAACAATATGCTCCTATACATATACAACTACTTTCGTTATCTAAATGAACTACAAATCCTTCTATTTTTAACAAATCTCACTTAATCTATAAATGTAGAAATATAAATTATGTTTATTTCCCTAATATGGTTAAATAGAGTCCTTTATAAATTAATATTCTTCATTCCAGATTTTATCAATTAGTTTATATGAATGCAAATCAAATACGTAAAACAAAATTTTAAGACAAAGAAAAATACGACCTAAAATCAACTTCATCTTCAATCTGCTTCATCTTCAATCTGCTCTCTTTAAATTCATCAGAACTTTTGGCATAACATCTTCAATTGCTTTGATCAATGCATCTTCAGAACCTGTAATCACTTATAAAATAGAAGCTACAAAACAAGTAATCTTCATTATCATTTATCTTGCAAATATAAATTCATATATTCTATCATATTCATCTTCATCATGTCATAAATTTCATCATAAGAAATTCATAGTGGTTATAATTATCATAAATAATGCATTCTTAATTTTTTTAAATAGGTTTTTCAACCTATGAAACAAAGTTCATAAAATTTAGGAAAAATCAAAATGTTCAAAGTTTTTAACTTGTATCTTTATAAATGAGCATCATTTTTTTTTTTATATCAATGAAAAATTCATATCTGGATTATAAAAGTTCCTCTTACTCATCATATGGTATATCAATAAAATCAGCCTCATATTGTAACTTTTTTTTTTTTCATGTTCTTCATATTTATCATGATCATATTTATATCATATATATTTCTTTCTTTTAAAAGTATATCATCATAATTGTTGTAAACAAAGATCATTTTGTGCAAAATATTCATCATAATAATATTCTTCATAATTGTTCTTCATAATAGATTTCTTCTTATTTGTGAAAGAAAAAAATCATAAATTTATCATAAGTTTAGGAAATGACAAGCATATTGATCAAAATCATTTGCAAGCATAATTACAAACATGTTTTTGTTTAATTTGAAACAAACTTTGTGTTTTCATATTTTAGAATTCTTTTGATTAAACAAATTGTAATGTAAACTTAATCATAAGTTTGTAATTAGCTTCTCAAACATTAAAACTAAACAATTTAGGTATATGTTTCTCAATTTTTAGGAAAATAGCATATATGCAGCAAGTAAAAATCAAAATTTGAAATGTTTTATCTTCAATAAACAATTCCATCACAATAAAACTATTCACTTAAATTCTTCTCTTTTTTCTTACCTTTAGATGAGTTTTTGATATTATTTTCAATCTTCCATATGGCTTCTTGTACCCATTTTCCCATATTCTTGTCATGTTCTGATTGAAGTTGAAGATTTTCATCTTCAGATGTTTGTACTATTCTTTCATCATTTTTATTTTGATCACATTTATTGTCAATTTCTATGACTTTAGGTTCTGTTTTAACCACCTGTATATCTATATTTCCATCAATTGATTGTTCATTTTCATCATCTTTTATCTTTACATCTTCTTCTTTCTTAAACTTTTTCAATGTATCTTGATCCTTAGATTTAATTTGAAGATCAATGTTATTCATAGATTTAGGTTTAATAAGGTTTTGATCATTGTTCAAACATTCACATTTAGGCACAATCTTGGTGTTCATAGAATGTAATTGACATACATTGCTTTTCTCCTTATGACTCTTAGGTTTCCATTGTTTTTGAAGTTTGGTTTTAGGACTAAATTTTTCTTGGTCAAAATAGTCTATCATTCCTCCTCTACCTAAGTTTAATCTCAATGGTAGCTGCGTTTGATAATCACATATTTTCTGTTCACTTTCTAATACCAATTGTTGGCTACATGCTTTCTCATAGGCCATACAATTCCCATAAGTATGACCTAGTTGGTCACACCAGAAGCATCTTACAGTTCTCTTCGGTCTTTGATATAAAGCCTTAGGATCAACTTTTCTATGATCGGGTAAAGGATTTTGGTCAATAGAATACATAGATCTACTTTGAACTCGTACTTGATATCTATCTTTGCATTCACATGTAGCACTATCATATATTTCGTTGTTTAACCTTTCAATGTTCTCTTTTAAATTTGCAATGTCTTGACCAATAGTTTTGAATGAAGAGATTTCTTTTACATGATTTGCTAATGTTTCCATCTGTTCATTTAAATTTGATAGTTCATAATGAAGAACTCCTTCTAAATTCCTAAACTCGTGATCAAATTGAGTATCTATTGACTTAAGATTTGCATTAAAATCAGATACTACTGTAGTTAAGATTGAAAGAAACGAGTTTAAGGACTCAAACTTGGAATTAAGCTTTAAATCTATAGATGAAATTAATCGTGCTTCCATATCATGCAGAAGATTCTCTACATTAGATGTCATTTTCATTTAATTATGTGCAAGCAAAAAGAATCCAAATATAAATACCTGGAATCTGAATCGAAGAAGAGGCTTAAAGAGTGACTTGTGTATAAGTTTATACAATTTTTAATAGAATCAAAATCTAATACATCAGTTGCTAATGGATGATTGTGCAAACGTTCTTGTCGATGAAAAGGGGTGGCGAGATGAGGATAGCTACTTGCCACTCTTCGTGGAGGCGCTCAGTTCCCTAGGGAACAGCCCTCAACACCTAGAAGAGTGCAAGGAGTCAAAGACAAAGCCACTGCTCCCACGGATGAAGAAGCTTCTGCAATCCAACCTGTCGATATCATGTATGCACATGCACGAAAAATTTAAATTTTATACCTGAGCTGCAAGGCCGTTTGTTCACGTCGGGTTCACCAATGTCGGGTCGTGAGAGATGCTCGGATGGTGGATCAAGTCATCCGCCTAAATCGTTCGGCACACGCGGGGTGTCTGTAGCAAACTCAGGCTTATGGAATTAAGGGCTCTAATGACACAACCATTTAAATTACCTATTTCTATGACTAAAACTAAGGTCTTTAAATAGTTTAAATAGCTATGGTCCGTAAGGACGGGCAGCCTCGTATCTAGCAACAACTTCCTGATATGAGATTAAAACTAGTGACTCTTCTGTTACGCGTTCCATCATGGTTTCTTCTACTAAACTATCAGGTAAGCTAGAGGGTTCTGGTCTGTCTAGAGTTGGCGGAACATTTTCAATATTTTCAACATTTTCAATAGTACTGTGCTCAGACTCATGAACTAACTTAGAAGACATCAAGGAAAGTAATGGAACAACTAATGAAACAATATGATGCTAAACTGTTTGAATAAATGAATACAAATGTAAAGTCTAGATAATTGGATAAATGTCTAGTCAATTGGATAGTTGACTAAATCGGGAAGATAAGGTTTAAATGGATCTTTAAGCTGCCGCTTCACTTCAATTGTCTTCACTTCAATTAATTGTAATCTTCAATGTTTCTGCAAAAAACATTAGGAAAAACTAGATCAACACACTCATATATATACACACACAACTCATTTGTAAACCATTCCTTTGATTTTACTTTATTTCCTCATCCTCACTTTTCCCCATTAACATTCACCACACTTTAATTAACTTTTCTCACACAACCTCTCTTTTAATTACCCTCACACTCACCACTCTTTGTACACACCTTTTTTACACTTTAAATGCATATTTTTTTTCTACCACTCTTTTAACTTGCACTCACAACTACCACACTTTGAAACTATTCACTTTAACCACTTTAGTTACACATCTTCTATAAACCATTCTTTTTCCTAGTACTCATATAGACCACTAGTTATTTATCCATTTAATTTACCATTTTTAATTTAATTAGCCTATATTTCTTATTTTAAATAAATCATTTAATTCAATCTTAGGTTAAGATTTTAATTAATTAGAACCTTAGTATTAAATGCACATACATGATTAAATAATTAATTAAACCATATTTTAATTTTTGTTATTGAACCAATGTTTAGTTATAGATTAATTTTCTTAAATATTAATTATTTTAACCCTTAAAACATTCTAAAACCCTA
>CM035425.1:120317758-120432758 GCA_020310875.1 Ceratopteris richardii | reverse complement strand
TGAACTTTTTTACAAGAGGTGTTCACATGACTACTCATGTGACTTACAAATGAGGATGATATCAAATATATCAAGCATGTAGGCTTGGGTAAAATGCACCAATAGCTCCCCCTCAAGCCTAACATGCTTGACCTTCAAATAAGTCTTCAATTGTCCTTGATTTCCTGCAAGTCAATCATCAACTTGAATCTACTTAACTTTGTACCATCAAGAGCTTTAGTTAACATGTCTGCACATTGCATATCTGTAGAGACATAGGATAGTTGAATATCCTTGCTCATAAGCTTCTCCCTTACATGATGGTAGTGGACTTCAATATGCTTGGTTCTAGCATGGTATACCAGATTAGCTGCTAGATGTAGTGAGCTTGTGTTGTCACCAAAAATGTGAGGTGTTGAAGAATGAAGTCCAAGATCTGTGTACAAAGACTTTAACCACATGATTTCTTGAGTTGCATTAGCCAAACCTCTATATTCGGCTTCGGTAGAAGATAATGCCACGGTTGGTTGCTTCTTCGATGACCAAGAAATGATTTTTGAACCTGCAAATGATATATATCCGGATGTGCTTCTTCTATCATCTCTAGATCCGGCCCAATCTGCATCTGAGTAGACCTTTAGCTCAATATCTGAAGTATATGAATAGAACAAACCTTCATTCATGGTTCCCTTTAGGTACTTGAGGACTCTCTTGGCCACTTCCATATGTGGTCTTCTCGGCTTATGCATAAACTGACTCAATATGCTAACACTATAGCATATATCCACCCTTGTGAGTGTTGCATAGTTCAAACTTCCAACGAAGCTTTGATAGCTTGTGATGTCTTCAATTGGCTCTCCTTCATAAGCACTAAGCTTATGATTTTGCTCCATAGGTGTACCTGCACACTTGGTATTTTCCATCTTGAACTTGACGAGCATGTCATGGACATACTTCCTTTGTGTGATGTATATACCTGAATCTGTGTAGATCAACTCCAATCCAAGAAAATAAGTGAGTGGTCCGAGGTCACTTATTTTGAACTCCTCCTTCATTTGACTCTTTACCTGTTTGATTCCTTCAAGATCATTGCCTGTGATAATAATATCATCAACATACACACATAAATAGATCACTTCATATCCATTCCTCTTTATGAGCAAAGAGGTATCCGCCTTGCTCGCTTTGAATCCTTGGTCCTGCAAATAAGTCACCAATGTGAAATTCCAAGCTCTTGGAGCTTGCTTCAATCCATACAAAGCTTTCTTTAGTTTGCATACATAGTTAGGATGATGTGCATCCTCATATCGAGGAGGTTGTGCCATATACACTTCCTCAGAAATCCATCCATTCAAGAAAGCATTCTTTACATCAAGTTGATAAAGATTCCAATTTGTAGATGCAGCAAGACTAATGAGAACCCTAATTGTAGGCATTTTTGCAACAGGAGAGAAAGTCTCCTCATAATCAATACCATGGGTTTGAGCAAACCCTTTAGCAACTAACCTTGCTTTGTGTCTATTTATACTTCCATCTGGATTCCTCTTAATTTTGTATATCCGATTATCTTCATAGATGGCTTGTTAGGTACAAGCTCCCAAGTGTCATTCTCCTTCAAGGCTTCCATTTTTTCATCCATTACATCTCTCCAAGCTTTCTTGCTTTGTACTTCTTCAAATGTGGTAGGTTCTTCATTGGTTGAATCCTTTGCAATGTAGATTGAGTGCTTCGTGACCAAAGAAGTATCATAACCAAACCTCTCTGGTTTCTTCTTCTCCCTCGAAGACCTTCTAAGTGGTTGATGTGAGCTCTCGGGTCCATATGTAGCATCCTGCATCTTTGCTTTTCCTTTGTTCTTCCATAGCTTTAGTCTTTCCAAGTCTTCTAGGTAAATCTCCGAATCACTTTCTTCAATCTGCTTTGGCTCCTTTGGTTGAAGTGATGGAAAATCTTCATCCAAGTCATATGGCAGCTTCACTTTCCTGTCATCATCAAACCATGATTTGTTTTCATCAAAAATTACATCTCTACTCACAGAAAATCCTTTATTGGTTGGATTGTACAATCTATATCCTTTTTGGTTTTGATCATAACCAATGAATACACACTTCTCTGCCTTTGGATCCAATTTCCCTCTTACTTGAGAAGGAATGTGAGCATAGGCTAAGCATCCAAAGATTTTGCAATGCTCTAGACTAGGTCTTCTTCCATTCCACACTTCATATGGAGTGGTTCCATCTAGTGACTTAGATGGAAGTCTATTTATGAGATATGTGGCTGTAGACACAGCCTCTGCCCATAGGTAGTTTGGCAGTCCCTTTTCGTTGAGCATGGACCTTGCAGCTTCGACAATAGCTCTGTTCCTCCTCTCTGCTACACCATTGAGTTCGGGTGTATACCTTGTAGTGACTTCCCTTTTAATGCCTCTTTCATGCAAGAAGGCATCAAATTCAGAAGAGAAGTATTCTCCTCCACCATCTGATCTGAGTCGTTTCAAAGTCCTACCTGTTTGGTTTTCAACAAGAGCAATATACTTCTTAAAGCAATTAAACACTTCATCCTTGTGCTTCATGAAAAACAGAATGGTCCACCTGCTACAATCATCTATGAAAGACACATAATATCTTGAGCCTGATATAGATGGCTCCTTACTTGGACCCCACACATCCGTGTGCACTAGATCCAAAGGATTTTGATACATATATCCTTTCTTATTGAAAGGTTGTCTATGAGCCTTGCCGAGTTGACAAGCTTCACACTTATAGATCATGTGTTGCCTTGTGATATTAGGCAAACCAAGTACACTTTGGTCCCTGCAAATTTGTTTGAGTGTCCTCTCACCAATGTGAGCAAGCCTTTTGTGCCATATCTCCAACTCTGTAAGAGTTTGAGATCCATAGCTAAACAAAGCTATGTTCTTTGTATCTTCCACTTCAAAAGTGAAAAGCCTTCCTGTCTTTTCTCCTTTGGCAATCCTTCAAAATCCTTGCCTTGGGTCTTCAACATATGCTCCAAATCGGTTGAATCTAACCTGCAATCCTTTTTCAACAATCTATCCAACACTTATTAAATTTTTGGTAATTGTAGGGACATACAAGACTTTGCTTAAGAGGTTCATATTCCCATCTGATGTCTTCACATTACCTATCTTCTCCACTGAGTGCTTTGTGTCATCTCCTATCTGCACTTCATGCTTGTTATGGGGATCTTCCAAATCAGAAAGTAAAGCCACATTTCCTGCTACATGGTTCGAGCATCCCGAATCAATGTAAAATATGTGATCATCATCCTTACCCTTCTTTGCTGATAGATTCATAATCAATAATGAATCTTCTTGACTTTGGTCCTCTGCATAGTTATTGTAATCTCTTCTTCCTCTATGGCCACTTTGATAGTTGTTGTAGTAGTTGTTGTTGTTGTAGCCTCCATTGTATCTGCCTCTATTTGATCCATAGCCACCTTTATTGAATCATCTTCCTCTTGAGTTCCTCGAGTTCCTGAAACATTCTTCAGTAGTATGGTTAGATAAGCCACATATGTTGCAAGGTTGAGATGATTGGAATCTCCCCCTGCCTTGCTTTCCACCTTTGCCTCTTCCTCTAGCTCTTCCTCTACCTGCAAAGTTTGCTTGGAAAGAGCTACCTTCATCTTCATTCTTCCTATTCTTTGACTTGTCCTTGACCTTAGCTTTATCAGAGTATAAGGCAGAAGTTTGATTACCTCTTGAGGACTCACCACCTTTGCTAATCTTTGCTTCATGAGTGAAGAGTTGGCCCATGAGTGCGTTGAGGTCGGGTACATGCATATCCATGTATAAATCCATGGCTGTTGTGAATGACTCCCACTTGTTGTCTGCTTTGATTCCATTCATGATTTGTCTAATGATTTGCTCCTCTTCAATTACCTCTCCAATGCTTCCAAGCTGGTCTGAAATCTCCTTCATCTTTGTGACATAATCAGTCACATTTTGCTTCGGGCTTTTCTTCATTGTTGTGAACTCCATCCACAATTGGTTCTTCCTTGCTCGAGTGTTGGAAGAGAAGAAAGAAGCAAGTGCATTCCAGGTCTCTCTTGATGTCTTGCATCCCTTGACATGAGGTAAAAGAAAATCAGAGATTGAGTTTAGAATATAGGACCTTGCAAGTGCATCCTTCGAACACCAATTCGAAAGTCCTTCCACTTCTTCATGTGATGGTTGCCCTTTGTTCCTCATGGTTGGCATTGCTTCATCTCCGGATATGAATCCATATAGATTCCTCCCTTGAAGGTAAGCCTCCATCCTTAGAGACCATGCCGGGTAGTTGTTTTGATCCAATTTGTCAATTGGTGATGGAAATCCATCTCCCATGTTGCTTGACTATGCTCTGATACCATTGTGAAAAGAGATGGTGGATGCAATCCAAAGATGAGTTGGTGTTGCTACAACCAGCTTCACACCAGCCAAGTGAGACTTCAGAGATGATTAGAAGACCCTTTGAGCTTCCTAAATCCACCAAAATATCAGCCAAGTACTTTGGAACATGTATCCCAAAAGTTTAAGTCAAGACAGACAAGTTGCAAAATGACTAGCTCCCAAAACTTGCTATTTTTGGACATACACCTGCTGGAAAACATGAACAGTGCTCTCAACCTGGAAGGAATTAGAAAAATTCCTTTTGGGCATAGCAAATAGACTTAGCAAGCTTCCCAATCCAAGTTAAAACACTTCAAATGATAGATTGAGCACTGAGAACAAGTTTCATCAATTTTTGAAACATGCCCACCATTCTCGGGGCTCTGCAGAGATAGACCAGTGAGCAGTAAATTGCAGATATCTTCAAAACTATTAATTCAATGACCTTGAAAATTCATAGGTAAAGGGTAGACAGTATGAGCTATCCAACGCAAGTTAAATCACTGAAAAAAATGATCCGTAGAACTCGAGATATGACCTTCTGAAGGTATTGCTCTGAGTGAGTATAGCAGAGAACAAAACAGAGAAGTAGATGATAATAAATGTATAGATTCACATATGATTACAACCACATTGGCAATGAATCTTTGCACAATGGGAGTAGAATGATAGAGCTATGGAGTAAGCTCTTCAATCTCTACAAAATGACATCAAGTGGTCACGTACAAGGCTTGCTAATTGCCTCTTCCTTCTTGCTCCTTTTATAGCTATTCTTGGAGGGAATTTTGAATTCGAATTCGAATGGCTCCACCTAAAAGTGATCCCCAAAGTTAGGAGATATTCCCTCAGCTTAAAAAGTCGTGGGTTTTGGTAGTTAGAGCTACGAAATTGCTTTTACATCATGCATGAGGTAAGCCATCCTTTCCCTTTTTCTTTTTTCAATTACAAGAGATAAAAATGAACTTTTTTACAAGAGGTGTTCACATGACTACTCATGTGACTTACAAATGAGGATGATATCAAATATATCAAGCATGTAGGCTTGGGTAAAATGCACCAACACACACACACACACACACACATATACATATATATATATATATATATATATATATATATATATATATATATATATATATATATATATATATATATATATATATATATATATATATATATATATCCCTAGAACTTTATATATACATGTGTGTGTATATATGTTTGTGTGTGTATGTGTATATAAATATGTGTGTGTGTGTATGTATATATATATATATATATATATATATATATATATATATATATATATATATATATATATATATATATATATATATATATATATATATATATATATTTACATACACACACACACACACAATAAGTCAACCTCAGCCTTGAAAAAAGAAGTAAGCAAAGTTAGGAAAGGGGGTTCTTGATGGGTCAAGAACCAACCCGCACACACACACACACACACATATATATATATACATATATATATATATATATATATATATATATATATATATATATATATATATATATATATATATATATATATATATATATATATATATATATATATATATATATATATATATATATATATATATATATATATATATATACACACACACACACACACACACACACATATATACACGCATGTATGGTATTTTCAACCATACTTTTTTGTAGTTCTGTACCCATATGCATTTGCCGTATGGTTGAAGTATATATACACATTGCATCTAGTCCTCCCATTACATACTAGAGAGATGTCTCTCCTCCCAACCTTATGCCTCTATATATAGCTGTTCAAATCAACGAGGACCATAGTACATATATGATATATACACATCATGTATATACACATACATATATATAAAACACACGTGTAGATACATACATATCACACATACATGCCTACATGCACACATGTATACATATACATGCACACATGTATACATATACATGCACACATGTATACATATACATGCACACATGTATACATATACATGCACACATGTATACATATACATGCATATACAATTATAAACACACTTGCATATATCACATTAATGCACATGCATACATACACGTGTGCATACTACATATGCATACATATATCATACACATGCACACACATATATACACATGAAACACACATATGTGCATACTAACACATGTATACATATAACACACATGAATACAGACATATGCATACATACATGAGAGAAATTTCGTCCTCAAAAGTAAATATATATATATAATTTTAGGCACACCCCCGAGCTTCATGTTCTAACTTAAAAGAACATGCTTTCATATCTTTGTTGGGATTCCCCTATATTCTAGTTGAATAAAGGAGAACATGTTTTTTGATACCCATTCAAATGATTCAAGTTAACGATCGATAACTAGAGTAGGATCTACCATCTAATCTACTCATGCGTTTTCATTATTACCATCATCAAACAAAGAGTAGAAGCAAAAATCTGGTATAAATCAGGAAGACCATTCAAAAACAGTCTACATAACTGAAGTGTTAGGAAAGACTTCATCAACAGAAATGATTGTTCCTTCAAATCTTTGATCTTCATTAGAAAACTGTCCATAGAATCACCTTCATTCATTTGCTCAATCTCCAACTGTTTTTAGAGGTAAGTAACACGAGGCTCATTCCTAGCCTGGTACAATGTGGAAAGTGTATCCCAAGAATCTTTAGTTGTTTTGCAAGAGCAAATGTAAGGAATAATGGCACGTTTGACAAACAAGGCTATCAATGCATGTGCTTAAGCATCTCTACCATCCCAACAAATTTGCTCTACAGTAGGTGTAGTAGGAACCATAGCATGAGCAGGAACATGAAGAATAACATCATCTTCAATGCCATCTGCATCAACTTCAGTTCTTGTATTTGTAGGTGTAATAGGATGTTTTTCAACACCCTGCACAATATTCCACAATCCTTTTGCAACCAATACATGATGCATCATATAAGCCCACAATGGGTAATTCGTACCATCCAACTTATCCTCAATAGCCAAGATACGAAAGACATCACTGCTTTCATCGATGGCCACTGACTAAAATACTGATGTAGAAAAACAATTGTATCTAAAAACATTGAACATAACTACCCTGATAAGTTTTGCTAAATCTATAGCATACTTTGAGACGCTTATAGTGATGAACCAAAACCTGTATATATCTTTGGTACAAAAAGACAAAATAGCCTGCACAAGTGTTGTGATAGTGTGTTCGAAGGCTGAAACGAGCTCATATCGTGATTTCAACACCACACAACAAAGCTTTTTTGATCTCCTAATCACCCTGAGCATACACACCAAATTTCTTATGATTCTAAGATTGCGATTGGAGGATTGTCGACGATGCTCTAGATGAAGTGGCTACCTGCTCGGATACCAATTGTTGGAGTTTGAGGTCTCCAGAACCATGCAAACAACACAATGAAGAAGAAAAAGAAGCTTGGGGCACCACACACAGTACTGAATGTATTACCACTAGAATGTATGAAGATAAGTGATCTGTTAGGGCCATAGGCATGTATACAAACCGAGGGAAAAAACCTCCTAAAGAGGTAAAAAAGTACCCCATCGGTCCTACAATGTTCACACACATCATTGGGACTTTGATAACCTCTAAGGTTCCTTTCCTTTCTCCTCTCTTTATGCTTAGGTATGCAAAATACAAACGACAATGCTGAAATTGTAAAAAATGCAAAATACTTAGTGTGTCTATGAAGAAATTCTAAAATATGCAATAGGAATGGTTTGATGCTAAAAGGAGACTTTTGTTTCAGTGGTTATCATAAGCGTGTGTGTTTGAAACCTTAAACCTTGTGATCTGTTAAGCATCAAAGCAAAATGCAAAGCCTTGCATGTCTATGAGAATACCAACCAACAAACTTTTGGGTAGCTTGTCAAAAAACAAGATTTTGCACATGTATAAGGAAAGCACAATTCTATGGGGATAAATTTTTAGAAACATCTCCACATATTTTTTTATTAACAAAATCTATTATGTGAGTTCAAGAATATGGTTTATTATCCTTTATCGCTTCTCTCTTTTTTTTGGAAATTCAAAATTATAAACTATCATCCACCTATGTGGTGGTTGTAGTTTGAGGTCTATAGAAGCACACGAATAGGACAAGGAAGAAGATGAAGAAGAAGAAGTTTGGAGAACAACACAATACAGAATGTATCACCAAGTGAATGTAGAAAGATAAGTGACATCTTAGGTATATATTCGTATATAGAGGCTAGGGGGAAAGAACCTCCTAAAGAGGGAAAAAAGTGCCTCGACATTCCTAAGTGTGTTCACATACATCACTACTGAAATATATCACCAAATACCCCTTCGGAGTGATGCAGTGAACATGGAGTTGGCACTCATCTATAAGGAAGTGCCAAGCTATGTGGAAAGACATCAATTCACAAAAGGAAGTAAGCCCAAAGCTTTGCGAAAAGCTTCATAATTCTCCCTATGTAGAGCCTTTGTGAAAAGTGTTAGATTTATTTAGACCTCCATGGTCTACCATTGGTCTACCTTCATTTGGTTGAGGACCCTAGCCGGGCCAAGGACCATAGCTCAAGAGAGCCAAGGCTCTAGGTGAAAAATGTGCCAGATGTGGTGCTATCCCTAGTTTATCAGAAAGCGTATTAGTTTTCGAACACCGAGCTGGTTTTCATAAGTGGGGAGGTGAATGGTCATCTTGTTAAAGTTTTGTTTGACACATGATTGATGCATAATGTTATATTTTTTTTTTAATATAAAGGAAGTTCGGCAATAGCCTACTCTCCTGGACTTGAATTAAATTAAGAAACAAAGGTACAATAGAAGGGGACTAGTGCCCACGGGACCCCCCAAATCCCACAAAGCAGGGGAAGCTTGATTGAATCCTAGGTTGCACTACAGAGAAGGTTAATCACCCTCTCATCGCCCTCATGCGGGGCCCACTTGGGTTTGATCTTGTTGTTGATCAAAAGGAGGACTTGATGGTGTCTGAAGGGGGGGGATTTCTTACTGTTAACGATCCTTTTGCCAAGGAGGAATAGTGATTTCTCAATCGACCACTCCCTGGGGGGATCGCCGAAGTTGAGAGCACACCTCTCCCGCCAAATTTTCCACAGGACTTCCCCTCTGATGGCGTTCCAGAGAGTCGCAGAGCAGCCGATCGCTTCTCCCAAAAGGACTTGTTTCCAACTAAGCTGTTTTTGAAGTCTGATTTTCATTCCAACCGTCTGCCAGATTCTGTCGGAGTTGGGGCAAGTAAGGAAGATGTGTGGGACATCTTCGATAGCACGGTGGCAGCGTTTGCACCAAGGAGGGATCCCACAAAGTTTGCTAGCCTTATGGTTGGTCCAAATTCCTCGATGAAGAATTTGCCATAAGAGGACAGACTTCTTGATCTCTATTAGGGGGTGCCAGATACCCATGAATTTCATGTCCCACCGAAGCCGCGTCCAAGACAGGCACCACTTCTTGTTGAGGCTGATTTGGAGGTCAGCCGTTTCTTTGATGTTCGGGATTTTGAGTAGGCTGTTTCCATTTTGCCATTTGAGACCACGCGAGTTTGGTGTGTCGTGTCCCATGAGAAGGCGAGTCTTGTGACGATCCCAAGCGAGGCATCTGCTTTGCAAAATGTTCCATTCTTCGTAGGAGATGTTTATGCACGGGTCAATATCCTCGAAGTTGATCCAGCTGTTGGTGTCCTGTTTCCAGAGGTGTTTCCATTTTTTGAATCCTTTGTTCCATAACTTCTTGGCATTTTGAATGTTCCACGACTCCACACTCCTGATGCCATGTATCGGAAACCAGATAGAGTCGTTTTGTCTGATTCCGGCCGCCCACTTCCAGTCCTCACTAATTCTTGTGAAGCTTTTGACTTTATTCCAGCCCTTCCAAAGGGAGCACACGAGATTGGAGCCTTTCGGGAAGACGGGGATCGGGGAGAATAGCAGGGTCATGATGTCAAGGTTCTTCTAGTTCGGGAACCCCATGAGGGCCAACTCATTCTTGTTTCTGAAGATCAGTTTGGCCCACGAGGCCTCCCTATTGCACCAAGCCTTAATCATCCATTTGGCTGCCAGTTTGTTAGCCATACACCCGATGTCCAGGATACCAAGCCCCCCACTATCTCTAGGGCTAGTGCAGATGGTCCATTTGATTTTGGGCACCCCCCTTCTGTTATGATCGCCCGTCCAAAGAAAGTTTCTACAAATACTATTCAGTTTGGACAGGCCTTGCTCATTCGGTCTCCAACAAGAAAGGAAATAGATGGTAGAAGAGAGGAGGAACGTGTTGATAACCATCGCACGTCCAGCGAGATTGATTTGCATACCTCTCCAATAGTTAAGCTTGTTTTCGAGTTTGGCCAGCACCCAGTTTCATCGCTGCTCCATAGAGACGCCAAACCCCAAAGGGATTCCGAGAAGTCGAAAGATTTGGCCCTGCGGAATGATTTGACAGCCATGATCAATGAGAAGGCCAGGATGATGTCCCACAATAGCCCTAAAGGCGGTCTTAGAGTGGTTGATTTTGGATCCAGAGGCATCACAAAAGGTAGCAAGACACCTCCAGAAAGTCTCCAGGCTGGTATTATCATTGTGAACGAAAGCGTTCATATCATCGGCAAAAAGTCTCATGATGATTTGACTGTGGGCGTGAGGCAGCCGGAGGCCTTTGATATTGCCAGCCTCCACATGATGTGCCACAAGTCTGCTCAGACCCTCAGTGGCGATGGCAAAAAGAAGGGGGGCCAGAGGGCACCCTTGTCTAATAGATCTTTTAAGATGGATCGCCTTCGAAAGTTTGCCGTTAACGTTAATTTGGGTCGTTGCGTTTCCGAGAAGGGTCGCGATCATCTTGGTGAATTTCTGACTACATCCGAGATCTTGGAGCGACTGCAGAATATAGTCCCATTCAAGCCTGTCGTAGGCTTTGTCAAAGTCGATCTTGAGGAAAACCACGTCTTGATTAGACTCATTTGCAAATTGAATACCTTCCCAAATATCCATAATGGTTTCCAAGATAGACCTGCCTTTGATGAAACCTTTTTGGTCCTCACTAAGCCAAGATCTTGTTGAGAGTGATGGATGGATGCACTCAGGAAATCAGTTGGTGCTGCAAAACCTGCTTCACACCTGCCCTCTTTTCTTTCCAGATATGCTTAGTACACAAGTTTAGCTTCCTAATGACATAAAGAAACCATATATGTACTTTGGAAATGATTTGGGTAATGACCAAATCAAAACAGATAACTTGGTACTTCACAAATCAAGCAAAACCTTCTATTTCTGTAGTGATACCTGCTCAGACTTTTACTCAGTGTGTCCAGCACACTTAAAATTGGAACAATTCCTTTTGGGAGTATCAATATACCTTAGTAAGCTATCAATCACAAGTGGAATCACTTCAATTGATAAACTATGCACTGAGAAATAAGTTTAGCAAAATTATAATCACCCCCGACTTTTCAGGAACTCTGCAGACAAATACCAGTGTGCACCTCGATTCGATTTTCTCCCAAATGGCTGAATGAAATCCTCTGAAATTTTGTATGCTTGTAGTAGACTTTGAGCTGGTTCCAATGAGCTATAGAACACTTGATTTGGTTCAGTAGATCCAGAGAAATGCCCTGATGAAGTTGACAGACTTGGAGTAGGTGACTCAGACAAAACAGAGATGATGAATGTATACTTCTATTGATATATGTGTTTGTACAATCTCATTAGCTTGCCAAGCACAGCTAAATGAGGTATTGTGGTGTTGGCTATGGAGTAACCTTCACACACAATGAGTTACAATAAAGTTTTGCCTCGGGGAGTGAGCTAGAGTGAGAGTGTAACCCGCGACTTTTTCACTACATCCTTTATAGGAGATTGATCTTCATTTGAATTTGAATTTCAAACTTAGGCTCCCTTGAATCTCTCCTCTAAAAGTAGGGAGATATTCTCTCCATCTCAACATTCATATTTCCACGACTCTAGTGGTAGGTGGATGACTTAAAGTGATTACAAACAAATGATAAGTCACTTAGACTTTTACAAGGGGTAAAGTAGTAAGAACATATAAGCATATGTTCACATGAGCCTTGCTTTGAATGAAGCCTTGATAAACCTTTATCCATGCTAATCTTCCAAAAGTCCAAGGGTCCAAGCCAATGTGTGTAGGCTTGTTTTGCACCAACAGCTCCCCCTCAAGCCAAACACTTTGGCTTAAGTCTTCTTCTTCATTCTTCAATTACTTCCTGTAGTCCAATCATAGACTTGAATCTGCATAGCTTGTTTCCATCCAATGCCTTTGTAAGTAAATCTGCACATTGCATATTAGTAGAAACATAGGTCAATTGTATATCTTTACTTAGCAATTTCTCTCTCACATAGTGGTAATGAACCTCTATGTGCTTTGTTCTGGCATGATAAATTGGGTTTGCTGCAAGATGAAGAGAGCTAGTGTTGTCTCCAAATATGATTGGTGGTCTTGTGAATAGACCTAACTCTGTATATAGAAGCTTTAACCAAATAGCTTCTTGAGTAGCATTTGCAAGTCCTCTATACTCTGCTTCAGTGGATGACAATGCCACTGTAGGTGGCTTCTTAGCTGACCAAGAGATAGGCTTATCCCCTGCAAAACAAATATAGCCTGAGGTGCTCCTCCTATCATCCTTGCATCCTGCCCAATCTGCATCTGAGTAAACCTTTATGTCAATATCTGATGTATAAGGAAAATACAAACCATGACTTTGAGTTCCTTTGAGGTACTTCAAGATCTTCTTAGCTGCCTCTAGATGAGGTACTCTAGGTTTGTGCATGAATTGACTAAGCACACTTACTCCATATGCTATGTCAATTCTTGTCAAGGTAGCATAGTTCAAGCTACCCACCATACTTTGGTATCCTGTAATGTCTTTGATTTCTTCTCCTTCATGAGCACTTAGCTTTTGGTTAACCTCCATTGGAGTAGTAGATACCTTAGCATCCTGCAAACCAAACTTCTTGACCATATCCTGTACATACTTCTTTTGAGTAATGTAGATACCTGAATTTGTATAGATCAATTCAAGACCTAGGAAATATTTTAGTAATCCAAGATCACTTATTTTGAATTCTTTCATCATCTGTCCTTTGATGTGTCTAATCCCATTGACATCATTACCTGTAATGATGATGTCATCTACATAGACACATAAGTAGATTACCTCTGTACTACTTCTCTTTATGAATAGAGAAGTATCTGCCTTGCTCATTACAAATCCTTGGTCTTGGAGGTAGGTGGTCAATCTGTAGTTCCATGCTCTAGGTGCCTGCTTCAAACCATACAGAGCCTTCTTCAATTTACAAACATAATGTACCTTTCTTGGATCTTCATAGCCAGGTGGTTGTGACATGTAGACTTCTTCAGATATCCATCCATTTAGGAATGCATTCTTCACATCCAATTGGTACATGTTCCAATTCTTGGATGCAGCTACACTCACCAAGACTCTGATAGTTGGCATCTTGGCCACAGGAGAAAATGTCTCCTCATAATCAATGCCTAGGGTTTGTGCAAAACCCTTGGCTACCAACCTAGCTTTGTACCTGTTAATTGTTCCATCTGAATTCTTCTTCAATTTGTAGATCCATCTGGATCCTATTACCTTCATAGTGTCTTTCTTGGGTACCAAGTCCCAAGTATCACTCTCTTTGAGAGCTTCTATCTCCTCATCCATGGCTTCTCTCCATTCTGGCTTTGTAATTGCTTCTTCATAGGTACCTGGTTCTTCATTCAACAAGTCTTTTGCAAGATATACAGAATGTTTAGTTACAAGTGATGTATCATACCCAAATCTGATAGGTTTCTTCTTCTCTCTCTGAGATCTTCTCATAGCTTGAGTAGAAGTTTCTGCCTTGTCCTCCAATTGCTTCATCTTCATCTTTCCTTTGGATTTCCAAGCCTTGAACTCTTCAAGGTTTATTGTATCATCATCTGAGCTTGAATCTTCTTGCTGAGTTGGCTCTTCCTTGGTAAGCTTTGGAAAATCTTCCTCCATGTCATAGGGTAGACTCACTTTCCTGCATTCATTCTCATACCATGAGTCATTCTCATCAAATATGACATCTCTGCTTACCTTGAACCCTTTGTTTGTGGGGTTGTAGAATCTGTATCCCTTTTGGTTCAAATCATAACCAATGAAGATACATTTCTCTGCCTTTGGGTCTAGCTTTCCTCTTACCTGTGAGGGAATATGCACATATGCTATACATCCAAAGATTTTGCAATGATCTAGAGAGGGTCTCTTACCATGCCAAGCTTCATATGGAGTCATGCCCTCAAGTGATTTGGATGGCAACCTATTGATGAGGTAAGTGGCAGTGGACACACTCTCTGCCCATAGGTACTTTGGCAACTTTTTTTCATTGAGCATAGACCTAGCTGTTTCCACTATAAGTCTATTCCTTCTTTCTACTACCCCATTTTGTTCACGTGAGTACCTTGTAGTGATCTCCCTTTTGATGCCTCTTTCCTGCAAGAAATCTTCAAACTCATTGGAGAAGTATTCTCCTCCACCATCTGACCTTAGCCTCTTCAAGCTTCTACCTGTTTGATTCTCAACAAGTGCAAGATACCTCTTGAAACAATTAAACACTTCATCTTTATGCTTCATAAAATATAAAATGGTCCACCTGCTATAGTCATCAATGAAGGACACATAATACCTTGAACCAGAAATGGAAGGGTCCTTGCTAGGTCCCCAAACATCTGTGTGTACCAAGTCTAGGTAGTCTTCATGCATGAAACCTTTCCTTGAGTAGGGTAATCTGTGAGACTTACCAAATTGACATGATCCACATTTATAAATCATGTGTTGCTTGGATACATTAGGTATCCCAAGCACACATTGATCCCTGCACATTTGCTTGAGAGTTCTTTCACCTATGTGCCCTAATCTTTTATGCCATATCTCTAACTCTGAGAGTGTCTGATCCTTGTAATTATACAAAGCAATGTTTTTTGTATCTTCTAGCTCAAATGTAAATAATCTACCTGATTTCTCCCCTTTGGCTATCCTTCTGAATCCTTGTTTTGGGTCCTCCACATATGCTCCATGTTGTGTGAATCTGACCTGCAAACCTTTCTCCACAATCTGACCAACACTCATTAAATTTTTTGTTATTGTTGGTACATAGAGTACCCTGCTTAGTAGGTTCTGATTACCATCACATGTCTTCACATTTCCAATTTTGACAACAGAGTG
Organism: Ceratopteris richardii; assembly: GCA_020310875.1. NCBI lineage: Eukaryota > Viridiplantae > Streptophyta > Polypodiopsida > Polypodiales > Pteridaceae > Ceratopteris > Ceratopteris richardii. Next base: position 120,417,120 of record CM035425.1, on the reverse strand, counting down.
TTTAGTGTCATCACCTGTTTGTACCTGATGTTTGCCCTTGGGCTCTTCCAAATCAGAAAGCAATGCCACATTGCCAGCTACATGGTTAGAACATCCTGAGTCAATGTAAAATAAATGATCATCATTTGTACCTATCTTGGAGGTCATGTTCATGATCAATAAGGAGTCATCTTGCTCCTCTGTGTAGTTGTTGTAGTCTCTTCTATTTCTGAATCCACCTTGGTAGCTTCCATTGTGGTTGTTGTTGTAATTGTTGTTGTATTGGTTGTTGTACCCATTGTAGCTTTGATGTTGGTTGAATCTGCCTCTTCCTTGAGAGTATCCACCTCTTGAGTAGCCTCTTCCTCTCTGATTTTTGTAGTTCTTGTAGCATTCATCTGTGGTATGATTGGACAACCCACAGATGTTGCAAGGTGATGAGTTGTAGGGTCTCCCCCTACCTGACTTACCTCCTCTGCCTCTTCCTCTAGATGACCTACCTCTCCCTGCATAATTGGCTTGAGAGGTAGAGCCTTCTTCATCCTGTTTCTTCTTGCCTTTATCTTTAACTTTCTTATCAGTAAAGAGAGCAGAGGGGTTATTACCTTTTGATTGATCTCCAGCTTTGGTGAACTTTGCTTCATGTGTAAATAGTTGGCCCATGAGTGTTGTAAGATCAGGGGTATGCATGTCCATGTAGAGGTCCATTGCAGTGGTGAAACTTTCCCACTTATCATCTGCCTTGAGTCCATTTGTCACTTGCCTGACTATTTGCTCCTCTTCAATTTCCTCTCCAATGCTTGCTAGTTGGTCTGCCACATCTTTGATCTTTGTCACATAATCTGAGACTGATTGCTTGGGCTGCTTCCTAAGTGTTGTGAACTCTATCCATAATTGATTCTTCCTAGCCCTTGTGTTGGAAGAAAAGTAATTTGACAAGGTTTCCCAAGTCTCTTGGGAAGTCTTACAGTTCCTTACATGAGGTAAAAGAAAGTCAGATATAGAGTTTAAGAGATAAGACCTTGCCAAAGCATCCTTTGCACACCATTGGTTAAGTCTTTCATGCTCATCCTTTGTAGGTAGTCCTCTAGTCTTGAATGAGGGCAACTCCTCATCTCCTGATATGTATCCAAATAGACTTCTCCCTTGTAGATAGGTCTTCATTCTCAATGACCAAGCTTGATAGTTGTTTCTGTCCAATTTGTCAATGAAAGAAGGGAAACCATCACCCATGATTACCTTCTATGCTCTGATACCACTGTTGAGAGTGATGGATGGATGCACTCAGGAAATCAGTTGGTGCTGCAAAACCTGCTTCACACCTGCCCTCTTTTCTTTCCAGATATGCTTAGTACACAAGTTTAGCTTCCTAATGACATAAAGAAACCATATATGTACTTTGGAAATGATTTGGGTAATGACCAAATCAAAACAGATAACTTGGTACTTCACAAATCAAGCAAAACCTTCTATTTCTGTAGTGATACCTGCTCAGACTTTTACTCAGTGTGTCCAGCACACTTAAAATTGGAACAATTCATTTTGGGAGTATCAATATACCTTAGTAAGCTATCAATCACAAGTGGAATCACTTCAATTGATAAACTATGCACTGAGAAATAAGTTTAGCAAAATTATAATCACCCCCGACTTTTCAGGAACTCTGCAGACAAATACCAGTGTGCACCTCGATTCGGTTTTCTCCCAAATGGCTGAATGAAATCCTTTGAAATTTTGTATGCTTGTAGTAGACTTTGAGCTGGTTCCAATGAGCTATAGAACACTTGATTTGGTTCAGTAGATCCAGAGAAATGCCCTGATGAAGTTGACAGACTTGGAGTAGGTGACTCAGACAAAACAGAGATGATGAATGTATACTTCTATTGATATATGTGTTTGTACAATCTCATTAGCTTGCCAAGCACAGCTAAATGAGGTATTGTGGTGTTGGCTATGGAGTAACCTTCACACACAATGAGTTACAATAAAGTTTTGCCTCGGGGAGTGAGCTAGAGTGAGAGTGTAACCCGCGACTTTTTCACTACATCCTTTATAGGAGATTGATCTTCATTTGAATTTGAATTTCAAACTTAGGCTCCCTTGAATCTCTCCTCTAAAAGTAGGGAGATATTCTCTCCATCTCAACATTCATATTTCCACGACTCTAGTGGTAGGTGGATGACTTAAAGTGATTACAAACAAATGATAAGTCACTTAGACTTTTACAAGGGGTAAAGTAGTAAGAACATATAAGCATATGTTCACATGAGCCTTGCTTTGAATGAAGCCTTGATAAACCTTTATCCATGCTAATCTTCCAAAAGTCCAAGGGTCCAAGCCAATGTGTGTAGGCTTGTTTTGCACCAACAGATCTCAGGTGGCACGAGAGTCTGTTGGCGATGACTTTGGCGATGATCTTGTATCCTGTTTGTAGCATCGTAATAGGCCGCCAGTTCTCGATTCTGTTCTTTTCCCCCTTCTTGTGTATCAACTTGATAATTCCATTATTTAGACAAGAGGGAAGAGCACCAAACTTTAGCGCTTCTTGCCAAACCATCCGAAGAGGGGTGGCAACCACCAGCTTGAAGGATTTAAAGAACTCGTTAGTGAGTCCGTCGGGTCCCGGGCTTTTACCGAGAGGGAGGGCATCAATGACTTCAATGATTTCTGAATCAGAGATAGGGGCATGAAGCAGGGAGTGGAGGTTGGGTGGTATTCTCCGAGGGGAAACCCTAGAAATGGCAGCCATACAGTCCCTTCTATGGTGGGAGAGGGGGTTCGAGGTTCCCAGGAGTCTCGTGAAGTGCCCTTCGATGATGCCAAAATTATCTTCTTCCGAATTGCATACATTGCCATGTGGATCTAGCAGTAGGGGGATCGATTCTCTGTTGTGTTTCCTTTTAAGGATACGGCACATCTCTTTGGTGGGCTTGTCGGCTTTGCCAGCCCACCACTCCTTGAAGAAGATTTGTAAGTTTTTCCTTTGTATTTCTTCCTCGTATCTCAACACTGCTCTGATTTTTCGGAGACCTTTCTGGGCTTGGTGTTTTCCTTTGTTCACTTCCTCCTCGAGCCGCCAGAGTCTGTGGTAAAGAGCTTCCCTGCGAGCCCGCCGCACAGTCTCGAGCATCTTCTTAGTTCTGATCATGATCTTACGAGACTTGTCGACCGCACTTCTCCAGCACTTGGCAGGGGCCAAGCCAGAGGCGAACGCCACCTTCCACACATCGGCAATCTCTTGATGGACGGAGGGGAGAGAGAAGGTGGTTGCGTTGGCATGGAACCACGGAGCCTTGCGGATCTTGTTGGAAGGTTGAAAAGTGATAACGATCGGGTAGTGATCAGAGATAGTGAGGTCAGTGCGTTGTGTGATGGCAGGGTGGCCCCACTGATGAGTAAAGCTCTGAGAGATGTAGCATCTATCTAGTCTAGCTTTCCTTAGATCCTCGCCCGCTTGGAGATTCGACCAAGAAAAGCCACTCGAGTCTTTGAGTTCAACCAAATCCAAGTGGAGTTTGGTCATGTCCCACGTTTCTTTCTCCCGACTGTCGATGACCCTGCCCTTGCCCATCCATCTGTCCATAGGGTCCTCCACCATGTTGAAGTCTCCACATATAAGCACGTTGTGAGGAAGCGAGTCTAAGGAAGCCCATGTGTTCAGTCTCTCCAAATCACCGTTAGGGGCGTACAAAGAAACAATAGTAGCACAAAGAGGAGCACCAAAAGAAACGGCAATCCAACGGTGACTTACATCTTCAATGGAGTTCTCGAGCTTTTCAAACCAGAGTTGTTTAACACCGATAACCGTTCCTCCAGACCCCCGCTGGTGCTTCGTTGAGATCCACACATGGGCCGAGGAGACCTGTCTGAGCCGCTTCTGGAGGTCTTCTCTGTCAATTTTAATCTCTTGAATACATATAAAGTCTGGGTTTACGCTAATGTCGCGAAGCCATTGACCAATAATGGTCGCTCTTGAGGGATCGGTTAGCCCTCTAGCATTTAACGAAATGATGATCATTGTCGTAGTAATCCCTCTTTGCGGGAGGGAGCTTTGTCCTTTCTTTTCTTGGGTTCATCTTTCTTTTTCGCTCGGATCGGATCCCGAGTTAGCAGTAGGTTCTTGTGGGGGCTTTTCCACGGTAACTCCATAGGTTGTTTTCCTTTGCGGGATGCCTCCTGCTGGGAAGAAAAGGACACCGTTTTCAGCTCCGTTTTCGGAATAGTCGATCCGATGATGGAGCTTTCACTATCCATGTTATCTTCGTTGCTGGTAGTAAAGCCGTCTTCTTTGCTTGTAGTGTAACCCTCCTGCAAGGTTTCTTTACTGTCAGGGATCTCCAGGCCTTTGACATCGGTGTCCTCCTCAAGTTGGATCCCACCTGGGTAGTCAAACTCATTGATTTCCTTTTCCAGATTGCAATACAAGTTGCTGGAGGGGGAAACAGACTTGTTGTTTCGCTCAGAGGTTGCCCTAGGGCTTCTTTTCCTTCTTCTTCTGACTTCGATGAACCCGTCTGCATCAGCTTCTGGATTACGGGGACCCTTGAATTCCTCTTCTTTCGTCGAGTGATTCAATGCTCCATTGCTGTCTTGAGCATTTTTGGGGGCTTCTTGATTTGGCTTGCTTTTTCGTCTCAAAGGGCAATCTTTGATCCTGTGACCTTGTTGGCCACAGCGAAAGCACGCGTTGGGAAGGTTTTTGTAGCTGATGTCTTGCTCCCATACATCCCCTTCGCCCAAGTCCAGTTTGATCTTCGATGGGAGTGGCATACTGAGGTCAGCCTCGACACAGATTTGAGGGTGCCACCGAGCGTTGAACGAGTGTCTTGCACCTTCATAAATGAGACCACCAATGTCCTCGCGTGAAGCCAACGGCTTGCCGATAGGAGAGACGATGTCCCACACGAAGTTGTACAAGAAGTATGGCAGGTTAGGGAGCTCAACCCAGAGAGGGTACCGAAGCGATTTAGACTTGTCGGGGGTAAAATCAGGGGACCATCTGAACAGGCACAGGGTCGCCCGGCCGAGTTGCCAAGTTCCGACACTAAGGGCTCGAAACGCCATATCTTCATTTTCAAAGACTAGCAGCAAGTGGCTTGCCGGTAAGAACTGACACTTACAAACAACTAGCCCGCGGGGGAACCACTCGTTGCGGAGCCACTGTCGCACAGTTTCGAGCGGGGGCCTAGGGCCGAACATTTGGCCGACGAGGCAAACTTTCTTGAGCTCCTCCTGAGTTGACAGAATTGCGGATCTACTGAGGGAGACCACGGGGGGTTCAGCACTCTCGAAGGCCCCTAGGGCGGCACAAGAACCCCCCTCCAACAAAGAGGCCAGGTTATCGGTCCCCCCGGGAGGAGGGGCCAGGTTACTTCTCACAAGGGAGGGGGTCGCCAAATCCAAATCCATGACAATAGAGGGGCACTCCGAGCCCCGAAAGCTTGAAACGAAAGGTCAAACGAGTTCAAATAAATTCTATTTTTTGATCCCATTAAGTTGGAGTCTCATGATCCTTCACTTTATGGTCCTTCCCTTTTCACGAACACTTCCCCCTTTTTTGAAATCTTTTGCCTTTTGTATTTCTAAAGCTTCTATCTCTTTTCTTGATTTTGTAATTTACTCATTTATTAAAACTTCTAGAGGCTCCACGACTACCGCTTGAGCTTTAGGCTTTATCTTCGAGCGGGCAAGCTCACAAATGACAGCCAACTAGGAGAGCGCAAAGGACGGGAGAGCATTACTGCCTGCACAGACAGGGGATCATGGATGTGTCATGGTGTACGCAGCGAGAGCGACTGGGCCCAGTCCACCGTGATTCGCGTAAGTCTCCAGGTATTGAATGACGACCGAAACAGTCCAACCACTGCGATGGATGGTATTCTCCCGCCGCGACGGATGGTATTCTCCCCCCGCGATGGATGGTATTCCCCCCCTGCGATGGATGGTTTCCCGCGATTGACGGTATCCGGTATTCTCCACCGCGATAGACGGAAATTTGCCCACACGATGGATGGTATTCTCCGCGACGGATGGTATTCTCCCCCCACGATGGATGGAATTCTCCCCCTGCAATGGATGGTTTCCCGCGATTGACGGTATCCGGAATTCTCCCCCGCGATTGACGGTATTTTGTCCACGATGGATGGATTCTCCCCGGCGATGGACGGAATCTCCTGACCCGCGATTGACGGAATCTTAGCTCCCTTCCTTGAGTCTCATCGAGGTCTCCGACAACTCACGTTGAAGAAGATCGCCTCCATCTTCCTTGTCGATCTGCAGACACTGTTGGGCTGCGATGCCACTCCTCAAGACATAGTCTTGTCAACTTCGACAGGCGGCATCTCATGGAGGCAGGGACGTTCCGCCATAGCCGCGCTCATTCCAGCTTTACCAACATACCGATAGTCATGGCAGACTTAGCATCAAAGAGATGAAAAGTTGGAGACAAAAACTTTGACAGTTCATGAAGGTAATAATGATCCCATCTTATGCCGTCAAGTTGTAACAAAGCGCACGAAACCTTCTTCAAGTTGTGATGAACTAGTAGAAACTATATTTGAGAGGACGAAAACCTCATAATGTTATTTACTCTTATATGGTGAAGAAATTAAAGGTAAAGACTATTCCATTTGAGTACACCTACAAAGTAGAGTTGGTAGATGGGAAGGGATCTAAGACTTGGGATCAATGAGTTGTCGGATTACGAGTCCAAATTCAGACATATAAAGATGAGCTAGATTTCGAGATCATGAGGCTGGATAGATTTGATTTCGTTCTCAACAAATAGTGGAATGAAAGCAAGAAACCAATTATAGATTTTCGAACTTGTATATATCCATTTAATCATAATGGTTGCCGCATCATCATCCATGGAGAGCTTGATGTTCAGAAGTATAGATGGGCATCTACCTCTGCGATGGTAAAGGCAGAGTGTAAGTATCTTTATTTCCTATATTTTGAACATAAAGAATTATTATCTTTACATGTTAAAACTAGTTTGGAAGCTCAACTAGCTTGTAGAATGAAAAGTGAATTTCAACACTTGTTTCTTTCAGAATCGGCTTCAAGTCTTCCGCCTTGCAGAAAAGTGGAGCATAGGATTGAACTATTACCGGCCAAGAGTTCATCCACCAGCCATACAACCATATTGAATGAGTGTGGAAGAGGAGGCAAAAGTACGTCATACAGTCGAGGATTATCTTGACAAAGGACTTATTAGATCTAGCTATTCACCTTTTGCGGCCTATGCTTTTGGCTTGCAAAACGGATGGATCCTTCAAGATGTGTATATACTATAGAGCATTAAATAAGGTTACAATAAAGCACAAATATCCGATGCCTCACATTGATGATGTTGGAGAGATTTACTCTCTGCACTTGGAAAGACAACTGAATTGAAGACTTGATAAGATGTTGGCCTGGAATTAGTGGAAGCATCATGATTATTCAAGACAAAGTAAAATACCTAAATGTTTACACATTTTTGAATAAATTGGAGGACAAACACACAAGATCTCCAAGGTTATAGAAGATAGTGATGCTTTCTCAAAATGATATTCCACTATGTGATTTGAGATTCTCGGAATCAATCATATGCTTGGATCAGAACCTCCATAATGAATTTAAACTAAAATTGAATCACTCTTTGATGGAACATTACAAACCGCATTGTCCACCATTGGATTCTATATTTATAGGTTTTATTGTGAGAAACTATCAAGGACAAAAATATAGCGAAGCAATTCATGATGGCTTTGTTATTTTTTGAGTCTTAAAAAAAAAGCAGTCTATTGGCTATATAAGGAGCAACTCTGAACAGATGGGAGAAAGGCCAATACACACGTTAATCTTCTGGCAATCATCTGATGCAAGCATCATCGAACAAAGGGGACACAATTCATCTGCACTATACTTGGAGAAGTTTATGTGATGAAATCCCATTTTTTTCTGAAGTACTTCTGCCTATGTACTAACTCATCCGATTATATCTACACATATATCTATGATCTGTGCTGTGGGAGGACGATGACGACAAGTTCTTGGCGGCGTTGTATTCTGGGAAGACAAATGATTGAAGATTTTGATGTATTCTGCTACCAATCATCACTTTGAATTCAAAACATTGCACTCCGTTCTGAGTAATGCGCAATACCATCTTCTTTTATTAAGTCTGTACTAAATCTAATCCTACACATTCAATTTTTGTTATGTTCTTTCGACGGCAATGATTGATACTCAGATAATTACGTGATTAAGAGACTAAACCCATTGAAGATTTTGTAATGAAATTTATGTCATCAGACGCTCAGTCTTTCTGTCTGTGTTATACGATTGATGCCTTCAAATGATACGTTAAAAAAAACAAAAAAACAATGATTTTGATTTTGCTAATAATTCTCGGATAAGATTTGTGCCAATAGTTTTGAGTACTACAGTATAATTGATTTGAATACAGTCTGTTGAATGTTGTTGTGAAGCAACTGGAGTATGGATGCACACATGCTGACTACAACATTCATAAAATATTATTATGTGGCTGATAAAGTTTTTCAGAATGCAAAGTCATAGATATTGATTAACCAATCTTGCATCCGACAACGAGATCTGCCTCCCAAAATTTTCACGCTAAGTTCTTTTTTGACATCATAGATTGACTTTGATTCTTCTTTTATATATTGAATCATTTCAAAATTTTAATTGATCTAATTGATTTTGAATCTTTATTTATATATGAAATCTATTCGATATTTTGATTGATCTAATTGACTTTGAATCTTCACACCTGAGTTTGTTAACGTGAATCGCTGCACACTTGTTTCATGAATATGATCGGTGATAATCTTTGATCATCAGATCAATTTGTTTTGATGCAAGATTAACCTATCAAGTAAAATATTTCCATTGAAAGTCTCACGTGAATTCGAATAATAGGAAGAAGAATTATGTTGATTATGGTTTGGTTTGAACGCATAAAATGGTTTGAACACATTTTATGTAATACAAGATAATCATAATTATATACTTGACATGAAGGATCATTATAATGCTTGATTACATTGGTATTCACATGTGATTAAGTATTATGAAGAAATAGATGAATATGCATTGCTTTGATAAAAAAAAATTAAAATTAATTCATGTTACTTTATGTCACTGAATCTCGTCACCTTATTATCACATGAAGAAAAATTGAATAAAAGATTTGCTAATATGATCTTCTTCCAAGTGTTAGAAAATTACCTGGGTTGCAAGAAATCACCTTGCATGAGCCATTGAACAAGGTGGTTGAATTGATCCACCAACCCAGCATTCCCATCCTCTCGACACCTTGAACCCGACATGAAGAAATGACACTGCAGCTCAGGTACACATATTTTATATTTTCTTTCATATGCATTGACAAAGTTAACAAATAGTCGTGGGCTTCTTCTTCCATGTGAGTGGTAGCTTGATTCAAAAATCTTGCATTTTCCTGGGTATTGAAGGCTGATCATATTTGGTCTGAATGCCTCCATGAAAATTGGCAAGTAGTTATCCTCTTCTCACCACCTGTCTCATCGACATTTGAAGCAAAGATTTTTGCACACATTCATTCATTAGATATTGGATATATTAGAATTTGATCAAAACAAATTGATCACACATTCACTTTGAGCCTCTTCTTTGAGCCATATTCCAGGTATTTGGTCTATCTTTTGACACTTATTTTTTATCGAATTTCAATGGGCAAGAAGAAGGTAGTTCAAGTAATCACACATGATAAAGAATTAAATATGGAAGAATTAATTAAGACTAAGATTTTGGACTTAGAAACACAATTCAAAGACCTAGGAGAAAATTTAATTTTATCAAATCAAGACAAATTTGAAGGTGTTTTTATTAATTGATAAGCTTAATGATTTTTCCAATACAAGTCATGTGATGTGTGGTATACTAAAGGAATTTATTGTGAATGAAGTTACAAATTTGAAGAATAAAATTGATGAAGTGACCAAGCATGTAAATGATTTATCCATATGCAAATGTAAACATGAACATGAAACTCAAAGCCTATCTACAAAAGTGCATGATAAAAACCATATGTTTGACCATAAGCGATCCATCCCTAGGGCTATGAATAGAAGAGTGAAACGTCCAATAAGATGCTTTTTTGTGATCAATTAGGCCATATGTATGGTGATTTTCTTGCTTATGATGATGCATGTAAATTTCAATTAGTGACTGCAATTGACCATAATGATTTCTTATGAAAAATTCTCCTAAATATTCTCCATGCTTGACAATTTTATAAAAAGTTTATGACAAAGCTTTGCTTTCAAGATTTATGTGCTAATTGATGAAGAAATAACTTGTGGATTTTATAGTGATTTTCCAATAAAAACATATTTGGGTATACTTTTATGATTCAAAGATAAACTTGTTTTAGGGGAAAAGATGGAATAAAAATATGTGGAGCTTTTCTTTTACAAAGATAAGAATTTGTCATGATAATTTTCTCTGAAATTATTTGAAGACTTTTATGATTTTTCTTTGCTAAAACTATGAACTTCTCATGACGAATACACTATGATTTTTCTTTTACCAAAATTATGATGAAAAATATGAAACATATATGATGAAAAATATGATATGGTTTTTATAAAAATATGACAAAATATGAAGACAATAGGATTTTCTTATGAGACAAGTATGACAAAATATGATGCAAATATGATTTTTTTTTTCACATTTGACAAAATTATGATGAGAAATGTGATAAAAAGGATATATGTTTGAAAATATGTTGAAAAGCATGAATAATATAATTTTTTGTTGATAAAACTAAGTTTGAAAAATATAAAAGCTATTTTTGAAAAATTATGATGATGAATTTGATGAACAATATGATTTTCTTTTACCAAAATTATGATGAAAAAGATGATTTTCTTGTGATAAAAATATGACCAAGTATGATGAAAATATGTTTTTATTTTGATAATAATATGATGAAAATTATATGATGAAAGTATGAAAAATATGAAAAATATGTATGGAAATATGATGAAAAACATGTTTGAAAAATATGATAAAAAAATGATGACGATGATATGATGAAAATTAGTTATCTTGTAGTTTCTAGCTTTATGATTACCAATAGGATTGGATGATGATTATAACATTCAAATTAAAGATGTTTTGATGAAAATTTTATGAAGAAGATTTTATGATGAATTTGAAGAGAGATGATTGAAGATCAAGATTATTTCCAGGTGGTATTTATCTAGGATCTATATTCTCTATGTGTTTGATCTAAGCATACATATGCATTCCATGACAAAAATTATAATTAAATGATCAGGAAATTGGATTATCAAAGTACGAAGTGATTCTATTTAGCCAAAGTAGGAATACAAAATTTGATTTATATTTCTAGTTTATGAATTGAGTAGGTATTTGATGTGAACAAAAAGTATTTGCAATTCATTCCAAATGATGAACATAATTTTATATATGTATGAGCATATAGATGCATGACTCTTGTCTATGAGATCTTATGTCTTTCTCCTACATGCATCGAGATCCTTACCTCAGATTAAGGGGTTAAGCCTTTCTTCTTCTAAACGAATAAAACTGCGAATGTAAAAAGAAAAGAAAAACTATGATGAATGGAAGTTTATATCTTCTTTCACCCCAAAAATGTATTTATGAATTTCACCTATATGAAGATGAAAGTTTATACCTTCTTTCACCCCAAAAAGGCATTTGTGAATTTCACCGATATGATAAATGGAAGTTTATACCTTCTTTCACCCCAAAAAGGTATTTTTGAATATCACCTACATGACAATTATGAATTACACTTGTATGAAGTTTAAGATGAAGAAAAGTTAGTTGTAGCAAACACATCTAGTGATTAAAAATTAGGCAAACAAGGCGGATGTTTGTATGAGTAGATCTAGTTGGTTTCTTTGACATGTTTGATTGCTTATATGTGAGTACTTATATACGAAGAATCTTGATTTTGAATGAATGAAGGAGAATTTTGTTTCATGATTATCTTTGCAGAATTTATGAATGATTGAACTTAGATTAATGATTTATTGATTGAAGCGATCGATAGCTTAACCTTGTGATTGATGTTATCTGAATACCAAATTGAAATTAAATGAATTCCATGAGCATCTTGCATGAAAAACTGATAAATTTGGCTTGCTAATCTTGAAAATTATTTATAAAAGAATTTGATACTGCTATATGTTTGGATTTTCACGTTGGCCTCTCAAGATGCTATGCAGGTTTGGTGGGGGTGGATATCAGAGAGATTTACTCTCCACACTTGGAAAGACAACTGAATTGAAGACTTAGTAAGATGTTGGCCTGATGAATTAGTGGAAGCATCAAAATTTTTCAAGAAAAAGAAAAATACCTGAATGTTTACACATTTTTTAATAAATTGAAGGACAAATAAACAAGATCTCCAAGGTTATAGAAGATAGTGATGCTTTCTCAAAATGACATTTCCCTATGTGATTTGAGATTCTTGGAATTACTCACATGCTTGGATCACAACGTCCATAATGAATTTAAACTAAAACTGAGTCACTCTTTGGTGGAACATTACGCACTGCATTGTCCACCATTGGATTCTATACTTATGAGTTTGATTGTGAGAAACTATTAAGGACAAAAATAGAGCAAAGCAATGCATGATGGCTTTGTTCATTTTTTGAGCTGCTACATATACACATATACACACACATATATATATACATATACATACACATATACACACACACACACATATATACACACACATGCATACACACATATACATACACATATATACACATATACACACATATACACACATATACATATATATACACATATACACACATATATACATACATATACACGCACACATACACACATACATACATACATACATACATACATACATACATACATATACACACATATACATACATATATACACATATACACACATATATACACACACACAGACATACACACATATACACACACATACATACACACATATACACACACAATTATACATACATATATACACATATACACATAGATACACACACATATACACACACATACATATACACATATACATACACACATATACATACATACACACACATACACACACATACACACACATACACACACATACACACACATACATACACACATATACACAGATACACACACATACACACACATACACACACATACATACGCACATATACACACATATGCATATACACACACATACACATATAGATGCTTGCACATATACATAAATACACATAGACACACACACATACATTCACATGCATACACACATATGTACAAACATACACACATATTCTTACACACACATACATACACACATATGCACATACACAGACACACATGCATACATACATATGCACATATGCACATATGCACACACAACACACTATACAAACACATGCATACACACACCTACAAAAACTTGTATACACACACTTGCATACACACACATATGCACACACAAACATAATATACAAATACATGCATACACACATATACAAACACATGCATATACACACATATACACACATGCACATGCTATAAATACATATGCATACACACACATACACATGTATACATACACACATATACATACACCCACATATACATACACACACATAAAGAGACACACACATACATACACACACATAGAGTGACACATACACATGTGTACACACATATACACATATAAAAACACACATACACAAACACACAATACATACATATGCATACACACACATACACATGTATACATACACATGTATACATACACATACATACATACACATATACACACATATACATACACACACATACACAAATTATACATACATGTGCATACACACACATATATATACACACAAACGTATACATACACACACAAAGATGTATACATGCATATATACATACACACACATAGAGACACACACATAGAGACAAACACATAGAGACACACACATACACACACACACACACTCACATAGACACACACATACACATACACACACATACATACATATGCATACACAATGCACATGCATATGCATAGACAATGCACATGCATATGCATACACAATGCACATGCATATGTATACACAATGTACATGCATATGCATACACAATGCACATGCATATGCATACACAATGCACATGCATATGCATACATACATACATACATACATACATGCATACACACACATACACACCCACATACACAGATAAACACATACATACACTCACATACACACCTACATACACATACACACACATACACATACATACATATACATACACACACATATACATACATGCATATACACACACATACACATACATATACACACACATATGCATACACACACACACACATACACTTACTCATACACATACACATATAGATACTTGCACATATACACATACAAATACACAGACATATAGATACACCCACATTACACACACATAGATAAACACATACAGACACACACACATAGACACACAGACATATGCATACACAAGTGTACACACACACACACATATATATATATATATACATATACATACATACATACATACATACATATATATATATATATATATATATATATATATATATATATATATATATATATATATATATATATATATATATATATATATATATATATATATATATATATATATATATATATATATATATATATATATATATACACACACACTCACTACACATACATACACATGTATACATACACGTATACACACACATACACAGACACATACACATACACAGACACATACACATACACATACACATGCACATACACATACACATACACATGCACATGCACATGCACATGCACATGCACATGCACATGCACATGCACATGCACATGCACATGCACATGCACATGCAACATGCACATGCACATGCACATGCACATGCACATGCACATGCACATGCACATGCACATGCACATGCACATGCACATGCACATGCACATGCACATGCACATGCACATGCACATGCACATGCACATGCACATGCACATGCACATGCACATGCACATGCACATGCACATGCACATGCACATGCACATGCACATGCCACATGCACATGCACATGCACATGCACATCCACATCCACATCACATCCACATCCACATCCACATCACATCCACATACACATACACATCCACATCCACATACACATACACATCCACATCCACATACACATACACATACACATACACATACACATACACATACACATACACATACACATACACATACACATACACATACACATACACATACACATACACATACACATACACATACACATACACATACACATACACATACACATACACATACACATACACATACACATACACATACACATACACATACACATACACATACACATACACATACACATACACATACACATACACATACACATACACATACACATACACATACACATACACATACACATACACATACACATACACATACACATACACATACACATACACATACACATACACATACACATACACATACACATACACATACACATACACATACACATACACATACACATACACATACACATACACATACACATACACATACACATACACATACACATACACATACACATACCCATACACATACACATACACATACACATACACATACACATACACATACACATACACATACACATACACATACACATACACATACACATACACATACACATACACATACACATACACATACACATACACATACACATATGTTGAGAGTGATGGATGGATGCACTCAGGAAATCAGTTGGTGCTGCAAAACCTGCTTCACACCTGCCCTCTTTTCTTTCCAGATATGCTTAGTACACAAGTTTAGCTTCCTAATGACATAAAGAAACCACATATGTACTTTGGAAATGATTTGGGTAATGACCAAATCAAAACAGATAACTTGGTACTTCACAAATCAAGCAAAACCTTCTATTTCTGTAGTGATACCTGCTCAGACTTTTACTCAGTGTGTCCAGCACACTTAAAATTGGAACAATTCCTTTTGGGAGTATCAATATACCTTAGTAAGCTATCAATCACAAGTGGAATCACTTCAATTGATAAACTATGCACTGAGAAATAAGTTTAGCAAAATTATAATCACCCCCGACTTTTCAGGAACTCTGCAGACAAATACCAGTGTGCACCTCGATTCGATTTTCTCCCAAATGGCTGAATGAAATCCTTTGAAATTTTGTATGCTTGTAGTAGACTTTGAGCTGGTTCCAATGAGCTATAGAACACTTGATTTGGTTCAGTAGATCCAGAGAAATGCCCTGATGAAGTTGACAGACTTGGAGTAGGTGACTCAGACAAAACAGAGATGATGAATGTATACTTCTATTGATATATGTGTTTGTACAATCTCATTAGCTTGCCAAGCACAGCTAAATGAGGTATTGTGGTGTTGGCTATGGAGTAACCTTCACACACAATGAGTTACAATAAAGTTTTGCCTCGGGGAGTGAGCTAGAGTGAGAGTGTGACCCGCGACTTTTTCACTACATCCTTTATAGGAGATTGATCTTCATTTGAATTTGAATTTCAAACTTAGGCTCCCTTGAATCTCTCCTCTAAAAGTAGGGAGATATTCTCTCCATCTCAACATTCATATTTCCACGACTCTAGTGGTAGGTGGATGACTTAAAGTGATTACAAACAAATGATAAGTCACTTAGACTTTTACAAGGGGTAAAGTAGTAAGAACATATAAGCATATGTTCACATGAGCCTTGCTTTGAATGAAGCCTTGATAAACCTTTATCCATGCTAATCTTCCAAAAGTCCAAGGGTCCAAGCCAATGTGTGTAGGCTTGTTTTGCACCAACAACTCCCCCTCAAGCCAAACACTTTGGCTTAAGTCTTCTTCTTCATTCTTCAATTACTTCCTGTAGTCCAATCATAGACTTGAATCTGCATAGCTTGTTTCCATCCAATGCCTTTGTAAGTAAATCTGCACATTGCATATTAGTAGAAACATAGGTCAATTGTATATCTTTACTTAGCAATTTCTCTCTCACATAGTGGTAATGAACCTCTATGTGCTTTGTTCTGGCATGATAAATTGGGTTTGCTGCAAGATGAAGAGAGCTAGTGTTGTCTCCAAATATGATTGGTGGTCTTGTGAATAGACCTAACTCTGTATTTAGAAGCTTTAACCAAATAGCTTCTTGAGTAGCATTTGCAAGTCCTCTATACTCTGCTTCAGTGGATGACAATGCCACTGTAGGTTGCTTCTTAGCTGACCAAGAGATAGGCTTATCCCCTGCAAAACAAATATAGCCTGAGGTGCTCCTCCTATCATCCTTGCATCCTGCCCAATTTGCATCTGAGTAAACCTTTATGTCAATATCTGATGTATAAGGAAAATACAAACCATGACTTTGAGTTCCTTTGAGGTACTTCAAGATCTTCTTAGCTGCCTCTAGATGAGGTACTCTAGGTTTGTGCATGAATTGACTAAGCACACTTACTCCATATGCTATGTCAATTCTTGTCAAGGTAGCATAGTTCAAGCTACCCACCATACTTTGGTATCCTGTAATGTCTTTGATTTCTTCTCCTTCATGAGCACTTAGCTTTTGGTTAACCTCCATTGGAGTAGTAGATACCTTAGCATCCTGCAAACCAAACTTCTTGACCATATCCTGTACATACTTCCTTTGAGTAATGTAGATACCTGAATTTGTATAGATCAATTCAAGACCTAGGAAATATTTTAGTAATCCAAGATCACTTATCTTGAATTCTTTCATCATCTGTCCTTTGATGTGTCTAATCCCATTCACATCATTACCTGTAATGATGATGTCATCTACATAGACACATAAGTAGATTACCTCTGTACTACTTCTCTTTATGAATAGAGAAGTATCTGCCTTGCTCATTACAAATCCTTGGTCTTGGAGGTAGGTGGTCAATCTGTAGTTCCATGCTCTAGGTGCCTGCTTCAAACCATACAGAGCCTTCTTCAATTTACAAACATAATGTACCTTTCTTGGATCTTCATAGCCAGGTGGTTGTGACATGTAGACTTCTTCAGATATCCATCCATTTAGGAATGCATTCTTCACATCCAATTGGTACATGTTCCAATTCTTGGATGCAGCTACACTCACCAAGACTCTGATAGTTGGCATCTTGGCCACAGGAGAAAATGTCTCCTCATAATCAATGCCTAGGATTTGTGCAAAACCCTTGGCTACCAACCTAGCTTTGTACCTGTTAATTGTTCCATCTGAATTCTTCTTCAATTTGTAGATCCATCTGGATCCTATTACCTTCATAGTGTCTTTCTTGGGTACCAAGTCCCAAGTATCACTCTCTTTGAGAGCTTCTATCTCCTCATCCATGGCTTCTCTCCATTCTGGCTTTGTAATTGCTTCTTCATAGGTACCTGGTTCTTCATTCAACAAGTCTTTTGCAAGATATACAGAATGTTTAGTTACAAGTGATGTATCATACCCAAATCTGATAGGTTTCTTCTTCTCTCTCTGAGATCTTCTCATAGCTTGAGTAGAAGTTTCTGCCTTGTCCTCCAATTGCTTCATCTTCATCTTTCCTTTGGATTTCCAAGCCTTGAACTCTTCAAGGTTTATTGTATCATCATCTGAGCTTGAATCTTCTTGCTGAGTTGGCTCTTCCTTGGTAAGCTTTGGAAAATCTTCCTCCATGTCATAGGGTAGACTCACTTTCCTGCATTCATTCTCATACCATGAGTCATTCTCATCAAATATGACATCTCTGCTTACCTTGAACCCTTTGTTTGTGGGGTTGTAGAATCTGTATCCCTTTTGGTTCAAATCATAACCAATGAAGATACATTTCTCTGCCTTTGGGTCTAGCTTTCCTCTTACCTGTGAGGGAATATGCACATATGCTATACATCCAAAGATTTTGCAATGATCTAGAGAGGGTCTCTTACCATGCCAAGCTTCATATGGAGTCATGCCCTCAAGTGATTTGGATGGCAACCTATTGATGAGGTAAGTGGCAGTGGACACACTCTCTGCCCATAGGTAATTTGGCAACTTTTTTTCATTGAGCATAGACCTAGCTGTTTCCACTATAAGTCTATTCCTTCTTTCTGCTACCCCATTTTGTTCAGGTGAGTACCTTGTAGTGATCTCCCTTTTGATGCCTCTTTCCTGCAAGAAATCTTCAAACTCATTGGAGAAGTATTCTCCTCCACCATCTGACCTTAGCCTCTTCAAGCTTCTACCTGTTTGATTCTCAACAAGTGCAAGATACCTCTTGAAACAATTAAACACTTCATCTTTATGCTTCATAAAATATAAAATGGTCCACCTGCTATAGTCATCAATGAAGGACACATAATACCTTGAACCAGAAATGGAAGGGTCCTTGCTAGGTCCCCAAACATCTGTGTGTACCAAGTCTAGGTAGTCTTCATGCATGAAACCTTTCCTTGAGTAGGGTAATCTGTGAGACTTACCAAATTGACATGATCCACATTTATAAATCATGTGTTGCTTGGATACATTAGGTATCCCAAGCACACATTGATCCCTGCACATTTGCTTGAGAGTTCTTTCACCTATGTGCCCTAATCTTTTATGCCATATCTCTAACTCTGAGAGTGTCTGATCCTTGTAATTATACAAAGCAATGTTTTTTGTATCTTCTAGCTCAAATGTAAATAATCTACCTGATTTCTCCCCTTTGGCTATCCTTCTGAATCCTTGTTTTGGGTCCTCCACATATGCTCCATGTTGTGTGAATCTGACCTGCAAACCTTTCTCCACAATCTGACCAACACTCATTAAATTTTTTGTTATTGTTGGTACATAGAGTACCCTGCTTAGTAGGTTCTGATTACCATCACATGTCTTCACATTTCCAATTTTGACAACAGAGTGTTTAGTGTCATCACCTGTTTGTACCTGATGTTTGCCCTTGGGCTCTTCCAAATCAGAAAGCAATGCCACATTGCCAGCTACATGGTTAGAACATCCTGAGTCAATGTAAAATAAATGATCATCATTTGTACCTATCTTGGAGGTCATGTTCATGATCAATAAGGAGCCATCTTGCTCCTCTGTGTAGTTGTTGTAGTCTCTTCTATTTCTGAATCCACCTTGGTAGCTTCCATTGTGGTTGTTGTTGTAATTGTTGTTGTATTGGTTGTTGTACCCATTGTAGCTTTGATGTTGGTTGAATCTGCCTCTTCCTTGAGAGTATCCACCTCTTGAGTAGCCTCTTCCTCTCTGATTTTTGTAGTTCTTGTAGCATTCATCTGTGGTATGATTGGACAACCCACAGATGTTGCAAGGTGATGAGTTGTAGGGTCTCCCCCTACCTGACTTACCTCCTCTGCCTCTTCCTCTAGATGACCTACCTCTCCCTGCATAATTGGCTTGAGAGGTAGAGCCTTCTTCATCCTGTTTCTTCTTGCCTTTATCTTTAACTTTCTTATCAGTAAAGAGAGCAGAGGGGTTATTACCTTTTGATTGATCTCCAGCTTTGGTGAACTTTGCTTCATGTGTAAATAGTTGGCCCATGAGTGTTGTAAGATCAGGGGTATGCATGTCCATGTAGAGGTCCATTGCAGTGGTGAAACTTTCCCACTTATCATCTGCCTTGAGTCCATTTGTCACTTGCCTGACTATTTGCTCCTCTTCAATTTCCTCTCCAATGCTTGCTAGTTGGTCTGCCACATCTTTGATCTTTGTCACATAATCTGAGACTGATTGCTTGGGCTGCTTCCTAAGTGTTGTGAACTCTATCCATAATTGATTCTTCCTAGCCCTTGTGTTGGAAGAAAAGTAATTTGACAAGGTTTCCCAAGTCTCTTGGGAAGTCTTACAGTTCCTTACATGAGGTAAAAGAAAGTCAGATATAGAGTTTAAGAGATAAGACCTTGCCAAAGCATCCTTTGCACACCATTGGTTAAGTCTTTCATGCTCATCCTTTGTAGGTAGTCCTCTAGTCTTGAATGAGGGCAACTCCTCATCTCCTGATATGTATCCAAATAGACTTCTCCCTTGTAGATAGGTCTTCATTCTCAATGACCAAGCTTGATAGTTGTTTCTGTCCAATTTGTCAATGAAAGAAGGGAAACCATCACCCATGATTACCTTCTATGCTCTGATACCACTGTTGAGAGTGATGGATGGATGCACTCAGGAAATCAGTTGGTGCTGCAAAACCTGCTTCACACCTGCCCTCTTTTCTTTCCAGATATGCTTAGTACACAAGTTTAGCTTCCTAATGACATAAAGAAACCATATATGTACTTTGGAAATGATTTGGGTAATGACCAAATCAAAACAGATAACTTGGTACTTCACAAATCAAGCAAAACCTTCTATTTCTGTAGTGATACCTGCTCAGACTTTTACTCAGTGTGTCCAGCACACTTAAAATTGGAACAATTCATTTTGGGAGTATCAATATACCTTAGTAAGCTATCAATCACAAGTGGAATCACTTCAATTGATAAACTATGCACTGAGAAATAAGTTTTAGCAAAATTATAATCACCCCCGACTTTTCAGGAACTCTGCAGACAAATACCAGTGTGCACCTCGATTCGATTTTCTCCCAAATGGCTGAATGAAATCCTTTGAAATTTTGTATGCTTGTAGTAGACTTTGCGCTGGTTCCAATGAGCTATAGAACACTTGATTTGGTTCAGTAGATCCAGAGAAATGCCCTGATGAAGTTGACAGACTTGGAGTAGGTGACTCAGACAAAACAGAGATGATGAATGTATACTTCTATTGATATATGTGTTTGTACAATCTCATTAGCTTGCCAAGCACAGCTAAATGAGGTATTGTGGTGTTGGCTATGGAGTAACCTTCACACACAATGAGTTACAATAAAGTTTTGCCTCGGGGAGTGAGCTAGAGTGAGAGTGTGACCCGCGACTTTTTCACTACATCCTTTATAGGAGATTGATCTCCATTTGAATTTGAATTTCAAACTTAGGCTCCCTTGAATCTCTCCTCTAAAAGTAGGGAGATATTCTCTCCATCTCAACATTCATATTTCCACGACTCTAGTGGTAGGTGGATGACTTAAAGTGATTACAAACAAATGATAAGTCACTTAGACTTTTACAAGGGGTAAAGTAGTAAGAACATATAAGCATATGTTCACATGAGCCTTGCTTTGAATGAAGCCTTGATAAACCTTTATCCATGCTAATCTTCCAAAAGTCCAAGGGTCCAAGCCAATGTGTGTAGGCTTGTTTTGCACCAACAACATACACATACACATACACATACACATACACATACACATACACATACACATACACATACACATACACATACACATACACATACACATACACATACACATACACATACACATACACATACACATACACATACACATACACATACACATACACATACACATACACATACACATACACATACACATACACATACACATACACATACACATACACATACACATACACATACACATACACATACACATACCATACACATACACATACACATACCATACACATACACATACACATACACATACACATACACATACACATACACATACACATACGCATAGGCATAGGCATACGCATAGGCATACGCATAGGCATAGGCATAGGCATACGCATAGGCATACGCATATGCATACGCATACGCATACGCATACGCATACGCATACGCATACGCATACGCATACGCATACGCATACGCATACGCATACGCATATACGCATACGCATATACGCATACGCATACACATACGCATACGCATATACGCATACGCATCCGCATCCACATCCACATCCACATCCACATCCACATCCACATCACATCCACAGCCACATACACATACACATACACAAGCACATACACAGACACATACACATACAACAGACACATACACATACACATACACATACACATACACATACACATACACATACACATACACATACACATACACATACACATACACATACACATACACATACACATACACATACACATACACATACACATACACATACACATACACATACACATACACATACACATACACATACACATACACATACACATACACATACACATACACATACACATACACATACACATACACATACACATACACATACACATACACATACACATACACATACACATACACATACACATACACATACACATACACATACACATACACATACACATACACATACACATACACATACACATACACATACACATACACATACACATACACATACACATACACATACACATACACATACACATACACATACACATACACATACACATACACATACACATACACATACACATACACATACACATACACATACACATACACATACACATACACATACACATACACATACACATACACATACACATACACATACACATACACATACACATACACATACACATACACATACACATACACATACACATACACATACACATACACATACACATACACATACACATACACATACACATACACATACACATACACATACAGATATAGATACTTGCACATACACATGTATACATACACACACATATAGATACACCCACATTACACACAAAGATACACACATACACATACATACACACATAGAGACACACCCATACACATGCATACAAACAAACATACACACATATACGTATATAAACACACACATACACTCACTACACGTACATATGCGTACACACACATACACATGTATACATTCACATGTATACATTCACATGTATACATTCACATGTATACATTCACATGTATACATAAATGTATACACACACATACATACGTTTACACATGTATACATACACACACACACACTATACATACATATGCATACACATACACATACACATACACATACACATACACATACACATACACATACACATACACATACACATACACATACACATACACATACACATACACATACACATACACATACACATACACATACACATACACATACACATACACATACACATACACATACACATACACATACACATACACATACACATACACATACACATACACATACACATACACATACACATACACATACACATACACATACACATACACATACACATACACATACAATACAACTTACACATACACATACACATACACATACACATACACATACACATAACACATACACATACACATACACATACACACCCACATACACACTACACATACACATACACATACACATACACATACACATACACATACACATACACATACACATACACATACACATACACATACACATACACATACAATACACATACACATACACATACACATACACCTACACATACACATACACATACACATACACATACACATACACATACAAACATACACTATACACATACACATACACATACACATACACATACACATACACATACACATACACATACACATACACATACACATACACATACACATACACATACACATACACATACACATACACATACACATACACATACCACACATACACATACACATACACATACACATACACATACACATACACATACACATACACCATACACATACACATACACATACACATACACATACACATACACATACACATACACATACACATACACATACACATACACATACACATACACATACACATACACATACACATACACATACACATACACATACACATACACATACACATACACATACACATACACATACACATACACATACACATACACATACACATACACATACACATACACATACACATACACATACACATACACATACACATACACATACACATACACATACACATACACATACACATACACATACACATACACATACACATACACATACACATACACATACACATCACATACATACACATACTTATACACATACACATACACATACTTATACACATAACACATCACATACACATACACATACACATACACATACACATACACATACCATACATTACACATACACATAACACATACACATACACATACACTACACATACACATACACATACACATACACATACACATACACATAGCACATACACATACACACATACACATAACACATACACATACACATACACATACACATACCAAACACCATACGACATTACACATACACATACACATACACATACACATACACATACACATACACATTACACATAACACATACACCATACACATACACTACACATAACACAATACACATACACATACACATACACATACACATAACACATACACATACACATACACATACACATACACATACACATATGCACATACACATACACATACACATACACATACACATACACATACACATACACATTACACATACACATACACATACACATACACATACCTACACATACACATACACATACACATACACATACACATACACATACACATACACATACACATACACATACACATACACATACACATACACATACACATACACATACACATACACATACACATACACATACACATACACATACACATACACATACACATACACATACACATACACATACACATACACATACACATACACATACACATTGTTAAACGCACGGTGGACTCGAACCCAAAATTAGTAAGTACACAGTCAAGGTTCATCTATGATGCCCTGGATATACATAGTGCGAGCTAATTTGAAGGTATGGGTAATCTTTTGCTTTAGGGAATCTAACATATCCTTCAAAATTGCAGGTTCTATCAATTGTGCATTAGCGCTAACGGAACTGTCTTCGATGACCTGGCTTATGAGTAATTCCATCTGCATCTGCAAAAATGATTCCTGTAGATAAAATTTATTGGCGAGCGCAACATCTCTGCATAGCTTTATGTCAACTACCTCTGCATCAATACGTGAGAGCCTGTCCCCCTTAACTCCCAATTGCTTTTCTCTTCTCTCAAGTTCGTGAGCTTGAAACTGCATGGTTTGGTAGAAGTGTTCTCTCTCCTTTTGCACACCTGCAAGTTCCTTCTTCAACTGGATGGTCTTGGCAATCTCAGTAGTGAACTCTTGATCTCTCTGGAACAACCGGTCAGTGATATTATGCAGTTCAGCTTCCGCTTTAAGAACATTAGCCGCTAGCGACTGCGAAGCTTCTTCTAAAACACTGAATGCATCCCTCATACTATGGAGCTCATTGCCTAATGCGGTCATAGCATCCTTCTTATCTACAACTTCTTGCTTCAATTTTGTAATTTCGGTGTCCTGTTGGAGAATGATACTGTCTTTTGAGGTGAGCTATTCTTGCAGTTGCTAGATTTGAGTATGTAGAGAGTGAATTTTGGCCTTGGTTGCAAGTACTTCTTCTTGAAGAGGTGCAATGTCCGCTTCTAGGAGATCAACCTTACTCTGCAACTCGTGTTGAATTGTCTGAGTGGCCATCTTCATCTAGAGGGGCAACTGCTGGGAGAGTTGAATGAGTAGTTGGCCCATGGATCCCAATTCAACGAACATCACCGGGGTGGAAAGAGAAGAAATAGGCTGTGATGGTGTTGCAGACTGCAGGTGAGGTGATGATGGGGGAGAGTAGTCAAGAGAGGATAGGAGATTGGTCAACGCCTCATGACGAGCAGGTGAAGGCAAAGAGGGAGGAACTTCAGCAGCATCAGCAATGGTGGTTGGAGGAGGGAGAGGAAGAAGGGAGGTTGGGACTAATACAATTGCAGTTTCATGTTGAGAGACTAACAAAGCGACTTCAATAACTGCTTCTTTAGTACCGATCGATTTATTGACTATATTTGCTTGGTCGTCTGCGTCTCATGGAGAAGGAGGACGACATTCACTAACAATGGTAGCTTCCACTGTCTCTTTCAAAGGCTCAACATCCAATTGCTTTGGCTCATTTTGCGGTTGGACTTCAGCGACATCTTCCATGATCACGTCTGACTCCTTCTGCTGGCTAGGAGAAGAGGGTGCCGATGCTACCTGTAATGAAGTAGTGGTGTCATGGAATACTTCAACGTCTGGAACCATAGTGGTGTCCTTTACTTGACTTTGTGATGGGATGAGGCATATACATTTGCGTTGGAAGAAATGTAGCAGGTCTTCATCATCGTCCTCTTCTAGCATCTGTGTAGATTCCTCGTGTAACAGGATGGTATTGGTTGGAGGAGGTTGTGCAGCTTGTATCACTGGAAGTAAAAGAGTAAGCAGATGCGGCAACCAGGTACGAGGCATCTCATGCTTGGCTAGTTGTTTGGTAACTGCTAGGCATTCACGGTGAATGTGCCGGAAGAAAAAGGACGTGAAATTGACGATTTCTCGGGAGGCAGTGTCTATCATGGAATAGAATGGACGGGAGATACCGTAAGTTTGTTTTTGTAGGTTTAAGGCAGCTACGAGAAATTGAAGCGTGGTGCGCTCGGGTTCAGGATGACAAAGAATGGCAAACTCATTAGATGAGTGCCGAGGAAAAAGCTCTTTCATGGCCGCCATCGGAAGAAGCAGTCCATCGGCCAACCCTTCCTGAGGGAGATGGAACCCCTCAGCGACAGTGTTGAGCGTAACTACGACACATGGGTTTAGGCATGGTAATGGCCAACATTGCTCGGTAGCAGGCATGGCGGCTATAGGAGAGATAATCTACGCATGAAAGGGATGACACTCCACTGAATGCCAAGGCAATTCAGCGAAGGCCAAGAGCCCTTGCGCACGCAAGTACTCACTCACATCCGGAGTGAGACCTACACGAAAGGTCACGATATTCACAAGAGCTTCCATGGTGCACTCAGAAATAGCGAGAACACAAAGCACACAAGGGTAGCAAACACACAAAGACACAATAGCGACTAACAACGGGAAGAACAAGATTAAGTAGAAACACTGAAAAAAATCAGGCGGCAAGAACCCGAATCATAACGTAGTATT
Organism: Ceratopteris richardii; assembly: GCA_020310875.1. Lineage (NCBI taxonomy): Eukaryota > Viridiplantae > Streptophyta > Polypodiopsida > Polypodiales > Pteridaceae > Ceratopteris > Ceratopteris richardii. The sequence goes on along the minus strand of CM035425.1, from coordinate 120,388,988 downwards.
GGAAATATATCGACATAATGGCGACATGCATGTATAAATAGAATCGGCGACACAGAGGCGGCTATTAATCATGGTTACATAAGAAAATAGAAGGATTATGGTCAGTTGGTCAACCGAAACATGGAGACCAGAAAAGAAAGTCGATGGAAAAGAGTGGAAAGCAAAAAGGAGTAAAAATACCGAGGACACCTCATGAGGTGGTAGACGACGGATAGTAGGGTTGAAGCTTTGAACCATTAATCAATTTAGGGAGAAGGTGACTAGTTAAGGTGGATAACCAAAAAGTTACGGGTCCCACTTGTTCAGCAATACGGTATGGACCGAACCAGTGTAGTTAAATTTTTTTCGGTGGATCTATTAGACTTAGCATTATAGAAGAGGACTAATTGGTTTACCGTAAACATGGGAGTTTTGAGGAAACAATCGTGGGTTTTGGCTTGTCTCAGCTGCACTTCCTGCAACACCAGGAAACTCTCTAGATGCTGTTCATCTAGAGACCGTAAAGCCTCCAATCGAAAGGGAAAAGATTCTTTCGATAATAGCTTCCGTTCAAGGGCCACACACAGACTGGGAACCACCAGTTCCATAGGAGCAATCCCTTCCAATCCATATGCCAACTTAAAAGGAGTTGTTCCGGTCACCACTTTGTATGTAGTACGATAAGCCCATAAGACAGCAGGTAGAAATTGGTCCCATCTCTCGGGCCAATCCAACACCAGTTTCTTTAAGATGTTTAAGAGGGATTTGTTGGTGCTTTTAGCAAGTCCATTTGCTCGTGGGTAATAAGGAGAACTGAACTTATGCACAATCTAAAAGGTTTTCATAAGTACGTGCATTAATGTATTTGCAAAGTGTGTACCTTGATCAATGACTATCTCCAAGGGTAACCCGTAGCGCGGAAAGATATCCTTCGTTAAACATTTAACCCCCACAGCCGCTGTGGCTGATCGGAGAGCCCATGCTTCGGCCCATCGAGTTGCGTAATATGTGCATGCCAAAATATATCTGTTATTGGTGACTGTTGCTGGAGGTGTAATTTGTGTGATAAAATCCAAAGCCCATTTCTGAAAGGGTTCAAGAGGCATAATGGGTTGGAGAGGGACGTAGTGTTGCTGTAAAGGCTGACCGGAACGCTGACACTCATCGCACTGTTGTACATACTTGGTGACATCATGACACAGAGTGGGCCACCACAATCCACTCTGCAGAATCTTTCGGTGAGTCAGGTCAACCGCAAAATGTCCTCCGGTTGGGGCAGCATGGGCCACGGTAATGACTGAAGCAATTTCATGTGGGGGGATACATCTGAGTAGTACTCCTAAGTGATCCATGTAATATAGCTGTCCAACAATCAACCAAAAGCGTCAACTGTATGTGGCTAGTCTTCGTCGAGCAGCTGAAGAAATCATACCAGGTGGACATCCACTAGTCAAGAATAGAAGCAAGGTGTCATAGTAAGAGGAGGGTACCGATAATTCTTGTTGATCATCTTGTATTGTCTCTTTTGCATAGATAGCTGGTGTTGTATCATCAACGCCCTCTGGAAGTTCATCGGAATCCAACCGAGAGAGAAAGTGGTCGATGTATAACAGAGTAATCAGATTCTTGAAGCAACAATATCCATCGTGCTAACCGTCCTCCCAAATGTTGTTGGCACACAAGATACACCAATGCTGCATAATCTACCTGGAAAGTGAAGCGTCATCCCAACAGATAATGGAAATTTTTTTTTCACCGAATACACTAAGCCAAGACATTCTCGTTCAGTAACGGAATAGTTACACTCTGTCGGGGCCAATCTACGACTCACATATTATACTGGACGAAACCATTTATCAGTCTGCTACATTAACATGCCACCAATGGCACTGTCGGTTGCATCCACAAAGACATGAAATGGCAATTCCCAATTTGGTGCTTGTAAAATGGGAGCCTGAGTTAACAATAATTTTAGCCGATCGAAAGAAAGTTGACACTCTTCGGTCCATTCGAATTGATGCGGGCTACTGGTTATCAATCGATTAAGTGGTATGGCGAGATGAGCAAGCCAACACAGATGTTGCCCATGCCACCGGATTTGGCCCAAAAATTGTATCACGTCTTTGGGTCTCTTAAGACCAAGAGACTCTAGTATGGCCTTCAATTTATCTAGATCCACTTGAATGCCTTGTTTTGAAATAACGTGTCTGAGCAACTTGCCATAGGAAACAAAGAATACCAGTTTATTTGGGTTCAAAAACAAGCGATATTCTCGACACTTTGAAAAACAACACCGTAAATGGTACAGGTGTGCCGACGTATCACCGGATAACAAGAAAACATCCAGATACACTCTCATAAATGTGGTGAGATAAGGGGAAAAAATTTCCTGCATACAATGTTGAAACATATTGAGAGCATTGCACAGTCCAAACCACATTACGGTACACGCATAGACACCCTAGTTTGTAATAAATGCAGTCTTGGGTATTCTGCCATTCGGACTTGATTGTAACCACTGTATCCATCTAGAAAGGAATACATCTCCCGGCCGGCCACGTCGTCTAACATGGTATCCAGGAACGGCAACAGAAATGGATCAGAGACGGTTGCGACATTGAGCTTTCGGTAGTCCATGCATATTCACAACTGATTATTTTTCTTCGGAACTATAACAATGGGAGAGATCCATTTTGCATGCTCGATAGGCACAATAAATCCCACCTTCAACAATTGATCAAGTTCGTCTTTAACTTGGGCCACATAGTTAGGATTCATCCTGTAACTGGGTTGTTTGATAGGTCTCGCATCCGGTTTCAGCACCACTCTGTGTTGATAAATCCGCGGGTCCAACCCCTTCATGTCCCTATAATCCCATGCAAACACATCAGCGAACGCTCGTAGCAGCTGCAACAGGTGCTCCTGGAAGGTCTCGGATAGGCCCACCTTAATTTTTACTAGTTGTGGGTCGGTTTGGTCACCTAAGTTGCATGTAATTAACTGATCTTCCGGTACGTAAAACTGTCGGGGTCGTTCCAAATCGTCTCTAGATTGGAGTAATTATTGGAGCACCGTATCGTCCAAGGTCTGTTCTGTACTCGACTCATGCTTACCGGTCAGTGGCACCACTGTGCAGGCTGTCGGACTCCAATTATCAGCCACCATTTGTAAATCTACAGTACCAAGTGCCATCAGATCCTTGTTGGCCTTAAGAAAAGTTTCCTCTTCATCATCGGAGAGACCATCCAGCATGTGTCAGGCTCCGCTAAATATGGTCGTGCATGTAAGTCACAGGGTTTCATGTCGTCTAGCGGGACAACATATTTCCGGTGATTATTTTTAAAGACTACTTCATGTGCTGACCAATCTTGCACTACCTTAGCTTGTTTTAGCCAGGGACGTCCAAAGAGCAGATTGTAGTCCAGGCTCAATTCTGGTAAATCCAGCATAACGAAGGTCATTTTGAAAACAGGACCTTGTAGAGTGATCGGAATATCCCACACCAAGCCCACCGGATGGACTCGAGATTGATCAGCCATACGTACAAAGAATTGAACAGGTTCAATTTGCATCCATCCGAGCCGTTTGCAAAGTGCTGCTGTTGCAATATTGACACCAGATCCTCCATCAATTAAGACGTGTGATTTTATGGTTTTTGTACCATACCATAATCAGTGGTACTGTATGGTCCAACATTGGGTCCAATTCCGATTGGATTCTGGCTGTTGCGGGAGCACTCGAGGGTCCTGGACTGACCTACTGCTGGAACTGTTGACGCACTCCCGGGACCAAAGCCAATAGTTGACCCAAGGGCAATGTAATTGATGTCTTGGACAGAACATCCCACACCGAATCAGTTTTGGCTGTTTCCGGTACGGTCTCCGGTATGTACTCCGATACTGTATGAATCAGATTTCACCCTTCTGGTGCCTCTGGTAGTATGCTTTGCTGTATCACCAGAACTAGGTCAGGAAATACGGTTTGTTCCTGCATAGCCCACTTGCTTGCCTTTGTGAACACCTTTTGCTATTCACGAATTCTTGGTTCAAAGATCTCCGCAGCTGGCTGTAATTGCTTGCCTGAACGTGTTTGCACCACTGCTGGTTGCATGTCTACTGCCAAATATACACCATATTTTCCATCAGATGTTGTTGTTATTTTTTCTTTTTGTCATACTCAGCTACATCTTTACAAAATCTTCGGATATGCCCGATTTCACCATAAAAATGACATTTAGGAGGTGGCGGAGATGCACCTTCTCGGAATGGACCTGCATTCCACCGAGCTTGTCCAAAATTATTTGACCGTCCTCCTTGATAATTCCTGTATCCTTGGTACGAAGTATTCCGCATCTCTGGTGGTACGTAATGGCTGATTGGTTGCCCTTGTTCCTGAATGATGGCATTAACAACTGTTATGTTCTATACCTTGGAATTATACGGGCAAGTCTCTGTAGTATGGTCTGTTGTATGGCAAATGGCACAATACATTTGGTTCAGAGTGCAAGTTGAACTGTTGTGTCTTGGATTTTTGCATTTGGTACAGTACATTTGTTTCAAAGGATCCTCGTTTAGATGCCTGGACGCTTTTAGCCACTCTAGATCTTCAGTGAATCCACCCACTTTGTTTTCTAATTGTAATGCCATAGCGATGATGGCATCCAAAGTCATTCCTCCCACACACCGTATGATCATAATCTGCTTCAATTGGGGCTTTAATCCGTTGTATGAACCACTGAGTGATAATGTCGTCTAGTAAATTCGCATGTGCTGGTGGTAGCTGCCTTAAATGAGTCCAAAATAGCGTGGCATAATCCTATACATTTTGGTGTGGCTTTTGCCTATTATTCTGCAGGTAATCAAAGATTTCGGCTGGGTTTTTCTTTAACTGGAATCATTGCAGAAAAGCATCCTTCACATCATCATATTGCCATAAGTGGTTCAAATCATATTCGGTTAGCCATCGTGCAGCTTCATTAACCAGAGTTGACTGGAACACAATAGCTTTATACGCAGGGTCTACTGGGTAATTCAGAACTGCATAATTAATCTCAAAGGTCCGCACATGCACATCGGGATCATCTCCTAGAAAACCTCCAAATTTTGTGTATGTAACCCCCGCTGGTACCAGACGCGGTGGAACAATTTGTTGTTGCTGTTGTTGTTGTTGTTGTTGTTGTGAGCCACTCATGGTATTGTTGTTGTTGGCGTTGTTGTTGTTACCTGAATTTTGGGGAGATATCTCTTGATATTTCGGGACTGTATAGTCAACCTGCTCACTTTCTGGTCCTAAGATATCATTGAACTGGTTACTTAGTTCAAAATCTAGCAGCCCTTTCTCAACTTTAGTGTCGAAATTGGCTAAACTTGCACCAAAAAATGCTGAGTGCAGTAAGTTTTCACCAAACCGCACCACAGTTTCACCGAAAAACTTCGAATCGCCACTAGGTAATACTGAACTCTCACCGACAATTGCCCAATTCTCATCGGACCCGGTTGCACTGTCACCAGAAACATTCTCACCAGATAACATGAACCTATCACCAAAGGCGACCGAATTCTGACCGGATAATCCGGAATTGTCTTTGCACTGCGCCGCAGTACAACCAGAAATCACCGTACTTTCTTCGAAAACGAACTCTCACTAGAACGCACTGGACTCTCACCGTGTGCTTCCAAACTACCATCGGAATTGCCACCGTCTGGCTGAACTGATCCTTCTGCAACTGAACTAAATTGTCCTGCACTTCTACCACCAGGGGGTATTCCTAATAAGTTTGGAGCTGCCCAGGGATGTTGATCTCTCCGGTATTTGGGGTACGATTCACCGGAGCGTGTTACAGGCATATATCAAAGGATTCTTCTTCAAACCTTAACCTTCTTCTTCAATTAGCTACTCCATTTCCCACATACGGCGCCAGTGTTAAACTTAATTGTTTAAAGTTTAATTCAAATCTGGGTTCTTGGGATGGTTAGGGGTCTGTAAAGTGAGGCCCTGTTTGTATTTTCCCAAATATACAGAGTAAGAGTATACTACTTTACCGAATTAATGCGCTAAATTGGATTATCTTCCTAGTACTCTTTTGAATACGTTCTTCAACACACTTCCACACCAGATAGTTACTGTATAACTTCTTCACTTATCACGTTAATCAATTTACTTAATACTTCATTAAACTTTACTTAATGATTAAGCTTAATCAACAAAATTGACAAGTACTTAGATTACACTGGATTTTGGTAACTACGCTTCGCTTCTAGCTCTTGCCCAGACGAACAGTCAGGCGACGACAATGCCTTCTGCTTCACGCGACGCTTTTATTAATTTTTCAAGAGTTACAACTGTTGCGCTACGCCTTATGCGTGTGACTTTTCTGGGTATACATTACAAAAATTATGAGTTCCTTTCCAGCGGCTTACAACATACACATACACATACACATACACATACACATACACATACACATACACATACACATACACATACACATACACATACACATACACATACACATACACATACACATACACATACACATACACATGCACATACACATGCAACATACACATACACATACACATACACATACCCATACACATACAAATTACCTACATACACATACACATACACATACACATGCACAATGCACATAACACATACACATGCACATGCACATGACAACATGAGCACATGCACATGCACATGCACATGCACATGCCTGCACATGCCATCACATGCACATGCACATGCACATCACATGCACATGCACATGCACATGCACATGCACATGCACATGCACATGCACACTGCACATGCACATTGCACATGCACATGCACATGCACATGCACATGCACATGCACATCACATGCACATGCACATACAACATACACATACCACATACACATACACATACACATACACATACACATACACAGACACCATACACATACACATACACATACAACATACACATACACATACCACATACACATACACATACACATACACATACACATACACATACACATACAATACACATACACATACACATAACACATACACATACACATACACATACACATACACATACCATACACATACACATACACATACACATACACATACACATACACATAAACATACACATACACATACACATACACTACACATACACATACACATACAATACACTACACATACACATCACATACACATACACATACACATACACATACAAATACACATACACATACACATACACATATACACATACACATACACATACACATACACTACACATACACATACACATACCCATACACATACACATACACATACACATACACATACACATACACATACATACACATACACTACACATACACATACACATACACATACACATACACATACACATACACATACACATACCATACACCATACACATACACATACACATACACATAGCACATACAACATACACATACACATACACATACACATCCATACACATACACATACACATACACATGGAAACACATACACATACACATACACATACACATACACATACACATACACATACACATACACATACACATACACATACACATACACATACCATACACATACACATACACATAACACATACACCTACACATACACATACACATACACATACACATACACATACACATACACATACACATACACATACACATACACATACACATACCATACACATACACATACACATACACATACACATACCACATACACATACACCTACACATAACACCTACACATACACATACACATACACATACACATACACATACCATACACATACACATACACATACACATACACATACACATACACATACACATACACATACACATACACATACACATACACATACACATACACATACACATACACATACACATACACCTACACATACACATACACATACACATACACATACACATACACATACCACATACACATACACATACACTACACATACACCATACACATACACATACACATACAACATACACATACACATACACATACACATACCAATACACATACAATACACATACACATACACATACACATACACATACACATACACATACACATACACATACACATACACATACACATACACATACACATACACATACACATACACATACACATACACATACACATACACATACACATACACATACACATACACATACACATACACATACACATACACATACACATACACATACACATACACATACACATACACATACACATACACATACACATACACATACACATACACATACACATACACATACACATACACATACACATACACATACACATACACATACACATACACATACACATACACATACACATACACATACACATACACATACACATACACATACACATACACATACACATACACATACACATACACATACACATACACATACACATACACATACACATACACATACACATACACATACACATACACATACACATACACATACACATACACATACACATACACATACACATACACATACACATACACATACACATACACATACACATACACATACACATACACATACACATACACATACACATACACATACACATACACATACACATACACATACACATACACATACACATACACATACACATACACATACACATACACATACACATACACATACACATACACATACACATACACATACACATACACATACACATACACATACACATACACATACACATACACATACACATACACATACACACACACACACACATACACATACACATACACATACACATACACATACACACACACATACACATACACATACACATACACATACACATACACATACACATACACATACACATACACATACACATACACATACACATACACATACACATACACATACACATACACATACACATACACATACACATACACATACACATACACATACACATACACATACACATACACATACACATACACATACACATACACATACACATACACATACACATACACATACACATACACATACACATACACATACACATACACATACACATACACATACACATACACATACACATACACATACACATGTTGGAGTTAGACGTCTGCGGAAGCACGCGAACATCACAAGGAAGAAGAAGAAGCTTGGAGCACAAACACACAATACTAAATGTATTACTAGAGAATGTACAAAGATAAGTAGCCCATTAGGGCAATAGACGTATATACAAGCCGGGGGAAAAAACCTCCTAAAGAGGGAAAAAAGTGCCCCGGCGGTCCTAGTATGTTCACACACATCACTACCTAAATATATCAACAAATCCCCCCTGGGAGTGATGCGGTGAACAAGGAGCTGGCACTCATGTATAAGGAAGTGCCAAGCTATGTGGAAATCACTCTACAAAAGGAAGTAAGCCCAAAGCTTTGCGGAAAGCTTCAAACTTCTCCCTAGGCAGAGCCTTCGTGAAAAGGTCTGCAATGTTCTCCTGCATGGGCACATATGCCAAGCTGATCTCCCCAGTAGAGAACCTCTCCCTGACATAGTGATAATGCACCTGAATGTGCTTAGTGCGAGCATGGAACACAGGGTTCCTCGCAACTGCTAATGCGCTCTGACTGTCAGTGAAGATGGTGGTGGCAGAAGACTGGCCAACACCCAAATCAGCCATAAGGCGTCTGAGCCACACACACTCAACAGTCGCTGTGAAAGCTACCCTATACTCAGCCTCACAACTGGAAGTGGCCACAGTAGGCTGCTTCTTTCTCAACCAAGATATACATGAGCTACCAAGCATGAAGCAAAAACCACTGGTGGACACATGAGTGTCATAGCAACCAGCCCAATCTGAGTCAGAAAAAGCATGCAAATCTGGCGGTAGTGATCCCCCCTTGGGATAAAACAACCCAAGTAGCCGAGTACCACTCAAGTAGCGAAAGATGCGCTTAACCGCCTTCCAATGCATGACTCCTGGGCAATGCATAAACCTGCTCATCTGTGAGACAGCAAACTGAATATCTGGTCGAGTAATGCATAAGTAAATCAAGCATCCAAGAGCCTGCTGATAGAGAACAACATCAAATGCATCTCCAGCATCATGAAGACTCAATCGTAAACCTGTCTCCATAGGAGTCGCAATAGGCTTACAGTCTTCAAGGCCAAAACACTGCAATAATGTGCCAATATATTTCGTTTGACACAAAGCCATTCCACCATCAACTTGCATAAACTGAATGCCCAAATAGTGATGCAAATGCCCCAAATCAGACATCTCAAATGAGGCATGCAAATCAGCCTTAAAATCAGCAATATGCTTCTCAATAGGACCAGTGAGCAGCATGTCGTCAACATAGACAACAATGATCAGAAGCACATCATTAGCACGCTTAACATATAAGGTGCTTTCAGTTGGACTGTTCTCAAAACCATGTACAATCAAATAGGCATGTATCTTCTCATACCAAGCACGTGGTGCTTGCTTTAAACCATATAATGCCTTCTTTAACCTGCACACCTGGTTTTCATGCCCTTTCTGCACAAAGCCATGGGGCTGAAAAACATACACTTCTTCATGCAAGTCACCATTCAGAAATGCTGTTTTAATGTCCAACTGATGTACATTCCAACCATGATGGGCTGCAAGTGCACAAATACTCCGAACAGTAGTCATATGGCATCTAGGTGCAAAGGTCTCATCAAAATCAATGCCTCTTTCTTGCGCATAACCCTTTGCAACAAGCCTAGCCTTATACCTGTCAACTGTACCATCAGGTTTACGCTTCAGCTTGTATACCCACTTAGTGCCAATGGCCTTCTTGCCAGAAGGCAAGTCACATAAAGACCATGTACCATTCTTCATTATAGCATGATATTCAGATTGCATAGCAGCCATCCAATTTTTTGAATTCTGTGCTTCATCAAAAGAAACAGGCTCATTCTCATCACAGAGACTAGATGCAGCCATAGCATAGCAATCTCATGCAAAGGAGGCACTATGAGAGCCTGAACGAGTACGATATGACAAAGGTGCATCTAATTTACTGTCACGCAAAGTCTGCACAAGCCATTTTGGCATAGTTTTTGCCTGCTCAATATCAGCTCTCTCATCAACAAGTGCATCATGTAAATCTGCATAAAAAATGGAATGATCTGCATCATCATATGAAACCTGCAAAGGCTGAGAAGTTGCCTGGACCAACACTAGACTGTCCACCTGCAAAAAGAGGCATCAAAGTATCATACATGTCTTTGGAGCTAACAGATGTCTCCTTAGTACATGAAAGCAATGGTTGAATAGCATCTTCCACAAAGACAACATCACGGCTAACCAGAATGCGTTTAGTTTGTGGATGATACAGACGATAGCCTTTACTTTCAGAACTGTACCCAACAAAAAAACATTTTACTACCTTATCATCCAATTTTCTGTGATGTTGTTCAGGCATTAGTGCATATGCCAAACAACCAAAAACACGCAGATGAGCAACAGATGGCTTGCGGTCATGCCAAGCCTCATATGGAGTGATAGACTACAACGCTTTAGTGGGACACCTGTTCAGTACATATGCTGCACACATGACAGCCTCAAGCCAAAAACTATGAGGTAAAGCTTGACTCTTGACCATACACCTCGCCATCTCCATGAGAGACCTGTTCTTCCGTTCAGCAACTCCATTCCGTTGAGGTGTATACGGCACTGTACACTAGTGTTTTATCCCACGTTCAGCCAGAAATGCATTAAAATCTGAAGACATATATTCCCCCCCTCGATCAGAACGGAGGGTGCCCATTTTACATGCTGACAGATTTTCAGCCAAAACCAAAAACTGTTTGAAGCACATGAACACTTCGGACTTTGCTTTGAGTGGATATACCCATGCATGCCTGGAAAAATCATCAATGAAAGTCACGAAGTAAAGGTAATTTCCAAAAGAGGGTGTTTGCATAGGACCATTGACATCACTATGTATAAGCTGCAATTTCTGCGTAGCCTGAACTGAACCATCTTTTGGAAAGGAGGAACGCTGCATTTTGCCCAAAATACAGCCTTCACATACATGTTTTCTAGGTGTCTCAAGCTTGGGCAAAGAAGACACCATATGAGATTTCTGCAGGCGTAGCAAACTAGCAAAATTCAGATGACCAAAGCGTGCATGCCAAAGCTTTGCATCTGAGATAGCCTGAGAATCATGAACTGCACATGCCAAATCATTCACAGATCTTTCATAGTCTATGAGCTTATACAGCCCACGACATAAAATGCCAAAAGCAATAATAACATCGCCATTTGACAGGTCATGAAGTGTACATCTGTCATCAACAAATTTCACAACCAAGCTAATCTTAGCTAATGCAGAAACTGATAACAGATTCTTCTTGATCCCTGGCACAAATAAAGCATCTGACAAGGTGAAAGAACTACCATCAACAGTAGTCAGAATGATCTTACCAACTCCCATAATAGGATAAGAGGAGTTGTTGGCGCATGTGACAGTATTCCCTATAGGGGCAGGCTCGAGTGAAGAGAAGAAACTACGCTGCGAGGTAATATGTTTGGTCGCCCCACTGTCAAAGTACCAAACATCTGAGCCCACTGCAGACATGCACTGCTCATGAGAAGATGGGTCAAAATTGCAAACAGTAGTAAAAGCCCATTCTTCTTCCTGCACAAGATTAGCAGACTCTGTTTTTGGTGTAGATGCTTCTGCAACAACCATTCCAGCCTTCTTTTTCTTTGCCTCTTTTGCAACCAGTTTTGGACAGTTCTTTATGATATGATCATTCCCTTTACAGTACTTGCAAAACAATTTCTGCTTTTTTGATTTCTTCTCATCTTTATCCTGGTTCTTCGAATGTGCAGCATTTGCAGATTTCTGCTTACTACTAGAAGAGCTCCATTTTCCTTTGCCCTTCTGACTAGCCAGGAAAGCTTGATCTACAACACACATGATGGACGTATTCTACCTCGACTGATCTTCCTACAATAGAACAGAGACTAACTCCTCAAATGATAAGGCATTTGGATTGCCTTTCATCATCAACCGAAGAGTAGAAGCAAAACTCTGATATGAATCAGGAAGATCATTCAAAACGGTCTGCCCAAGTGAGCTATCTGGTATACCTCATCAACTGTTCCTTCAAGTCTTTGATCTTCATTAGGAAACTGTCCATAGAATCACCTTCATTCATGTGCTCACTCTCCAACTGTTTTCGGAGGTAAGCAACACGAGCCTCATTCCTAGCTTGGTACAATGTGGTAAGTGTATCCCAAGCATCCCTAGCTATTCTACAAGAGCAAATATGAGGAATAATGGCACGTTTGACAGACAAATCTATCAATGCATGTGCCTACGCATCTCTACCATCCCAACGAATTTGCTCTACAGTAGGTACAGTAGAAACAGTAGCACGAATAGGAATCTGCACAACATCATCTTCGACACCATCTTCATCAGCTCCAGCACCTGTATTTGCAGTACCTGTTGTTACAGGTGTAACAGGACGTCTTTCAACACCCTGCACAATGTTCCACAATCCTTTTGCAACCAATACATGTCGCATCATATAAGCCCACAATGGGTAGTTGGTACCATCCAACTTATCCTCAACAGCCAACATACGGAATACATCACTGCTTTCAACCATGGCCGGTGACTAAAATACCTTGATGCAGAAAATTGAATGTATCTCAAAAAGTTGAACGGAACTGCCTAGACGAGTTCTGCTAAACCTATAGCAGACTTCGAGACGCTTATACTGGAGAACAAAAACTGGTATATACCTTTGGCACAAAAAGACGAAATAGCCTGCACAAGCGTTGTGATAGTGCGTTCGGAGGTCGAAACAAGCTCAGATTGCGATTTCGGCACCACATAGCGAAGCTGTTTTGATCTCTAAAACACCCTGAGTATGCTCACCAAATTTCGTGCAAATCTAAGACTGCAAACGGAGGAGTGTCGACGACACCCTAGATGAAGCGACGACATGCTCTGATACCAATCGTTGGAGTTAGACGTCTGCGGAAGCACGCGAACAACACAAGGAAGAAGAAGAAACTTGGAGCACAAACACACAATACTGAATGTATTACTAGAGAATGTACAAAGATAAGTAGCCCATTAGGGCAATAGACGTATATACAAGCCGGGGGAAAAAACCTCCTAAAGAGGGAAAAAAGTGCCCCGGCGGTCCTAGTGTGTTCACACACATCACTACCTGAATATATCAACAACACATACACATACACATACACATACACATACACATACACATACACATACACATACACATACACATACACATACACATACACATACACATACACATACACATACACATACACATACACATACACATACACATACACATACACATACACATACACATACACATACACATACACATACACATACACATACACATACACATACACATACACATACACATACACATACACATACACATACACATACACATACACATACACATACACATACACATACACATACACATACACATACACATACACATACACATACACATACACATACACATACACATACACATACACATACACATACACATACACATACACACACACACTACCCATACACATACACACACACATACACATACACATACACACACACATCCACATACACATACACACACACATACACAACACATACACACACACATACACATTACACATACACACACACATACACATAACATACACACACACATACACATACACATACACACAACATACACATACACATACACATACACATACACATACACATACACATACACATAACACTACACATACACATACACATACACATACACATACACATACACATACACAACACATACACATACACATACACATACACATACACATACAACATACACATACACATACAACATACACATACACATACACATACACATTACACATACCATACACATACACATACACATACACATACACATAACACATACACATACACATACACATAAATACACATACACATACACATACACATACACATACACATACACATACACATACACATACACATACACATACACATACACATACACATACACATACACATACACATACACATACCACATACACATACACATACACATACACATACACATACACATACACATACACATACACATACACATACACATACACATACACATACACATACACATACACATACACATACACATACACATACACATACACATACAACTACACATACACATACACATACACATACACATACACATACACATACACATACACATACACATACACATACACATACACATACACATACACATACACATACACATACACATACACATACACATACACATACACATACACATTACCATACACATACACATACACATACACATACACATACACATACACATACACATACACATACACATACACATACACATACACATACACATACACATACACATACACATACACATACACATACACATACACATACACATACACATACACATTACACATACACATACACATACACATACACAATACACATACACATACACATACACATACACATACACATACACATACACATACACATACACATACACATACACATACACATACACATACACATACACATACACATACACATACACATACACATACACATACACATACACACACACACACATACACATACACATACACACACATACACATACACATACACATACACATACACATACACATACACATACACATACACATACACATACACATACACATACACATACACATATACATACACATACACATACAAGTATGAGTATGAGTGTCAACAAGGCAAGGATTCAACTTATGCAAGAAGGGGATCACTTGAAGGAAGAATATCGAATGCATAAGCACTATGGAACTCATTAAAGTATGAGTGTCAACAAGGCAAGGATTCAACTTATGCAAGAAGGGGATCACTTGAAGGAAGAATATCGAATGCATAAGCACTATGGAACTCATTAAAGTTTTCATACTCTCTCATGATAATCAAATTACTAGTTTAGGTGCGGATGGCCTTTGAGGACTCCGAAGAAATGCAGCCAATGGAAATTAATGAATTCTGCTTGGAATGTGTAGTAAAGGCTCGTGGGCACTAATTCAAGGACAATCAACCTGTCGATGATCACCTCTTCTTGATAACAATATGAATCATGGATCATGACCATTGATTCCTTGTGATGAGTCATGAATTTCATATTCTATACAACATGCCTAGAACCATCGAGACATGGACTAAAGTTGGAATATAAGCTTATCTGAAGCTTCTAATTTACAAACTTGACTTTGAGAGATGTACACAATTAATGATAATTTTGTGCTCTGTAGTGGACAAACCATCAGTTCTAGAGGATGTGTGTGACACTTTGCTGCCTATTTTTATAGGCAGAGAATCTAGTGCTGGTCCAAATGAGGCAATTTCTCAGTCTTTGCAAGTTCCATATGATGATGCAAATCATTCCATTTCTAATGCAAATTTACATGATGCACTTGTTGATGAGAGTTGTGGTATAGAAGAGGCAAACACTATGCCTAAATGGCTAGTGTAGACCTTGCGAGATAGCAAATTAGATGCACCTCTATCATATCATACTCATTCAAGCTCTCATAGTGCCTCTTTTGCATCAGGTTTCTCTCCTATGGCTGCCTCTAGTCTTTGTTATGAGAATGAGCTTGTTTCGTTTGATGAAACACAAAATTATGAAAATTGGATGGATGCTATGCAATCAGAATATGATGCTATCATGAAAAATGGTACCTAGCCTTTATGTGACTTCCCTCTCGGAAAAAAGGCCATTGACACTAAGTGGGTATACAAGCTGAATCGTAAGCCTGGTGGAACAATTCACAAGTATAAAGTTAGGCTTGTTGCAAAGGGTTATGCTCAAGAAAGAGGCCTTGATTTTGATGAGACCTTTGCTCCTACATGCGGAATGACTACTAATCATAGCATCTGTGCACTTGCAGTTCATCATGGTTGGAATGTACATTAGTTGGACATTAAAACTGTATTTTTGAATGGTGAATTGCGGGAAGAAGTGCATGTTTTTCAACCCCATTGCTTTGTGCAGAGAGGGCATGAAAACAAAGTGTGCAAAGTGAAAAAGGCATTATATGGTTTGAAGCAAGCACCATGTGCTTGGTATGAAAAGATACATGCCTACTTGATTGCACATGGTTTTGAGAACATTCCAACTAAGAGAAACTTATATGTTAAGCATGAAAATGCTATGCTTCTGATCATTGTTGTCTATGTTGATGACATACTATTCATTGGTTGTAATTACAAAACATTGGTTCATAAAAAATGAGAGTAAAGACATGTTCTCTTTTTTGTTTGAGAAGAAATGCATAAAATGTTGAAAAAAAAGGTCATTTTCCATAGTAGAAAACATTATTTCCTTTTCAATTAGTACCATGAAAAACCACCATTGAAGCATTAGATTCATGAAGAAGCTAACTAAATTATTTTCAATGCCAAAAAAGTCCATCGAATGATTTTGTTGGGAAAGATGGATGGATGCTCCAAGAGATTAAGTAGGTACTGCTAAAACTTGCTTTGCACCAGCCCTCTTTTGCTTCAGGCTTGATAAGTGGACCTCCTTAGCTTTCCAATGACACCATAAAATGGCCTATGTACTTTGGAAATTCTGTGTGCAATGATTGAACCAAAACAGATAACTTTGAAACTCACAAACTCAAGAAAACCTTCTATTTATGTCTTGACACCTGCTGGGTATTTTGCTTAGTATGACCAGCACAGTAGGAATTGGAAAACTTCCTTTTAGGGATATCTAATTAGCTTAGTAAGCTAACTATTCAAAGTGGAATGATGTAAAATGATAAACTACACTAAGAGAAAACAATTTAGCAAGTTAAGCTATACCCTCGATTTTTAAGGACTGTAGCAGACATTGACCAGTGATCACCTCGACGCAGATTTCTCTGAAATGGCTGAATAGTATCTCTTCAAGCTTTAGTAGCATATAGATAACTTCAAGCTGAATCTAATAAGCTTTGAATCATTGAATCTGATGGAGAGTTGATTGAGATAGGCACTTCACAAGTTGACAGACTTTTGAGTAGTATGAGAGAGAACTAAGAAATGAGCAATGTGAATGTATGTATTAATGAACACTTGTATACAAATCCATTGGCATGAAAATCATTGCCTAATGGTGTAGATAGGTGTGGGCTAGAGTGTAGGCCTCACACACACTCAGAATCACTGATGAGAAGCTTGAGAATGATGAGTTCTACCTGCGACTTTTCCATGTCCATTTTTATAAGGAATGAGTAAAAATTTGAACTCAAATTCAAACTTTTGGCTCCCTATGATCAAGCTCCTATATCCTAGGAGATATTCCTTCAATCAAATAGCTAACTTTTTCCACGAATCCTTTTGGTAGGTGATTACAAAAGATTCCAATTCAATTTTACTTTTACAAGGAGACAAAGTGGTAATTAACCACTAGCAATGGTTCCTATGCTTCTTCACATATGTAGGGTCTTCAAGATATCTTTCAAGCCAAATGTGTAGGCTTGTGATTTACACCAAAAGCTTCCCCTCAAGCCAAACATTTTGGCTTGGTCTTCATCATCAATCTTCATGTATATCCTGCAATCCAATCATTGCTTTGAATCTGCAAAGTTTGGTTCCATACAAAGCTTTAGTCAACAAATCTGCACATTGCATGTTGGTTGATACATAGGTCAGTTGAATATCCTTGCTTATCAACTTCTGTCTCACATAATGATAATGGACCTCTATATGTTTGGTCCTAGCATGATAGATAGGATTAGCTACAAGGTGAAGAGAACTTGTATTATCTTACAAGGTGAAGAGAACTTGTATTATCTCCAAAGATTATTGGAGACCTAGTAAATAAACCCAATTCTGTATGCAAAAGCTTAATCCAAATAGCTTCTTGTGTGGGATTAGCTAGTCCTCTATATTCTGCCTCTCTAGAAGACAAAGCAACAGTAGGTTGCTTCTTTGAAGACCATGAAATTGGTTTTTCACCTGCAAAAGAAATGTATCCAGAGGTGCTCCTCCTATCATCCTTGCATCCTGCCCAATCTGCATCTGAATAGATCTTGATATCAAGAAGTGTAAGGGAAATACAAACCATGGTTATGTGTACCCTTGAGATACTTCAAGATTCTCTTGGCAGCCTCTAAATGAGGTATTCTTGGCTTGTGCATAAATTGACTTAGCACACTAACTCCATATGCAATATCTATCCTTGTTAAGGTAGCATACTTCAAGCTACCCACCATACTTTGATAACCTGTAATGTCATTGACTGCATCACCTTCATGGGCACTTAGTTTTAGGTTTACCTCCATTGGAGTGCTTGCTACTTTGGCATCCTACAAGTGAAACTTCTTTAACATGTCCTGTATATATTTTTTCTGAGTAATGTATATTCCTGAATTAGTGTAGAGTAATTCAAGCCCAAGAAAATACTTCAATAGACCAAGATCATTGATCTTGAACTCCTTCATCATTTGGCTCTTGATATATCTGATTCCATTGACATCATTACCTATAATGATGATGTCATCAACATAAACACAAAGGTATATTACCTTTGAATTACTTCTCTTGATGAATAGAGAAGTATTTGCCTTGCTCATAACAAAACCTTGGTCTTGGAGGTATGTAGTTAACCTGTAATTCCATGCCCTAGGTGCCTGCTTCAATCGATATAAAGCCTTTTTTATTTTGCAAACATATGTTACCTTCTTAGGGTCCTCATAGCCAAGAGGTTGTGACATATATACTTCCTTTGAAATCCATCCATTCAAGAAAGCATTCTTGACATCCAATTGGTACATATTCCAATTTTTTGATGCAGCCACACTTACCAACACTAATAGTTGGCATCTTGGCCACAGGAGAAAATGTCTCTTCATAGTCAATGCCCTGGGTTTGTGCAAAACCCTTGGCTACCAATCTGGCTTTGTACCTATTAATTGTGCCATCAAAATTTCTTTTAAGCTTATAGATCCATTTGGATCCTATTACCTTCATGAAGTCCTTCTTAGGTACTAACTCCCATGTGTCACTCTCCTTGAGTGCTTCAATCTCCTCATCCATAGCTTCTTTCCATTCTGATTTGGTTATGGCTTCTTCATATGATCCTGGTTCTTCATTTGACAAATCTTTGGCGAGATAAATAGAATGTTTAGTAACAAGAGATGTATCATACTCATATCTGATAGGTTTTTTGCTTTCTCTTTGTGATCTTTTGATTGATTGAGTTGAAGATTCAGGTATGTCTTCAAGATTCTTCATCTTCATTTTGCCCTTGGACTTCCATGCCTTGAACTCTTCAAGGTTGATAGTATCTTCATCATCTGAACTTGAGGCTTCATTCTGAGTAGGTTCCTCCTTTGCAATATTGGGAAATTCCTCTTCCAAATCATAGGGTAATTTAACCTTCTTGCATTCATTCTCATACCAAGAATCATTTTCATCAAAGACAACATCTCTGCTTACCATGAATCCCTTATTGGTAGGGTTATAAAACCTGTAAAATTTTTGATTTAGATCATACCCAATAAAGATGCATTTTTCAGCCTTTGGGTCTAGCTCACCTCTTATCTGAGAAGGAATGTGTACATATGCTACACATCCAAATATCCTGCAATGATCAAGTGAGGGTCTCTTACCATGCCATGCTTCATAGGGTGTCATGCCATCAAGAGACTTAGATGGTAACCTGTTTATGAGGTAAGTGGCAATAGAAACACTCTCTGCCCATAGATAGTTAGGTAACATTTTCTCATTCAACATAGATCTAGCTCTCTCAACAATTAACCTATTTCTTCTCTCAGCTACCCCATTATGTTCAGGAGAATACCTAATCTTTTGTGCCAAATCTCAAGCTCTGAAAGTGTTTGATCTTTATAACTGTATAGTGCAATATTCTTTGTGTACCTGATTTTTCTCCTTTAGCAATCCTTTTGAACCCATGTCTTGGATCCTCCACAAATGCTCCATATTGTTTGAATCTAACCTGCAAACCTTTCTCCACAATCTGTCCAACACTCATCAAATTTTTGGTAATGGTTGGTACATAGAGTACCCTGGTCAACAAATTATGATTTCCATCACAAGTCTTAACATTTCCAACTTTAACTACTGAATACTTGGTTTCATCACCTGTTTGGACTTGATGCTTACCTTTTGGTTCCTCAAGATCAGAGAGTAGTGCTACATTGCCAGCCACATGATTTGAGCACCATGAGTCAATGTAGAATAGGTGGTCATCATTTGTACCTGATTTTGAAGTCATGTTCATGATAAGAAGAGAGTCATCCTGCTCCTCTGTGTAGATGTTATAGTCCTTTCTGGATTTGAATCCTCCTTGGTAATTGCCATTATAATTATTGTTGTAGTTGTTGTTGTATCCTTGGTGATGGTTGAATCTACCTCTCAACTATGAGTATCCACCTCTTTGGTACCTCTTCCTCTCTGATTCTTGTAATTCTTGAAACACTCATCTGTAGTATGATTTGATAAACCACAAATGTTGCATGGTGAGGAGTTATAGGATCTCCCCCTACCTTGCTTACCTCCTCTGCCCCTTCCTCTTGATGATCTACCTCTCCCTGCATAGTTGGCTTGGGAGGTAGAGCCTTCATCTTCCACCTTCTTGCTCTTGCCTTTATCTTTAGAATATCTAATTAGCTTAGTAAGCTAACTATTCAATGTGGAATGATGTAAAATGATAAACAACACTAAGAGAAATCAATTTAGCAAGTTAAGCTATACCCCTGATTTTTTAGGACTGTAGCAGACATTGACCAGTGATCACCTCGACGCAGATTTCTCTGAAATGGCTGAATAGAATCTCTTCAAACTTTAGCAACATATAGATAACTTCAAGCTGAATCCAACAAGCTTTGAATCACTGAATTGGATGGAGACATGACTGAGATATGCACTTCACAATTTGACAGACTTTTGAGTAGTATGAGAGAGAACTCAGAAATGAACAATGTGAATGTATGTATTAATGAACACTTGTATACAAATCCATTGGCATGAAAATCATTGCCTAATGGTGTAGATAGGTGTGGGCTAGAGTGTAGGCCTCACACACACTCAGAATCACTGATGAGAAGCTCGAGAATGATGAGTTCTACCCGCGACTTTTCCATGCCCATTTTTATAAGGAATGAGTAAAAATTTGAATTCAAATTCAAACTTTTGGCTCCCTATGATCAAGCTCCTATATCCTAGGAGATATTCCTTCAATCAAATAGCTAACTTTTTCCACGAATCCTTTTGGTAGGTGATTACAAAAGATTCCAAGTCAATTTTACTTTTACAAGGAGACAAAGTGGTAATTAACCACTAGCAATGGTTCCTATGCTTCTTCACATATGTAGGGTCTTCAAGATATCTTTCAAGCCAAGTGTGTAGGCTTGTGATTTACACCAACAGATTTAACACCTCTTGTCAGAGTTTCGAGTTTCAGAAAGTAGTGGAAATAATGCCAAAAACAAAGAAACTCAATCTCTTGATATAGCACTTGACACTCTTGATGAGAGATTTATGTTCTCATTCTTAATAAGAATTTGAGTCAATCTACATGGAGAAATAAAATACGCTTCTCAAGGGTCAGTATATATAAATATCACATCATTTGACAACTAGCATAAACATTGGAGGAGCTTTTCTGCATACTTCTATTTTGGATCATCAAGCTATTCCAATTACCACTTGAACAATATGACCTTAATCAGCCATAAATGTAAATCAAACCACATACCAATCCAGCATAAATGCATAGAATGTGAAATGCGCTAAGCACAAATAACAAAAACATTGATCCTTATATTCCAATAATCAAATCATTACAAAATTATATGTTTACAAAGTTCAATAACCCTTTTACAATAGAAGCTGATCATACGAATGCTCGGACTCTTGCATAGCAACATCTTCAAGGACTTGAGAAGGTTCCGAGGGCTTTTCTTGCTCTAGAACTAGCTCCTCAAGGTAAACTATGTCTCTTGGCTCATCTGCCAATGGTGGTAGAGGATCCCTTGATGCAGGCTAGAATCTCTCTGTGTCAGCTATATGTTTCTTCCCAACCTCTTGCTCCTCATCTAGGCATTCATTCAAGCCATTAATCCACATCCTAATGAAGCTGGCTTGGGCTTCATCCTTATCTACAACAATGCAGTGCCTAAATATTTTGAGGGCACATGCAAGTGTCGCCCCTGAAAACAAACTAATCAATTACACGTGATGTCAAAAGAGTGTCAATGAGAAAGATTACAATTAGAAGTACATGTGCCAGAAAATAAGTCCAAGATCCAATCATCATTATTGGCGAACAATTGGATTAACCTCATTATAAGCTTTTCGGGCTTTTGATAACCAATGTCTTGTCTCCTTCCACATGGTGAAACTTCTTTGTAACTGCAAGGAACATTAGCACATTCAAAATTTTGAAAAATGTTCCTTGACCCTTCTTTTACTAACTTCATCATAGTACCTAAGTGTAAGGCGCTCGGTAGCACTAACGAACCTATGTCCTGGTGTGTGATTTGCATTTGTCTTTACCCTGCAAATTTAAAACTATAAGAACAATGTCACGTGCAATTTCAAGAAAGAGACAAAACGCAATGACATACCATGTAGGACACTCGACAGCATGACACCTTGACTTTAATGCTCTTGTGATAGAGAAGGATTGGTCCCTGCTATGAAAAATAACAATCATCCACAGTGATGACATGGTTAATTCAACAAAATCTATCACCAACTTTTGTATCTGTGGGTGCTTGAATGGCTCATCATCATTAATAGAACCGCTCATTCTAAAGCCATATCAGATGTCTGCTATTAAAAGAGAATAATGTTTCCTAGGTACTACTGTACAAATGTTATTTACATCATCACAATATAAATTGTAATACAATGGCCTAAGGGGTTCCATGGGGTTTGAAACACACTTTAGTCTAGAGAACTCATCCTCAAACTCCACATCCTTTTCCTTTATTCCAGACTTCTCATGCCTTGCCCTTTGGATATGAGCGAGGAAGGTAGAAGGACAGTCTTCATTTGGCTCACCACTCTCCTTTCCAGGTTTCTACAAACAAAGGATGAGTTTCAACTCAAAGATTGTTTACAAAGTGTAACATATATAAATGGTTTTGATGCTAAGCATTGAATAAATGAATAAAATCTTTGCAAGGAGACTTAAATGAATAACTAGAGGCCAACTACTTCAAGTCGATGCTTGGCATCGACTAGTTGTGGGAAGCTATACCTGGGGTCAGTTCTCTGCTACAATACGATGCCTAGCATCAAAATCCTAGTGAAATTCAATGTGTGGCATCGATTTTGACTAAATGTTGTTGTTGTACATAGTAATTCTCAGATATTAGATGCTAGGCATCGATTTCTAGCATGTCTGTTCCTATAACTCGATGCCCCGCATTGAATAGCACCAAATACTCAAGAAAATCAATCAAATTAAATTCAACTCACCCAATCGTGGAATAATAGTTGCATGTGGGTTTATCTTCATCTTCTTCTTAAGGTTTTGTACATGCAGATTATGTGGCTCCCTTATCTCAAGAGGCCTCCTTCCTATAAGTGGGTCTATTGGGGGTCTATTGATTATAGTAATGGGGAGGTGGAAAAATTTCCCCTTCTTCATGAGCTTCTTCTTCGCAATCTCCTCCCTTATCTTATTTTGTTTTGTAAGCAATATCCCAGATGCGAGCTCTCCTTCAAGGGGAACTATATCATCTTGAGAGTTTGAGCTTTCTATTGATTCCACATCAGTTGGCTTGGTCTTCTTCTGGGGCTTCTTTTGTATGGGCTGCTTGCCCTTTGTCTTTATAGGTATCATTTTCTTCTGCTGACTTGGCATGATATTCCCCTGAATCCATGGCAAGAGATCCACAATCAAATTGTTCGATTCCTATAGATGTGATCGAGCCTCTCTAGAACACAACATTTCGGACATAGGAGCTCCATTTTGCAAATTGTATTCCTCAATCCCTTTGAAGTCTCCACTAGGAAAAGGAGTTTATCTAAGTCCTCATCTTCGTAGTCCACCTGAACACAAGGCAATATTGAAAAACCTGCATAGTGGTAATCTTTCCCCTCCCATAAGCACCAACAAATACAAGTAGGGTGGCATTTTTCTCCTCTATGCACTGAAGGCACCAATTCAGTTTTGTCATGTCTCAAAGTGTTCTATCTTTCCTACTAACTTCAGCCTTGAACTGCTATGAACACCTGATGATATGGCCATTGGATTACTTGCATGCTTAGAGGACAAAGACAAGATGCTCTTCTTTGGCTTGAGAGGATGTCCAATGCTTCTATCTCGAACACCCTCTCCTGAGCTTAGCGTCACCTTCAACTTCTTAAAGGATTTATCATCTTTCTTCTCAATGTCCTTGAAGTGATACAATTTACGTTAGCGAAAGTTATGACATTGTCCTAGGGATAAGATTCATCTCAATGTTTGGGGGCCAAGTCAATGCGAGGCATCAAGCTTCTATTGCAACTCAATGCCTGGCATCAAATGTTGTGTATAAATCAATACCACACATTGACTTTAATGACCAATGTGATGCCAGACATCAAATTAGGGCATCAAGCCTATGCACAACATGAACCCCTTGGTCCAATTCAATGCCAAGCATCGAATTGGGGGGCCAAGTCCATGCTAGGCATCGACCTTATGTGAAGCAACTCAATGCCAAGCATTGAATTGGGTGAGAAGGTCGATGCAAGGCATCGACTTGTTCTCCAAACTCAATACTAGGCATCGACTTGAACCGCTGGGTCGATGTCATGCATCAACCTTAGTGCTTCAAGGCGATGCCAGGCATCGACTTCTTCACCCAACTTGATGCTTGGCATCAGTTTTGGAGGCTAGGTTGATGCCTTGCATCGACCTCGTCAACCCAATTTGATGCTTGGCATTGAGTTCCTTGCCCAACTCAATGCTTGGCATCAAGCTCACCCAAAACACAATGCCTATCATAGAATTGGACCCAAATGTCGATGCCTGGCATCAAGTTTTCCTACAGTCTTGATGCTTGGCATTGTATTCCATCACTCTGAACTAGGAAAACAATGTGACTTACTTCAAAAAAGTACTATGATTTCTAGGATTTTAAAAAGGATTCTTTTAAGAATCTTTAATTTCTAGGTAAATTTAGGTTACTTGTGAGATTTTTCTCTAGCTCTCTTCTTCTCCATTGCTAACTTTTGCTTTGCTTAGGCTTTTTTTGCTCATTTTCTCTATGTGCTCTTTTGCTCTCTATGCTCTATCTCGACTCGTGTATTTACAAAGTGATCCTCTAGTCATGTGATCTATTTAAAGACATTTGGTTGAGTTGAACTAGGAACTAACTTGCTATAATCGAGTCAAACTAGGTGTAACTTGATGGCATAACTCGACTATAGAATTGAAGCAGGAAGCAACCAATTTTAGCCAGATCAAACTTGGTTATATCATATTTGGTTATCCAAAAATCTTCCCCGTGGATTTTTTGTGGAAGGTATTTTATTATCTCTAAGAAATCACGATTTCAAACATTCACTCCTTTGCTCTGTTTAGGATGTGATTACATGTAAAATGACATAGCTTAGGATGTGATTCAATATCAAATTTGGAGATCACCAAATAAGAAGTTGGGAAGACTAATAGTAGTAAATTGATAGGAAAGGGAGTATACGTAAAGCTACTTGAAGTGTATGTTGTCTCCCCAACATTGGGCATCTTTCACATTAGGAGAATCATTGTAAGTTGGTAGTCAAAATGTTTGTCAATCTTTATTAGAGACAAATAAATGCTTATTAGTCAAACCCTCACCAATTGGCAAGTTGCTTATTAGCCAAGCCCTCACCATCAAGAATGTCCAATCTACCAATATTGTTGACGTTTGAGCACATGTCCCACTTAATTCTAGGCACCCACTTCTAGTTAGGATTGCCCATACAACGGATGTCTTTGCATGTTGTTTCCATGTTTGAGAAATTCATTATTATTAGGAATTAGAAAATAAAGGAATAATATGATAGATGAGATCCCAAATGTGTTGATAAACATCACTTTCCCTAACAAATTAAGCTTCATACCTTCCTAATAGTGTAATTTCCTATCAAGTGTGTTCAACACGAACTCCCTTCTTTTACTCATAAAAGCCCAAAACCTGACAAGTAAGGTGAGAAGACAAAAATTTTCTTGAATCCAACTCTTAAAAACCTTGGTCCTTGAGAGATAAAAGACTGCACTACTAGAGGGTCTTGAGATTAGCCTTTGAAGGATTAGTTTTAAGGTTGGAAGTAACGAAGAAAAATTCAATGTCTTTTTAATGTCAAAGCAAGATTATATGTTGAGTTTTATGAACTTAAGCAAGACGCATGATGGACATATCCTAACCATGTAGCACGAGGGCCAAAATTTTCAAAATTATTTCTCAATTTAGCCATTTTTATATAAAATCCCACATTTGAGAATATTTCAAGAAAAATTTTCTTGTAATTCCTCCATATTTGTGCAAGAACAATAGTCTTCATGATCGAGTACTGATTTCTTAACACTCCACAATATTAGAGGATTTCTCTTAACTCAAGTCTCACTCCAAACAAGGTTTTAGCACCTAATCTTAACAAGGGTGGATACTAGAGTGTGAAGAGGGTTACCTTTTAAAACATTGGAATATAGAAAGGAAAAAACCTTCATTTGTATAAAAAAAGAAGTTTTTGTGCATCAAAGGCTAAGATTAGAACATTTACCTTGATCTACTTCCTGAACCTTTGTGTTTTCCTCTTGTAGGTTAGCTATCTTGGCTTGCATAGAATTGTTGATGGCCTTGTTTGGACATTCAAAAGTGCAATGTCCCTATTCTCCACATTGAAAGCAAAGTCCCAATCTTTTGGTCTGCTAAATGAAATCAGAATCACATTGCCAATGCACAAGTTTTTGCTTCTTATGTGTATCAATCTACTTCCGCTTAGTTTTTTGTCCTTGACCATTACAAGAATTAGTCGATCTCTATCCATTCTAATTTATTGAAATAGTTTTCAGGGGCTGATGTCCTATTGTGATAAACCTTGATTTGGATGCCTTTTTCATAGTGAACTTCTCCATCTTCTCTAAGTTTTATTGCTTTGGCAACCACATCAAGAAAATCTACTCATGCGGACCCCTTTACTTCATAGCAAAGTTTGTACAAAAAACCCTCAATAAATTTGCTCTTCAAGGCATCTCTAGAAACTTCTAGTGCATGCTTATGTAAATGCATAAATTTCTTCTTATAATCTTCAACATAGGCGTTATGTTTATCATCCTCCTATTATCACATGAAGGAGTAGAATTCTATTTTCTTTTCCATTTGATAATGTGGAGAACAATAATCATTCTTTGCTTGCTCTCAAAAATCTTTCCAGAGAATCAGCACTTCGTGTGCTCTTATCTGCAGGTATGACTTCCACCATAGTTTTGTGAATCCCCACAAATGTAGAATTGCAACCTTCACTTTTGACTCCTTGCTAAGCACATGTAGATCAAAGAAATCCTCGAGCTCCTCGATGCATGCTTCAAGATCCTCTTGAGCTCTCTTCTCGCCATAAAATTCATTTTTAAGCACTTGCTTAAGCATAGACTCACCAGCTTCATTTTCATCTTTAGGTTCACATTCTTCTCTAGGATTATGTGCATTCAATGTACCTACACCTTTACCACCTTGATCATTGAGGTCCATGAAAGCATTTGCAATGCCCTCTTTTCATTTGTTGGATCTTTCTTTTTGTTATTTTGCATTAAGTCTACAGATAAGCTTCTCTTTCTCTTCTATCTTAAATTCTTCAAAGCCTTCAGTTTTCCTTGGAATCCAACTCGTCTCTTAATATTCAATCATAATCTACAGAGAATAACAAAATTCAGCACAACAAGATATATGAGAGTAAAACAAGGTATAATAGAGTAACACATATAGAAAGAGAGAGAGAGAGAGAGGGAGAGAGAGACAGAGAGAGAGTTTTATTATTTGGTCCAAATTTTACAAGTAGTTATGACGTGCATTACAAAATCAATCAAACAACTTCAACAAGAAGCCTCATCTACTCGACAACCTCCAAGTTGATATCAATCCCAATTGCAATCACGATCGCAATCTTAGTTACAATCCCAATCTCAATCACGAAAAGGACAAATGATTGTGATCAATGCACAACCATAATATGTATCCCTAGCTCTCGATCTTCATCTCTAGATCTCCGCTTTATGGAATTGCATGAGCAAACATGCCTTCCTAGACATGCAGTTATGGAATCTGCATGCTCCAAGATAGCTTCTTTTTTCATGTCTCATGCAAGACTCCTAAACCTTCCACATGTTTACTTTTCATGTCCACCTCAAGAATTGAACATGCAAAAATAGAGGCAATACCTCCAACGCACTCACACTAGCCCACATACCAATCTGTTTTTTCTAAACTTGCAATCATGAACACATTGAATCATCGCTTCTATTTTTGTTTTAAGTACCAAAAATGGAACTTTTCCAAGCCCTATAACTCAAAAATAGTGAGGAATTAGCTTAGGGACTTAAGCAAGCTCCTAGGGCCTAGTATGCAAAGATCCACAAGCTCTTAGAAGCTAAATGATTTCAAAGGAGCACTTTTGATGCTAACGTATACACATATCCAAAAGAGTCCTTAGTTTCAATAATCATCCTTATGTAGATGACTTGATCTTGACAGGTTTAGATAAAGAATGCATCCAATTTATCATCACATAGATTCACCTTGAGTACTCTATGAAATATCTTGTTCTACTTCTCTACTTCTTAGGTATGGAAGTTTGGAAAGAAAGAAGTCACATTCCTATCACATAAGAAGTGCGACTTTGATCTTCTTTGTAGGTATAACATGGAACAATGCCGCTTAGTATCTACACCACTTGATCCAAACATCAAGCTCATACTAGAGTGTTGGAGGAGATGGTGAACACCTTCCAGAGATGAGATGGTGCTGCGAATTCCTGCTTCACACCAATAAAAACTAAGTTAAGGAGTGCGAATTAAACCTCTTGAGATTTCCAAGAAGCATAAATAATCACCCAAGTACTTTGGAAGATGATTCTCAAATCATTGGGTCAAAACAGATAAGTTGAAGTTTCATTGTGAACCAAAAACTTGCTATTTTGGTCACTACACCTGCTCAGGAAACTGAATAGTTCTCTTTCTCCGCTAACAATTGAGTAAAATCGTTTTTGGGATATCTAACTAACTAAGCTAGCTAACTTTCACAAGTTAATTTCACTTGAAATGATAATCTATGCATTGAGAATGAAGCTTAGCAAGTTAGAGATGCATCCTAACATTTTTGGGAGTTGATAGTATGTAGACTAGAGGGCAATGTTTTGCACATAACTCGAGATTGGATGAGCCAATTGAAATGAAAATTTTAACAAGAAAATAGATAGTCTATCTATACCAACTTAAATCTCTACAAACGATCAAGTACACGCTGAGAAATGGGTTTGAGAAGTTCACTATTCTAAGTAATACATGACAGAGTAGAAAAGATGAGATATGAGAAAACTATATGTACTAATGCACATAAATTACATTGACATTGGCAATGAATGATTGCACAATGTGAGGGCAATAGTAGAGCTATAATGTGAGCTGAATATGCCACACAAATTCCTCTAGAATATCTACTATATCTGGCTGCATTCTGTTGCATTCCACGTGACTAGATGGTCCTCTTTTATAGCCCCTTTGTTGGAGCCAAGATTCAAGTTTGAATTTGAATCTTTGCCTAAAAATGTTCCAAAGTTGTAGGACTTGTTTTTCCATAAATCCTCACCAAATAATTCAAGGAAAGATTCTCCTATGAACTCCTGATTGGAAGTGATTCCATATATGCACTTTTATAAGGAGTAACAATCAATCTTTTACAAAAGATCATTCATGTGCTAATGAATGAACATATGAACTTTAGGATAAATGATCAAGCATTTAGGCTTGGATTAAGTGCACCAAAAACTCCCCCTCAAGTCAAACATGCTTGGGCTTCAACTCTCTTTGATTTCGTGCAATCCAGTCATCATCTTGAACCTATTCAATTTAGTTCCATCCAAAGATTTAGTTAAAATATCTACACATTGCAAGTTTGTTGATACATACGACAATTGTATGTCCTTTCTAAGTAGCTTCTCTCTCACATAATGATAATGCACTTAAATGTGCTTAGTCCTTGCATCATATACAGGATTAGCAGCCAAATGTAATGAGCTAGTATTATCTCCAAAGATGATTTGAGTGTATGTATGTAGTCCGAAGTCTGAGTAGTAGCTTTAACCACATTGCCTCTTCTATTGCATTTGGTAGACCTCTATATTAAGCCTTAGTTGATGACAATGCCAGAGTTGGTTGTTTTTTGAAGATCATGAAATCAAATTAGATCGTGCAAAAGATAAGTAGCCAGAGGTGCTCCTCCTATCATCTTTTGAGCCAGCCCAATCTACATCAGAGGATAGCTTGATATCCAAGTCAGATGTAAATGGATAAAATAGCTCTTCATTTATGGTACTCTTCAAATACTTTAAGATCCTTTTTACAGCTTCCATGTCAGGTTTTCTTGGTGTATGCATGAATTGATGCAATGTACTCACCCCATAGCATATATCCACTCTTGCTGTTGCATAATTGAGACTCCCAACAAGACTTTGATAACCTATAATGTCTTTAAGCAGTTTTCCTTCATGAGCACTGAGTTTGTGATTCAATTCCATGGGGGTATTTGCAATTTTTGCATTTTCCATTTTGAACTTGACTAGTATATCATGAATATACTTTCTCTGAGTAATGAAAACACCAGAATCTATATAGACAATCTCTAAACCAAGAAAATATGTGAGCATTCCAAGATCATTGATCTTGAACTCCTCCTTCATCTAGGTTTTAATCTTCTTGATGATATTTTCATCATTTCTTGTAATGATAATATCATCCACATAAACACATAGATAAATAACATCTGAATCTGTATTCTTAGTGAACAATGAAGAATCTACCTTGCTTGCAACAAAACCTTGGTCTTGCAAGTATGTGACCAACCTATGGTTCCAAGCTCTAGGAGCTTGATTTGAACCATATAGTGCCTTCCTTAATTTACATACATAATCAATTTTGTCTTTGTCTTCATATCTTGGGGGTTGAACCACGTAGACCTCTTCAGAGATCCACCCATTAAGGAATGCATTTTTAACTTCTAATTGGTACAAGTTCCAATTCTTTGAAGTAGTAATACTTAAACTCTGATAGTTGGCATCTTTGCTACAAGTGAGAAGGTCTCCTCATAATCTATTCCATGGGTTTAGGAAAACCCCTTTGCTACTTGCCTTGATTTATACCTGTTTATTATGCCATCTGAATTCTTTTTCACTTAGTAGATCCACCTAGATCCTATTACCTTCATGAATGGTTTTTTGGGAACCAAATCCCAAGTGCTTTTCTGTTGAAGTGCTTCAATTTCTTCCTACATAGATTCTCTCCATTCTTCTTTCTTATTTGCTTCTTCAAATGAAGAAGGTTCCTCTGACATAAAGTCTTTAGCTATGTATATAGAATGCTGGGTGACTAGTGATGTGTCATAGCCATACATTATAAGTTGGAGTGATAGACTACAATGCTTTAGCGGGACACCTATTAAGTGCATATCTTGCACACATGACAAACTCAAGCCAGAAACTATGTGGTAAAGCCTGACTCTTGACCATACACCTCGCCATCTCCAAGAGTGACCTATTCTTCCATTCAGCAACTCCATTCTGTTGAGGTGTATACGATATTGTACATTGATGTTTATACCCATGTTCAGCCAGAAATGCATTGAAGTCAAAGACATATATCCTCCCCCCTCGATCAGAATAGAGGGTGCCCATTTTACATGCAGAAAGATTTTGGGCCAAAACCAAAAACTGTTTGAAGCACATGAACACTTGAGACTTTGATTTCAATGACTATACCCATGCATGCCTCAAAAAATCATCAATGAAAGTCACAAAGTAAAGATAGTTTCCAAAAGAGGGTGTCTGCATAGGACCACAGACATCACTGTGAACAAGATGCAATTTTTGAGTAGCTCAAAATAAACCATCTTCTCGAAAGGAGGAACATTGCATTTTCCCCAAATTATAGCCTTCACATATATGTTTTTTGCGTTCCTTAAGTTTGGGCAAAGAGGAAACCATTTAAGATTTCTACAGGCATAGCAAAATAGCAAAATTCAAATGACCAAAGTGCGCATGCCAAAGCTTTGCACCTGAGATAGCCTGAGAATCATGTATTGCACATGCTGAATCATTCATAGATTCTTCATAGTCTGTGAGCTTATACAACCCATGACATAAAATGCCAGAAGCAATAATCATGTCGACATTTGATAGATTAGGAACTCTACATCTGGCATCAACAAATTTGACAACCAAGCCAATCTTGGCTGATGCAAAAACTAATAACAGATTTTTCTTAATCCCTGGCACAAATAAAGCATCCGAGAAATCAAAAGAACTACCATTAGCAGTAGTCAAAATGATCTTACCAATTCCCATGAAAGGATAAGAGGAGTTGTTGGCACATGTGGTAGTATTCCCTATAGGGACATGCTCGAGTGAAGTGAAGAAACTGCACTGCAAGGTAATATGTTTGGTTGCCCCACTATCAAAGTACCAAACATCTGAGTCTACTCCAAACATACATTGTTTAGGAGAAGATGGGTCAAACTACAAACAATAGTAAATGCCCATTCTTCATTCTGCATAAGATTAGCAGTCTCTATTTTTGGTGTAGAGGCCTCTACAACAACCATTCCAACCTCTTTTTTCTTTGCTTCTTTTGCAGCCAGTTTTGGACAGTTCTTTATGACATGATCATTTCCTTTAGAGTACTAACAAAAGAATTTCTACTTTTTTGATTTCTTCTCATCTTTGTCTTACTTCTTCGAATGTGTAACATTTGCATATTTCTGCTTACTAGTAGGTGAGCTCCATTCACCATTGCCCTTCTCACTAGCGAGGAAAGCTTGATCTACAACATGCATAATGGACCTATTCTGCTTAGAATGATCTTCCTACAATAGAACAGAGACTAACTTCTCAAATGACAAGGCATCTGGATTGCCTTCCATCATCTAACGAAGAGTAGAAGAAAACTTTGATATGAATCAAGAAGACCATTTAGAAGAGTCTGCACAAGTGAGCTATCTGGTATAACTTCATCAGTAGAAATCAACTATTCTTTCAAGTCTTTGATCTTTTTTAGAAAACTATCCATAGAGTCACCTTCATTCATATGCTCACTCTCCAACTGTTTTCCGAGGTAAGTAGCAGGAGCCTCATTAATGTGGTAAGTATATCCCAAGCATCCTTAGCTGAGGAATAATGGCACATTTGACAGAAAAGGCTATCAATGCATGAGCCTAAGCATCTCTGCCATCCGAATAAATTTTCTCTATAGTAGGTGCAACAGAAATTGTAGCACGAACAGGAATCTGAAGAATATTAGCATCTTCAATGCCATCTACATTAGCTTCAATACGTGTATTTGCAGGTGTAATAGGATGTTTTTCAACACCCTGCACAATGTTCCATAGTCCTTTTGCAACTAATACATGTCACATCATATAAGCCCACAATGGGTAATTGGTATCGTACAACTTATCCTCAATAGACAACATATCGAATACATCATTGCTTTTAGCCATGGCCATTGACTAAAATACCCTGATGCAAAAAAATCACTGTATCTGAAAAAGTTGAACAGAACTATCATGACAAGTTCTGCTAAGCATGTAGCAGACTTTGAGATGCTTATATTGGCAAACCAAAACGTGCATATATCTTTGGCACAAAAATATGAAATACCTTGCCCAAGCACTATGATAGTGCTTTCGGAGGCCGAAGCAAGTTTAGATCATGATTTCGGCACCAATAGCAAAGTTGTTTTGATCTCCTGATTGTTGCGAACATTTGTTTTATGTATGGTACAAGTATCAAATTATGTAAATACCTTTGGGAAGTCTTCAAATACTTCAAGAAGCCTCATATTATTCATAAACTATAGCCAAAATACCACATGAATCCTAGAACATGGTGAGTCAAATTAGTGAGTCACAAGAGAGCTCCAGTGGTGTCCTAGTGGAAAGTCGATGTGGCTAGTTCTCAAAGTCCATCAATAATTTGCTTATTTGAGCGCTTGAGTCATGTAATATCTCCACCCAAGTTTCTACCACAAATTTAGATGTATTAGGAAGGTTTTAGATTAGTTTCCCATGCTATAAAAAGAGGAGAGAAGTCGTGATCTTGTGAGAAGTCCAAGAGAGTCATATGTGTATCTCTATGCTGCTGTAGTTTTGTATGCAGAGATTGCAGAGCTTGTATCTCCCTCATTATATATCCAAATTACATGTTTGATAGCTCATTTGAAATCTCTTACTGTCTACGTTCATACTATCAATTTTCATAATCATTGGATTTCTGAGTTGAGAGCAGTACTCTCTGCACATAGTGTGTGTTCTCGGGTTCACCCCTGCTGAAGGTCTCCATTAAACCTCAAACTTGAAGAGGTCATATCTCTTTGTGTATTTATCCAAATTGAGTGTTCTTTGGCTGATTGGAACGATCTTGGTCTTTAGTATATGTGATTAGAATAGTTTTAAAAAATTTCGATTTTGTAAAGAACAGTAAGCTCTGCAAGCATGACTGGTTTTTTGTGATGAAGTTTGTGAGAAGGTCAACTTGTTCTTAGGGGGTTCCACCTACTTCCAGCTATATTTTGAAGGTCAATAAACTCCAAGATTGGTATCAAAGCAAGGAATTGAAGCTTGGAGAAGGTTATTATACCTTGATGAAGAATTTGAAGCTATTGGATCAGAGGTTCATCATCAACAGTACACAAAGGTAGAAGGAGATAGCAAGGAAGCATCTCAAGCAACATCCAAGCAAAGAAAGGTGCATAAAATTTATTACTAAGGTAAATCTCATACCTATTCTTATCACACATATCCAAAAGGAGGGTTAAAGGAGGAAGTTTAGTATTTACACAATGGACGATCAACATGCACAAATAGAGAAGCTTGATAAGAACCACTATCAAGCATGGCGATTTAGAATCACAGCATACTTGCAAGGTAGAGACTTTTATGGTTTGATTGATGGAACTAATATCAAACCTATATTAACAGAGGATCCAAATCAGCAACAATTGAGGGAGTTTAGACTTTGGAATGAAAGAGACAAAAGGGTTATATTCATTTTATCACAAAATATTCAAGATTCAATGGTAGGACACATCTAGACACAAGTAGAGATGTTTGGCTTGCATTGGAAAATTTGTATGCTATAGGTACAAGAGTGTGTACCTAAGTCAAGAAGACTCAAGGACTTGTGCCAATGAGACTAAACCCCAATTGCCACACAAGTGCATATAGTGGGAAATTGACACACGCTTATTTGTCAATCCAATCAAATGACCTAAACAAGTGTATGAGGACATGTGCACACATGATGGAAAATGAAGTGGTTCAGCTGATATGTATGAGAAAAGACTAATCCACCTCTCTAACTCACTGAAATACTAGAAGTGTCTTCCGCGATACCACTTACAGTAGTTTTTAGTAAATCAAGGATTTCGCCCAGCTACGAACTACGAGTATAGTCAATAGGGTACTCCTTTTGAAGCTCTCGACAAGACACATCTAATGGACTTCACTCGATTTTGACAACCGTGCTTCAAGTTATGACCAAAATAGTGAGTGGTGGGAAACACCCATACTCACTCCACAACTTCTACAAGCTCATACACACACTACAATAGCTTGAAAACAGTGGGGAGGGGTAGAGAACAGTCTTACACACACATTCCAAGCATTACACACACATAGAAGATCAAAGAGAAGATGGAAATCAGCAGGAAAGAAGCAAATTCAAAATTCAGGAGCTCTCCTTCTTCACAATGGCAAAAAGTCTTTACAAAGAGTCACAAAGTGACTTATATACATGTGCCCTAAATTTGGTCCTTTCAGACAAGAGAGCAGCACTTTATTACTAAAAAGTGAATTTCCTACTAATTTACAAGGGATATTCTACAACAAGTTGGGATTATGCAACTAGAGGACTCCTCTAGTGCATTTACATGGCTTTGATGGAATTTCCTAAGACTTGAAGAAGAAAAAAATGTGCCCATTAATTTGAAAATTTTGGGGCTCTTCTTTTGTGCTTCTCTGCTGTGCAACACTCTCCCCCTCTTTGTCTCTGTCGTCCCTTGACAGGCTTTACTTCTTGTCTTCAACTTTTCAGCCTCTACCTCTTTCTAACTTTTGGTCTTCTGATTTGTCTTTGTCTTCACACATCTGACCCTGTTGCATTGCTTTAAGCTTGTTCATTTTGTTGCCAATGCACGCTATTAGCGGAAGGATTATTACCTGCCAAATATTGTCTTGCACTTCTTCATGTATAGTTCCTGGCCCTGGTCCGTCCTTTCCATGAAATGTCCTGGTTCTGATTGTTCTTTAATTCCATTCCTCAAGACTTGGGTGTTTCGCGTTGTTGCCTGATGCGTGCCCCTGCGGGGCTTTGGGCAGAGGGTGGTTCTTTCACTTTATGATCTTCATTCTTTATTGAGCAGTTTTTGACTTTGATCTTCTTCTTCTTTTCTTCTTGCTTGATTCCCCTTCCACACGTCCCTCCTCCTGAACTCTGTCATCCCCGACAGGCTTTTTGTGGCGACGTGAATATGTTTGTATGGCTGCTTGCTCTCTTTGATTTAGCAAATTAGCGTGACATATTATAAATTCTTTCCACTGGTGTGACTTTACTCCATCCTCTAGTGCTTGTCGGTGATCTGCAAAAAAGTTGGTTTCATACGCTACCAGTCGTGCATTCAGGTTCGAAGTCATCTTGACAAAAATTTCTAAATCTATTTTGAAGAAGCTGGTGAAAAATGCTTCTTCAAAAGTCTGCATGTATGTTGACGGCAAAAACATAAGTCTTGAATAATATGCCATCAGGGTTAAGCAGCTCGGAATAGTAGAGAGATAAAAAACGAGCGCTTTGGATCCTTGTGTAATGCCGATGAAATTCAAAAACGTGTATTTTGCATGCTAGAAGACTTTAATTATAGTTAATAGCATGCTGAAAATCTTATTGGTCATTTTAACTGCTAAGTCTAGGACAGTCGCATATCTTGCAATCCAAAATTCCATTGTTTTTACCATGTACTCTTCCGTCGGTAGGTAGCTATGTGGTGGACTAGGTAATAACGAATAATTCAACCATTGATTATTTATGCTTCCCTGGCGCTCTCCTTCACAAAATTACGACCAGGCGCATCTGTGGGGTACAGTACAAAATGCTGGATTGACCTGAAGTGCATATGGTGATGCTTACCATTGTACCCGCACTGTGGGATTCTTTTCCAAAACTTTGAATTCACTTTGAATATCTACATTCAACAATGAGGTTTCGGGTTCTTCTTGTGCACCCAAAGATGAGCTTGAATTTTCCAACCCTAATTCCCTGTAGCGGTGTACTTTTGTGAGCTTCTTTTTGGCCTCTATCTCCTGTTGGGCCTGCTGATAATGGTGCCCTTGCACTGGTAAATTGACTTGCCCTTCTATATATTGATGTGTATCCTCCAGTGCCTTGGTTAAATCTTCTTCTGTAATCGGTCTTTGCTCTTCAATCCTTGTCTTTGGAAGTGCGTGCGCTCTTTTCGTGGCTGGAACTTCCTCTTCCACTTGCTTTACTTCCCTTAATCTCTTTGTGCCTCTCATTTTGGGTTGAGAGCTAGCTTCTGCCTCGTCCACAATCTTGACTCCTCTTTTCTTTTTAGGAATTGTGGCGACTTTGGCATACTTAGCGATGGCAGTCGATGATGGCATTTCTTGCAGATGCTCTCTAATGCCTAAAGCATGGTAAATCAATATTATCAGAGCTATGCTGCCATTGAGGAACTTCTTGCTGTTCCATTGCTTCTTTGCCTCGAATAGCCATTCTTGTATGTAGGGAGTTAGATTAATCTGATTTCCAGTATGCTTGATTGCATGTGAGATTAACTGGACAATAATCTTTGTGGAGCCGTGTATCGATGCATATTTGGGAAGCAGAAGTGCTGGTGGATAATTCTGACTTCCTCTTCTATGTCGACTCTATTAATGTCGGTGAACGTCTTGGTTTTTGCCCCTCGATTCTCTTCTTTCACTACCGTGGTTCCATCCTTTTCCCATCCAAAAGCTTCCTTAATCAAATCATGAGTGAATTGAATAATTACCCATTCGCCTACTTTATCCATCACTCTAGCCTCGGGCACCAACAGATCATGCAATGCTGGTTGTAATGTGTTCATGGCTTGTGTGCACCTTTGAAAGTCGGGCTTATAGATCGGTAGTTCAAAATATTTATGAATGCCCACTTTCTTCATGATGGAAATCGTCGATGGGAGTTCATGCAAAACTCTGAAGTCTTGGGACATGATCGGAAATTGATGATCTGTATCCATGATTTTTATAGTTGCCAGGAAGAGATACTCCCCAACCGGTTGATCTTCTCTAAACCAGTGTCCCTTTGCCTTGGTGATACTCTAGAGAAGAAATTCCAATACTTCCTCTTGAATTGTTGCCTCAGAATCTTCAGAAGCCATCTGCACTTGTAAGGAAAAGTGCATTAGCTTCAATGGAAAGCATAGCAACTGTGTAGTGCATTGCAGTGATATGTTGTCGTTCTGTCACTCCGTTTCCCTTGGTTCTATGAGTGAGATCTCTTACCACATCTTTTTATTTCTTTTCCTGAAAGAAAACAAGCATTTTTATAGCCGAAGCATTTATTTATGTACATAGTATGTCCATTCCTAAGGGAGTTGAAGCTATGATCTAATCCCCATTGGAGAATGTGCACCACTAATTTTATCATGTACATCATGTGCCGAATGCTTGGCCTTGTAATGTGGCCCTACTATGCATACTTTAGGTGCATTTGATACTGCATGAGTGTAGTTGGAATCCTTGTTGTTGTGGTGGCCCATTCCTTGCGGTTGCTTTGGCTTCCAAATCCACTTCGTGGTTATGTTGATGGTCCTTATCTTCTCTCTGGACTATCGAGCTTCATGTATTTCTTTTGATGTCTTATTGATTGAGTTTGTTCTCCTCATGTTTTTATGATGAGTCGGTCTTGGCTGCATTGTTTGAATGCCTTGATGTAATGCGTCAGTCTGTTTATTTATCGCTTGCTTGGCCACTTGTTTGACCTTCTTGGGAATCCATATCTGTTGGCGTGTCTTCTGAGCTTCAATCAAAGGCTTCGGGAGCCATATTTGTAAGAGTCGTTTTGTTTCAGATTTCATTGATGCTGACTTCTTGTTCTCCTCTTTCTTCTCCTGAGTTGATGTTGGCGTCTCTGATTTCTGCACTTGATCCTTGCATACCCATTTGAATTTGTTCGTCCCTTGATGCGAGTAGTGGAATGTTGTCTTCCACATTGGTGATCCTTTCATCGTGTGAGAAACTCCATAAAAGTTGGTCCCCTTATTGTCTGACCGTTCATCAATTGAACAGAATGATTTCATCTCTTCCTTGGACACATTAGGGTTTGAGCTTTCTGCTTCTTCTAGATTGGTTTCTGAGGTATTGGGACTGGAATCATGTTCCACTAGCTTTTCTTTGTGTTCTTCCGCACTCTCAATGGCCTTTGGTTGTTGTGAAGGCTTCTCCCCTAACAGACTAAAAATTTCCTTGTGCCCTATCTTGGCTGAGATATGTCCTTGAGCTAGGTTGATGCTTACTTCATTCTGAATGATCCAATCCTGTCCTAGGATCAAATCTTCTATTAAATCTTCATCTCTGCACACCAATACTCGTTGTTCCATGGAAGAGTTTCCTAGGTGGAGGGATACTATCGTTGTCCCAATGCATTTGCATGATTTGACCTCCAACTCCTATCATCTGAGCTTTTGTGGGAGTCATAATCATTTGAAGATCTTTTATGACCGTATTACGTATGCAACTAAGTCCTGCTCCTGAGTCTACCAATGCATCTATCAGTTTGTACTCTGTCTTGCCAATCCCTAGGTTTAGATAAGGTCATGACCTGTAAGCACTATTCGTGTCAGACATATGGACTTGGTAATTAGCCATAGGGATAGGTTCTTCTCCTTGGAGATATCATTTGTCTCTTTGCCTAATCCATTCTTTCATTTTCTTGATGCGTTCTAGGGCTTCTTGTCGTGCCTCCTCTCTAATCCGTTCTTCCTCCTTCTTCCTATTTTGAGCCCCTACAAGACGTGCTAACATTTGATCTGTTAACGGCTCCATGAACCGTTTCACTCTACATCCACTTATGTAGTTAGGAAGAATGTCACCATCTAAAGTGGCTAGATTAACTGCTCCACTAGTAGAGATCCTATTTATGATTAGAGGTCCATATCCACATTTTTGTAACTTCTTGGCATGTTGCTTTAGGGTGTAAACCAGGACTAGGTCTCCTTCTTTAAGTCCTTTGTCTTTTATATGTGCATCATAATATGCCTTTTGTCTTCTCTTGGTTGCATATATTCCTACTACCGCTTACAACCTAGTTTCATGCAGCTTCTCTATTTGGTCTAGTTGTTGGGATAATTCATGTCCAGTCCATTCATACTGTTGTGCTACCCTCAAAGTGGGGATTAAAAAATCAATTGGCAAAATCGCATTTTGCCCGTACACCAAATTGAAGGGAGTAGTTCCAATGGCAGTCTTATATGCAACTCGGACGGCCCAAATTGCATGATGCAATTGCTTGTCCCAATCAGACCTCCCATTATTGACAATCTTTGTCAATACCATGCATAATACCTGATTGGAACTTTCCGCTTGACCATTGGCTTGGGGATGGTATGGGGCTGATTTTTTATGGATCACCAAAAACTCATTCATTAGAGACTCTATTACTTCATTAATGAAGTGTGTTCCTCGGTCACTCACAATCTCAATTGGTAATCCGAAACGGGTGAATATATGCTCAAAAAGAAACTTAGCCGTGGTTTGCGCATCATTCTTTTTAGTAGCCTTTGCCTCTACCCATTTTGTCAAGTAATTTGTGGCTACTATGATATATTTAGCATGGGATCCTCTAGCTGGTGGGTTGATGGGTCCTATGAAGTCAATACCCCATTTAGAAAATGCTCTCGCACAAACCATAGGTTTCAATGGCATGTCATCTCTCCGAGTTGGGTATTTAGCCCTTTGGCATGTCTCGCAGCTTCGTACATATGTTTCAACATCCATATGTAAAGTTGGCTACCACAAGCCCACGAAGAGGATCATTTTTACAGTTCTTTCGGTGGAAAAATGATCTCCTGCCGCACATGCATGTGCCATCTCTAATATGGGCAAATATTCTCCTTCATGCACACAGAGCCATAATTGGTTTTCTTTCCCTCTTCTAAATAATTGTCTTCCCTTGCTCATCTCTTCTAGGGATCATTTCCTTGCCAAGCTAACTCCTTCCTCGTGTTCTCCTGTCTTCAGGAAATTTACCAGGGTCTTGCTCCAATTGGGTGCTA
This sequence comes from Ceratopteris richardii, assembly GCA_020310875.1. Taxonomy (NCBI): domain Eukaryota; kingdom Viridiplantae; phylum Streptophyta; class Polypodiopsida; order Polypodiales; family Pteridaceae; genus Ceratopteris; species Ceratopteris richardii. The sequence goes on along the minus strand of CM035425.1, from coordinate 120,346,205 downwards.
TTGTTGAGAAAGGTATGGATACATGGTCTTCGGGGGTTGTCTCTTGACAATCTGTACAATTACTTACGTAGTCATGGACATCCTTAGGCATGCCAGACCAGTATACTCCCAATCGCTTCAATTCCCTAATGGTTTCATGAGTCCCTTTGTGTGTCCTCCATTTGTTCACATGAGCTTGTTCAATGAGCTTCACTTGTTCATCCTCCTCAACACATCTCAGCAATACACCATTGGGTTCCTTATAGTACACACTTCCAGCAATAATGTGCAAATTTCTTGATTGGAGAATTTCCTTTTTGCTATCTTTATTGATTGAGTGTTGTGGGCCATGGGTGAGTATCGGAATTAGTTTTTTTGCCCACTTTGGACAAACCTCCAAATTAAGCAAATAAGTGTCTGGCAGATCATCTGGTACTCCACTTGGTGGTTCTCTATGGGTTAACCTAGAAAGGTGATCTACTCTTACATGCGTGTTTCCCTTTTTCACTATCACTTCAAAGTCGAACTCCATCAATAGTAGGAACCATCTTACCAATCTTCCTATGTTACAAGGCTTATTGACTAGGTACAATAGTGCCTGATGGTCTATGAAAAACTTGAATTTGTTGGCTAAGAGATAGTGTCTAAATTTTTTCACTACATAGACCATTCCTAATCCTTCTCGCTCGGTAGTGGTATAATTTCTCTCCGCTTGGTTCAGTTGTCTAATCGCATAGGCAATTGGATGATCTAACTTCCCTTCATCGGCTGGTTGGGCTAAGATACATCCTATTGCGTAATTAGAAGCATCAACATGAATATGAAAAGTCTTGTTCGAATTTGGTGTTTTCAGAATTGGGGCTATGCTCAGCCTCTTCTTTAACTCATTGAATGCCTTCTCACATTCCTCTATCCAAGTGAATTGAGTTAAGAGTCCATACAGTGGTTTGGCGATTACGGCATACATGTGGATAAAGCGACGGTAGTATCCACAATGTCCCATAAATGCTTGCACCTCCTTCGCATTCTTAGGTCTAGGGAGCTCTAAGATGACCTTAATCATGTCCTCATCCGTGGATATTCCATTCCTAGAGACTATGTGTCCTAGGATCTTCTTACCATGAAGACACACTTCTCTAGGTTTAAACAGACTCTATACTATCTATGGGTAGTTGTCACGTATGGTGGCTGCATTCACTTTTTTCAAGTTAATGCACACTCTCCGTTTTCCGTTCTTCTTAGGCACAACTACTAATGGCGAGACCCACTCGGTGTGTTCTATTTCATATATGAATCCTGCCGCTAATAGCTTATCTATTTCCTCCCTAATTTTAGTAGCATAGACCTCATTGTATGTATATGGGCGTTGTTTTGATGGTTTCGCATCTGTTGTCATTGGTATTCTATGAGAACAAATCGAGGGTTCCACACCTTTAAGATCCTTATATGTCCATGCGAATACATCTCGATATTCCTGGATCAATTGTATTAACTCTTCTTCTTCTTCCACCGACACATCTTTGCCTATGTATGTGCATCTCTCTTCTCCATCTTCCACTTTTACTATGATTTTTTTCGTTTGTTCTTTGTTGTTGTATGCTTCTCCGTCTCGAGCTTCTCGTTTAGGCATTTGAATGGCTACCTTTCTCTCTTCAACTTCATATCTTTTAAAATGTTCAGGAACCTCGAAAAGATATGGATTTGGTTCGGTTTTATTCATGCTTTCCTCTTGCTTTTGTACTATGGGAGCGACTTCTATTGCCAAGATCTTTGTCGGTTCCTGCTTCTCTTTGGTTCGAACGGTGTCTAGATAGCTCTCTTCTGAATCAAATTCTGGTTCCATTTCTATACTCTCATATTCCTCTTTGCACTCTTTTTCCAAGATTTCTCCCTCTTCTACTTCTTGAAGGACAACCATATAAAGATTCACATCATAGCCTTCCTCGTCTATGCACTCGTTCATTGTCAAGACTTCCTCATTGACACACACATCTAAGGTTTCTAAGATTTCCATCCATCCATGCGGTTAGAAAGTTTCATCAGGAAAGATTTGTGGCATATACCTTGGGTCTTCTACAGGTCTGTAGTTAGGATGTCCTATTGGCCATAGCTGTCTTTGGTTGTCCTCTTTCTTGGCTTCTTTACACATCCATAATTGAGCGTCCTTGTGCATCCACGATTGATCGCTTGATCCAGCACTATGGATGGATAGACCATCGTCCTCCTTCTGTATGGGATTCCATTGTAGTGGATGGACATCTCGATATGAAAATGTATGTAGATTTATCTTGGTAGTGTTTCCTTAGTGTTGTAGGTATAACGAATCTCTTCCCCAATCTTGCACTACCCGCATTTGTCTCATGAACGGTCTTCCTAATATCATTTCATAGTTGTTAGCCTTTTCAAATTTACAGATGGCTAGTGTGTGTTCAAATTCAACTCCACAGGTGGTTAATTTGATTCTTTCCAGTATTCCTAAGGGTTTCTCTACATGACCGTCTGCTAATTGGGGTTTCATGCGGGTGGGTCATAAGGCAGGCTTTCCCCATTTCTCCCAAATCTCCTTGGTGGCGATTCCCACCCCAGCTCCTGTGTCTAGGATTGCCTTGGTCATGTACCCATTGTACGTGACAGGTAGACACGTGTTACCTTTGTCTCCTTCACTGAATTCTCCCACCTTATCAATTGGGATTTGTATCTTAGGTGAGTTTCCTTTTCCTTTAACTTCTTTTTCTCCCTTCTCTTGTCCTAATTCCATTTGGCTCGCTAATTTCTTCCATAAATGCAGCTTGATTTGAAGTAATTCTTCCACGGTGAGTTTGCATTGTACTCTTGTCTTCTTAAGTTCCGTTAGATTGTGTGAACTCTTTTCTGAGTTTCTCTTTCCTTTTCCATGTACCGTGGGTGCTCGGATTATCATAGACTCCTTTTCGTATTCTCCCATGTAATTAGGCAAGGTTGAAATGCTCTGGGTTTCTTCTCTATTTCGGTCGAGTCTTGACACTTCCTCATATACCTCTTCCAGATTTGGATTTGGTTGATAAACTTCTACATCTATTTCCTCAAAGGGAGGTTTAGTCACTCCATTCTTCTTCCATTTTTCTTCTCGGATTCTATTCCATAATTCCTTTGGCCAATCAGCTTCTAGGTCAGGTATTGTTGACATCGGTTCATCTTGGGTTCTCGTTCGCTCACGCTTGTCAACCTGCTCTCTAGGTTCTTTACCCTTGGCTTTGACATACTCTTTGTATTGATCCTCTGCTATTCTCATTTCTAAAAGGGTTGAGATAGTCTTTTCTAGGGTTGCCTGTGCTACCTCTATAAGTTTTCCACAAATCGCAAGCCTCTCTTTTTCTAATTCTCCTTGTGGGTAAAGCTTTTCATGCTGCTCTACCTTTGGTCCAGCCTTAATCCTAGCTTGGTAAGCTTTTAGCCACATGTCTAGGTCATCAGGTTTTGGGTCAGCTAAAATGGATCCTTGTTTTTCAGCTTCTCGGATAAGCGGTGGACTAGGCACTTCCTTCCGAATTTCTTGCTCTTTTTGTTCTTTCTTACTTCTGGTTTGTTTCTCATTGTCTTGGCTTTTGTTTTTCATCCATTTATCTTTGAGTTTTTCTCTTCTTTCCTTCCATTTCTGTGCTTTACTGTTCTGGGTACTCTCACGTGGGTCCTCAGAATCTTCAACTATTTGAATTTTGGGACTTACCGTTCTTTTGCTCTCTCGTTCCTGTTCTGGTTGTTTTCCTTTTTGTTCTTTTGTTTGAGATCTTGTAATGGCCTTTAAAGGAACAGTATATTCCTTATCACTTCCAGATGCTTCTATCACTTCAATTACATTAATTGGTGCAGTGTCTTGGACTTTCGTTGGATTCTTAGGGCAGTCTTTGAAAAGATGTTCCTTTCGGCAATCATTGCAATATCCTTCCCAAGTCCTAGGGGGTGGTGGATTATATGGTCGAGGACATTCTCTAATAAAATGGTCTACTCCACATCTATAACAAGGTCCTCTCGGCATAGGTGGTCTAATGGGTGGTCTCATGGGTGGTTGTGCTTTAGGTGCAGTATACATCAAAGTTGCTACCTCCATTCCATAAGCGTGATCATAACCTTCATGTCCATAATAAGCCAAATCATAAGCTGATTCATACTCTAACATGTTGGCTTCATAGGGATAATAATCTCCCGGGGGCAGCTCATATCCAGGGTTTGTTGATTCTACATTGGTCATTGTTGAGGCTAGCACTATGGCTCTTTCCAAATTTTCTTCTGGCTGAGTATACTTCACAGGTACCACTTGTTGAGGTTGTGACAGTTGTGGTCCTAACACTAGTTGGGGTGGTGGATATGTTACTTGCTCGTATGGTCTCCGTGCTCCTGCTGGTGTTGAATAGGGATTGTACCTAGGCATCTCTCTGCCTGGCTCTCTAGGTGGATATCCGTATGGTCAATACTGAGGTGGTTGTAACGGTCGTGCCTGTCTATTGAATGGGTAGTTCTCTGTGGTGCGATTGGTGTATTTCTGTTCTATGTGGCAGTACAAGGCAGTTCCTTGTTGAGGCTGTCTGTTATAAGGATATATATGATGAGCACCGGTCCCTCCTCGCACACACATGTGTGTAGGGTGATCTCCTCCACATAGACTGCATCTTCGTAACATGGGCACTCTTAAAGATGGGTGTTGGTAATTTCTATGTCCTTGAACTCCTAATTTTTTTGCTACCAACTCTGCTAATTCCTCCACATCACTGGAGTTGGATGTAATAGTACTCCGAGAGTCTTCTGATTTAGTGGGGCTGGGTGTGCTCTTGAGATCCTTAGCTAGATTGTCTTCTAGGTCAATGCACTCTTGAAGACACTCACTCAGGGTTTGTAATCTCTTCACGTAAACTAAAGTTCTTAGGGTTCCATTCGTAAGTCCGGCCAAAAACAATGAAATCATTTTTTGTTGAGTGGGTATCTCTGCAGTTGGGCATCTATCAACATATTGATTGAATCTTCGGGCGACTGTTTTCACTGTTTCATTAGGGTTCTGTTCAAAGCTATGGATTAAAGACGCAAAATTGTGTTTAATCCCTCTCTTAGTGAATTCCCCAATGAATTCCTGAAAGAATTGTTCCATATTTCCAAATTGGTTGGGGTCTAATGGCTGGAACCAAGTCAGAGCCATTCTTGTGAGAGTGAGTCCGAAAGACTCGTACTGCACAAAGAAGTCGTCTACTTGTTCTGCCCTTAGAACTTGTTTAAACTCAGCAATGTGATCGTAGGGTTCTCCCAACCCGTCATAATGATTTATTACGCATTTGGCCACTTGGATAGGTCTCAGTCTTCTCATTGGTTTTGGCAGTCTGGGCATGACAGGGAAGGCAGGAATTGCTAGTCTAGCTGGGGGTATTCCAGGCTGCCCTCCTACTGGTGGTCGTGGTCTTACTGGTGGTCGGTACTGATTACCTACTCCATGGTGGGTCTGATTTTGCACTCCTGGAGTTGCAAATTGCACATGAGTACGGTTTGGAACACTCCATTGGCTAGTTTTTCCTCACATGGTGTGCTCTGCCTCTTGTTGAGTTCCAAAGGGGTTCTGAGAAGTGGTTGCCTGCTCTCTCTGAGGGAATACAGGCAAACCCATGTATTTCAGTTGAGCCCTGTCTATGGCATCAACCAAACAATACCTTCCCTGATTTTTGTCCAAGTAGGTTATTCTAGTCTCGTCTTCTGGATCCTTTAGCTCATAAAATGTCATCGGGCTCTCTTCTCTTTCTTGGGTTGGTGAATCTATTTGCAGCAACAAGTCTGAACCATGGATCAAATATACTTCCAACAGGTAGTCATCTTGAGGTATCAAGTCTCCTCTCAAGACTCGCGTCACTTTGGGATCTACCTCTAGGGGTCGTCACTAGCTCCTCAGGGTTTGGTCTTCCTGAGTTTTCCTGTCCCACTAACTCTCCCCTTTCATTGATCAAATCGAGAAATTCAGTCACAATGTATATGTGACTAGCTTTATCCATGTATGCTCCTCCTTCGTACTTCATAACAGGTCTGGGCACAATCGTGGCATCCATGGAAGTTACCATTCTAGACATAGATCGGTTTAAGCTATCCAGGTAGATGGGAATCTCCTGGGCATTAGTAGAAACATATTGTAAGGAGGTGCGGTACTCACCCTCCACAGTGGCCATGAAGTTTCTACCCGGAGCTGGACCATGCATGTCTTCTGAGGCCATTGGTATCTCCTCCTCTGAATCACTAGAGGTCTGAATAGGCCAAGCGGTGACTGACTTGAGCAGCACTTCCCACAGAAGATATGACACTTCTTCGGCTATTTAGCACTCTTCGTGACCTCAAGTTCATTCACCCTCCTAAGGCTCCCTAGGTCTCTGGAACTCTTCCCAAGTGGCTCCTCAAATGCCTCAAAGTTGCCCTTAAAAACTGCTTCAAATGCTCTGGGCGATACCACTTTAAGCGATACCACTCTATCCATGATACGATACCTGAAACCTCGGCGATACGATACTGCAACAACAGACGATACGATATCGCAGTTGGTCATGATACGATACGAGCTAACCTAACGATACGATACCTTTAGATTAGACAATACGATACCAATATCCACCCATGATACGATACTAAAAAGGGTACAATACAATACTGAAGTTTGCCCCGATACGATACCTGAATAATAGCCAATACGATACCAGCCTCCTCACACAATACAAGACCACTGTAAAGGGATGATACGATAGCAAATTGGTATCGCGATACGACGCCTGAAAGTGAGACAATATGATACTTGGGAACTGGACGATACAATACCAAATGCTACGACGATACGATACCAGAGTGGGACACGATACGATACCGGCAGTTAGGCGATACGATACCACTGAACCGCACCATACGATACTGGTATGGTATCGCGATACGACACTAGAATTGAGAGGCGATACGATACCACCGACCTGCACGATACGATACCTGAATGATCTGGTGATACAATACTAGGGTATGTGATGATACGATACTATGGTGGTATCGTGATACTATTCTGGGAAGCAGGACGATACGATACCAAAAGTGGACCACGATACGATACCACTTTGGTAGAATGCGATCGCGATACCAACCTGGCGATACGATACCATGAGTGGTATCGTGATACCAAGGCCGGCAATCAACGATACGATACTTCAACGAGTATCGCGATACAAGGGAATTTTTGGTATCGCGATACCAAAACTCAACCGCTCGCGATACTCAAGCCAAAGTATCTCAAAAATCAAAATTTCTCCTTTCCCCTTGTATTTCTCTTACCCCTCTTCACTTCTTTACTCTTGCTTCAAAAAGAAGTCCTCCAAACTCACTGTCCCCCCCCCCCCCCCCCCGCGATACCGGTTGTGCAATTATTCACGTGTAAATGGAAATTTTCACAACTTTTGAGTTTAAAGTTTGCATGTTACTTACCCTTAGGTTGTACTAATCAAGCCTTGAAGTCACAAGGTGAGTGTGAGGGCTCCGATTGCACGATACAGCCTTGACAATACCGATCGCTACGCTCAGACGATACCAGAATGAAATAAGGTGTCAAATGATTTCAAATTTTTGGTTTTAATACTTTTTTGGAGATAGAAACTGAACTACACTAATTTTGGTGAATTTTTTGGGATATTTTGGTGATCTTGGCTTACTCTTACTCCACTCCTCTTCTCCTAACCTAACCCTAATTCTCTCTTCTCTCCCTTCTTACTCGCCCTAAACCTAAAAACTTATTACACACACCTCCGGGATGTGAAGTAACAAGTGCTGAAGCAATTGACTACTTGCCACTGAACGAATTCACTTCTACAAGTACGATTTCATCACACTCGAGCTATAACCATCACGAAGGAACCTTGGCTGAGTGTTCCCCGGCAACGGCACCAAAAACGTGTGTACCTAAGTCAAGAAGACTCAAGGACTTGTGCCAATGAGACTAAACCCCAATTGCCACACAAGTGCATATAGTGGGAATTTGACACACGCTTATTTGTCAATCCGATCAAACGACCTAACCAAGTGTATGAGGACATGTGCACACATGATGGAAAATGAAGTGGTTCAGCTGATATGTATGAGAAAAGACTAATCCACCTCTCTAACTCACTGAAATACTAGAAGTGTCTGCCGGGATACCACTTACAGCAGTTTTCAGTAAATCGAGGATTTCTCCTAGCTCCGAACTACGAATATAGTTAATAGGGTACTCGTTTCGAAGCTCTCGACAAGACGCATCTAAGGAAGTGGTTTCACTTGATTCTGACAACCATGCTTCAAGTTATGACCAAAATAGTGAGTGGCGAGAAACACCCACACTCACTCCACAACTTCTACAAGCTCACACACACACTACAGTAGCTCAAAAACAGTGGGGAAGGGTAGACAACAGTCTTACACACACATTCCAAGCATTATACACACATAGAAGATCAAAGAGAAGATGGAAATCTGCAGGAAAGAAGCAAATTCGAAATTAAGGAGGTCTCCTTCTTCACAATGGCAAAAAGTCTTTACAAAGAGTCACAAAGTGACTTATATACATGTGCCCTAAATTTGGTCCTTTCACACAAGAGACCGACACTTTATTAGTAAAAAGTGAATTTCCTACTAATTTACAAGGGATATTCTACAACAAGTTGGGATTATGCAACTAGAGGACTCCTCTAGTGCATTTACATGGCTTTGAAGGAATTTCATAAGACTTGAAGAAGAAAAAAATGTGCCCATTAATTTGAAAATTTTGGGGCTCTTCTTTTGTGCTTCTCTGCTTTCAACTAAAAAATGAGTTGAATAACATAAAGAAAGATACAAGGACATCGATCAATGATTACTTGTTGAAGGTTACAGTGATTGCAGATCAACTAGGATCAATTAAAGCTCATGTGGAGGACGACAACTTGGTTTTACATACTCTCAACAGACTCAAGGATGATGAGAGATGGAAACCATTCATTACTTCAGTTTATGTTAGAGGAGAATTACCAGACTGTGATCACCTTGCTGCTCTTATGGTCACGGAGGAGATGAATCTAAATGGCTCTACTTTAAATAAAAAAGGATCTCAAGGACAAGATCTTTATGTAGGATCATCAAGAGGTGGAAACAGAGGAAGAAGAGGTTCAAATAGATGTCAAGGAAGAAGGAGCGATGATCAAGGGACTTCAAGTGGCTCCTTCAACACAAGAGGAAGAGGAAGATTAAGCACTAGAGGTACGGGAGGCTACTACAACTATAATCAAAGACAAAGGAGTGAAGATAACAACAATTGCTATATATGTGGAAGGTATGGACACTATGCCAAAGATTGCTATCAAAATGAAAATAATCAAGGTGTTAATCGAAGAGGAGGCTATTCAAGAAGAGGTAAACAACAAGGAAATTATGCAGTTGAAGGTAAAAGTGATGATTATGATTCTCTTCTTATGATGAATGTAGAAACTAAGATGAATTGCAATAGTGATGTATGGTATGTAGATAGTGGTTGCTCTAACCATATGTCACATGATGCGTCATGGTTTTCTAATATGCATAATCCTTCATGTAAAGGTCATGTTGAAACAGAAGATGATACAACACATAAGATTATGCAGGTTGGAGATGTTGTTATGCAGGATAAGAGCAAGACAAATTGCTTGAAGGATGTGCTTAATGTGCCAACGATCACTAAGAATTTGATGTCAGTTGGTCAAATGGTAGAAAAAGGTTTGCAAATAAGATTTAATGATGCAGGTTTCTTCATTGAGGATCCAAAGCAAAGGTGTTAATTGCTAGAGGTAAAAAACAAGGTAGATTGTTTACATTCAAGGTAAACCCAAATCATACAAACTATTTCTCTTACGATATGCATCGAATAGCAGAGCTTGATCTATGGCACAAAAGGATTGGGCATATGAATGTACACAGGTTAAAGGAGCTATCAAAGAAGAGGATTGTTGAAGAATTACCTGATCTTACTAAGAAACATATGATGCATCTTTGTGAAGCATGTCAAATGGGTAAGCAGAGTAGACAACCTTTCAAGCATTCAAGTTATTTAAGCAGTGGATTGCTAGATCTTATACATACAGACATATGGGGTCCTACTAAAGAGGCATCCTTGGCTGGTAATAAGTACTATGTATCATTCATTGATGATCATAGTAGAATGACATTTGTGTATTTCATTAAACATAAGAGTGAAGTCTTTGATTGTTTCAAAAATTTTAAATCATTTGTCGAGAAGAAAATAGGAAGATATGTTAAGAAGCTAAGATCCGATGGAGGGGGAGAGTATTTCTCTCAAGCTTTTACTGATTTTTTGTATAATGAAGGTATCAAAAGAGAAGTTACATGCAGGTATACACCACAACAAAATGGAGTCGCAGAAAGAAGAAACAAAATCATAGCAGAAGCATCTAGAATCATGCTAAATGATATGTGTTTGCCTAATTCTTTTTGGGCTGAAGCTGTTAGCACAAGTGTGTACATTATGAATAGAGTATCTACTGCAGGAGTTCATCATTTGACACCATATGAGGTATGGCATGGAAGGAAACCAAGTGTAAGTCATTTGAAAGTATTTTGTTGTGTATGTTATGTACATGTACCTAGTGAAGTGATGTGAAATCAGAGAAGTGTATATTTATTGGTTATGCAGATACTCAAAGAGGATATAGATGTTATAATCCTCATACCAATAAGGTGGTTGTTTCAAGAGATGTAAACTTTGATGAATCACTTTCATGGTATGTAGATAAGAAAAGTTTGCAGGTCATAAATGGAGATGAAGAAGATACAGGTGAAGGAGATGAGTGCTCACCTCAGCCCACAAGAAGTTTAAGTGATGAGAAAAGTGGTTTTGATGAAGAAAGAGAGCTACCTTTCAGTGGAAGATTAAGGAAAGAGTCACCTCCAAGTGTTAAAAGTAAAGGTAAACTCAAATTTGTTGAAGTTAATGATGAAGGAGAGGAAATTAGTGATGTATGTGAGTATGGAAAATCATCAAAGGTTCGTAATAAGAAAGGAAGAGCATCTACATTAGAGGTAAGAAGAACTTCAAGAGTGAGTAAGCAAACTCAAAGGTATACTTATGAATCTTTTATGCATACTCATTATGCTTTTATGATAAAAGTTGAGCAGGAAAATGAACCCACATGTTATGATGAGGCAAAAAAAAGATGAAAAGTGGGAGAAAGCAATGAGAGAAGAAATGGAAGCACTACAGGATAACAAGACTTGGAATTTAGTTCCAAAGACACCAAAACAAAAGGTAATTTTATTATTATTATTATTTTTTTTTTAAATGGAGGTTCAGCCGAAGCCTACTCCCCCGGACTTTAACTTTGAAATTGCAACTGTACAGGAAGGGTTGCAAGTGGGTTTTTAAGATTAAAAGAAATAGTGATGGTAGTGCGTCAAGATATAAGGCTAGACTTGTAGCAAAAGGATATAATCAAACTCAAGGATTGGACTATGAGGAAACATTTAGTCCAGTAGCAAACATTGAAACAATGAGAACTTTGTTGGCTTTAGCTGCAAGTAAAAGATGGTATATATATCAACTCAATATAAAGAATGCCTTTCTTAATGGTGAGTTAAGTGAAGAAGTGTATATGTCACAACCAGGTGGTTATGTGGATGCAAAATGTCCTAATCATGTATGCAAGTTAAAGAAGGCATTGTATGGTCTTAAACAGGCACCAAGGGCATGGAATGCAAGGGTGGTAAAGTATCTTATGTTGCAAGGATACACAGCGAGTCATGCTGATCCTTCACTTTATGTAAAAACATGTAGATGACATGTGTGTCTATGTATGCATTTATGTGGATGACTTGTTGATTATAAGGAATGATGCAAAAGCAATTGAAGATATAAAAGGTAATTTAGGAAAGGAATTTAAAATTTCAGATCTTGGTTTTCTTAGATACTTTCTTGGGTTTGAAATTGTGTATGGCGATAAGGGTATGTGGTTGATACAGAGAAAGTATATATGTGATATGCTGAAAAGCTTTGGTATGCAAGACTGTAAATTTGTTTCTACTCCAATGGAATGTAATGTAAAGTTGAGTGCAAAGGAAGGTGATGAGTTGCGTGATATGAATGCATATAGATCCATGGTAGGATCTTCGATTTATGCAACAAAAACTAGACCTGATATATGCTATGCAGTGGGAGTATTGTCACAGTTTATGCATGAACCTAGAGCACCTCATATGCATGCAGCAAAAAGAGTGCTTAGATATTTGAAAGGTACCATGAACGAAGGATTATTTTATTGTCATGATGCTGATCTAACTCTTAAAGTCTTTAGTGATGCAGATTGGGCTGGAAGCAAAGACGATAGAAGATTCACAAGTGGATATGTGGTAATAACAGGAAACAAGACATTAACATGGAGTTCAAAGAAACAGCCTACAGTTGCTTTATCTTCTATAGAGGCTGAGTATAGAGGTTTAGCATTGGCTACTACTGAGGTTATGTGGTTTAAAAATTTGTTTCATGACTTGAATGTGCAGGTTGATGTACCACAGATATATGGGGATAACTTGAGCAGCATTCATATGACCTCAAATCCTATTTTTCATGCTAGAACAAAGCATATAAAGGTACACTATCATTATGTTCGAGAGAAGGCCATAAACAATGAAGTACAAGTTTCTTTTGTGGGAACAAAAGATCAAGTTTCAGACATCTTCACCAAATCCTTGGATGGACCAAAACTTCAAAAATTCAACTATATTCTTGGCATGAAGGAAATACCTTTTGAAACTTGAGGGGGAGAATGTTGCGAACATTTGTTTTATGTATGATACAAGTTTCAAATTATGTAAATACCATTGGGAGGTCTTCAAATACTTCAAGAAGGCTCATATTATTCATAAAAGATAGCAAAATACCACGTGAGTTCTAGAACATGGTGAGTCAAATTAGTGAGTCACAAGGGAGCTGCAGTGGTGTCCTAGTGGAAAGTCGATGTGGCTAGTTCTCAAAGTCCATCAATACTTTGCTTATTTGAGCTCTTGAGTCATGTAATATCTACACACAAGTTTCTTCCACGTGAACACGACAATTAGTCCGTGGAAATTAGAGTTAGTCTTGTAAAATAGTAGCAAATTAGAGTTAGTCAATAAAAGTGTCAGTCTCTTGTATGAAAGGACCATTTTTAGGACACATGTATATAAGTCACTTTGTGACTCTTGTAAAGAGACTTTTTGCCATTGTGAAAGCTGAAGAATAATTTTGAATGCTTCTTTCTTGCATATTTCCTCCTTCTCCATGATCTTTTGTGTGTGTAATGCTTGAAATGTGTGTGTAGGATTGTTGTCTACCCCTTCCGATCACTTTTGAGCTATTGTAGTGTGTGTAAGAGCCATTATGAGTTGTGGAGCTGATGTTGGTGTTTCCTGCCATTCACTATTTTGCTCATAACTTGAAGTTAGTCTGTTAGATTCAACTAAAAATACAACTAATAGATGCGTCTCGGCAAGAGCTTCGAAATGAACCCGCTATTTACCATATTCACAGTTCGAAGCTGAGAGAAAATTTTGAATTTGTGCTTATTGCTATAAATGGTATTGCGGCATGCATTTTCAGAGGATTAGTGAGTTGGAGAGGTAGCTGAGGCTATTCACATGCATTGTAGTTTAGACACTTCACTTACCATCATGTGTGCACATGTCTTCATACACTTGGTTATAGTGGTTCCTCGGATTGATAATTAAACATGTATTAATCCACCACTATATGCACTTGTGGGGTGATTGAGGTCTAGTCTCATCGACTCAAGTCCCTAAGGTTTCACGACTTAGGTACACACGTTTTTGGTGTCATTGCCAGGGAAGAAACCTAACTAAGGTGCCTTTGTGTTGACGAGACAACCTATAATTCTTGGATCCACTCTTTTTCATAATCATTTGTACCTTTTTCTACCTCTCATTCAGTTGAATAAGCACTCTTCTATAGGTGTGTGTGAGTGCCACACTAGAGAATAAGTGGGATTCATTCTCCTTTCAATCTAGAAATCCCACATAGCATGCTTTTTTGCCATTTTGTATATAAAGAGGTCTCCACCTCTTCTTTTAGGGAGCTTTTCTGAAAGTAATGAGATAATGCTAGTTTGTAGTTAGACTCTTGTTCTCTTGTCATCATGATGTGCATGCGTACTTGTTCTCTTCTTGTTTAATGCTTGTGACATGTTGATGTGCGATTACATCGTGATTATGCTTGTGGTTGTGATTATGTGCATCATTAGCGATGCTTATGTCATGTATTCTTGTTAATTACATTGTTAATCATGCATTGACGAAGTGCCATTATGTTTTCTGAAGGATTCTACGCAAACATTTGGGTCTCATGAGATGATTCCCATATTGAAAAGTATGAGTTGTGATGCTACAACATCAACAACTTTTGGTGCTGTTGCTAGGGAGCATTCTCTTATCACTTACATGATGGTTTATGACATAAAAGTGACATGTATGCAAGCTTTTCATGACGATTCTTTGAGTTTTTATGCTCGTGAGCATTTACGGCTTGCAACATTTACAAAACTTGATGAGATGATCCACTATTGGTGTGATTAGAATCCCCTTTTTGGGTGATTAATCTACCATGTGGGGTGATTCTTCAAGTCACGAATAAAATAGGAGTACTTTTTTGCAAACTTGTAATTAACTCGTTGACTTTGTTTTTAATGATGATTAGTTCTATAATTATGAGTAAATAAGCTTGCTTTAGGGTTCTTCTACAAGTTTCAATGGAGTTTTACCTCATCATCATCATCAACTCTGTACCATCTTCATCACCTCTGTATTGCACATCTGGAAGATTGCCTACATCACTTCCAGGAGCTTAGGTTTCAAGAGCCTGTAGATGCTGCTCTAGGGTTTCTCTCTCCTATTTGTAGATGGACTTCTATCATCTATGAGAAGGAAGAGGCACCCCTATCATCTGATCCAGTACCTATCCGAGCCGTCCAAGCTAAGATCTGGTAATGAGCCGCGGTTGTACTTTCGGATGAGTATGGCTATGTGCTGCGTATTAGGGGCCAAAAATATGGGATGAGAAGAAGATTCACTTGGACAGAGGCGTTTGATTCCCTTCATTAGAAGAGGAAGGACTTTGCATAGCGAAACAGACCGTGGAGAATGGAGGGGTAGATCGGACTTTGGTGTAAGCCAAAGAGAGGGCAGTTTTTCACAATGAGGAAGTTAGGGAGACTGAGGAAAATATAAATGGACGGCATCATCCGCTTCCTCGTCCTGTGGTTATGGAAGACAACAAGCTATGAGCTGAGAGGAAAAGATTGCGGAGGGAAGTCTCTTCACTATCTGTTGATAAGAACACGAGTGTAGATGAGCACGAGACCTACAGTGCTAGCTTATTGATGTTGTCCTCAACGTTGTACACGAAGGATGAGAATTGTGACTATCTTCAATGTTTTCAAGTTTGTCATTCTCTCATTGGTGGTACAAGATCTGGCTTGGGGGCTCTTCTAATATCCAAAAATCCGAGAAGAGTATCTAGATAGGATGATGTTAGCATTTTCAGTGTTCCCCTCTCTTGAAGTGTTGGACACTCCTGTAGAGCCTAAGATTGCCACATTGTCAGTACATCAGCCCGTGGAGGACGCTGATGAGTGTATTGTGTTGGATAATGAAACACCATATGATATTTGCTACCGCACTGTGAAGTTGGCAACTCTTACATTTGGAGACTTGAATCATTCATGTCTGCCACAATGTGTGGTGTAACTTGCTACCTTAGGTTCCCAAGAGAGTCAAACTCTGACTTATGGAAACTTGCTGTAAACTTAATTCCATTCCCACGCCCACACTTCTGCATGGTTTGGCTTTGCCCCCTTAACTTTGCGTGGCTCGCAGCAATAGTGTGCACTCACTTTTTCAGAACTTACTCATCAAATGTTGGATGCTAAGAACATGATGTGTGTAGTTGATCCCCATCATGGACAGTATTTGGTAGCATTTGCCATGTTCAAAGGGAAAATGCATACCAAGGAAGTCGATGAGCAGATGCCTATTACAAAAGGGGCAAAATTACTAGGATCATCTGTTGCACCATTACAAATAATTATTTTAGCCTTAAGTCTGGCATCTTCGATCAGTTCAGATCGTAATGACAAAGATCTTTGTGCTGGAAGAAAAAAGAGTGTCGTAGCAAACATAGATGGAAACTCTAAGGAAAATGTCTTGTTTGGGAAAGTTTCTTGGATGGCAACTATTATTAAGCTACTAGTCATGCCTTCTATCAGCGTTGCTATCTTGAATGTCATTCGACAGCAGGAATGGTTTTCAAAAGACCCTTTGATCAGCTTTATTCTCTTGGTTTCTCTGCAATGCCACCAGCTCAGAATCTTGTAGTTCTGGCACAAATAAATCCTCACACAAGGCCATATACTGGCACTTTGGCAAACATTCTCCTAGGATAGTATCTTCTTACACTAGTGTCAGTGACATTCTGGTTACCGGTCTTCTCTTCATTTCTTCAGTTGTGAATAAGATAGGGCAACAACAGTCTAAATAAATGCGCAAAACTTTTCTTATTTTGTTGAATGGATCCAGGAAATGTGAAGTCCAGTGTTTGTGAGAACCATCCTGGCTTGAAGATGGTGTGCACTTGCATTGGGAATTCTACTGTTCAATAGAATAAAAGAATCTCCTGCTGCAGATATGGGTCACAAGGAGAATGTGATAATCTTGTGTAATGTCTTAGTTCATCTCACACCATGATCAAACATTGCAGATAAAAAAGGATGGACATCACTTCATTCTGTTGAAGGCAGCGGTCAGCTCTTCATAATGGAGATTTCCTTTCAAGCTGAGTTGAAGTTTCAATGAGACAAGACACACAGAGTTGAAGGTAATTCATTGCATCAGGTTGTAAGTACGGAACATTTCAATCAGGTTGTATGTGGATGCTAAAGACAAGGAATGGTTTGTCTATCATCTCCTAATGCAAAGCAGCACTCATGAAAAAGAGTGGATCCAAGAATTATAGGTTGTCTCGTCAACATTGTGCAGAATTCGGCGCAGCAGGGAATACCACCCAAGCACCACAAGGGGGCCGGATAGAAATACAGGGCCTTATTCCACCCCTCTTCAATAGACTTCTCGTCCTCAAGAAGTTCACCTATGGGTGCTAACTAAATCCCGTTCACGGTGTAGTTGCAGGTGTGACATTTCGTGAAAGGCTTTTTATGACTATGCATGGTGTTCTTACTCTCAACAGGATGGAGCAGTATCCTTAGTACCATGGGTTGTTGTGTGAATGCATATCTAAGGGAAACTTTACTGGTGCGAGAGGTGCGAACCTAACACCGCCGGTTTGGCTCGAAGCAAAGGAATTACAAGAGGGAACGGCTTGCCCCACTCTGACTGCATCAGGACAAAGTCAAGCTCCACATGAGCCAGATTTTACACATAAACGGACGTCATAATTTGGGTCTAAACGCTTTGCCTCTAAGTAGGCTGAATGTGTGACCTTACGTCTGAGAGCCTTCAAGAAGATCCTAACATCAAGATAGATGGCCAGTCCACCTAACTCAATTCGCTTATGAATGGTTCATATGCCCGTGTATCCCCTACGTGATAGATTTGGGCCTTAAGCTCTTGGAACTTTCCAAGAAAACTCTTATAGTGAAGAGGATGATCAATCCCCTAAAGTCAATTTGTATCTGAAAGTCCACATGCCTCTTTATCACCATGCGATAGAAATGGGCCTCTTTTTGCAAAAAGGCAAGAAGCTTGACCTTGCATCAAGACTCCAAGCCGATGTCCGAAGACATTTCCCTTTGTTGCCATGCAACAAGATGTGCCTTTCCAAGCCAAAAGAAACTTAGTGCCAAACACAACACTAAGCCGTTCTCAAAGAGATCAAAATGCCCCTTCTCGGGCTGATTTGCGAAAGAGGGTCAAACCCAAAATTGTGGTGGACGAGGCCTCTTTGCCACTCCATACACACATTCCGTTGTTTCCATTCCAATAAACTGCAATCACCAAGGCATGATGCCCATACACCAGCCAAGGAAAATCCCACCAAAAGAGATGCCTATCGGCGGCCCTCAACAATAGAAGTAAAGGTGCAGATGTGGGGCACTCCAGTGACTTAGAAACATGCTGGCCCAACTCTAAAAATCACCATTTGTGATGGAAACGGTCATCTCAAACCATTCCACACACGTGCCATATTTTCAGCTATACATAATCAATTAAAGAAACTATCCATTACAATGGACTCTAGATCATCGTCATTTTCTTCTTCTTCCATGACATCACTAGGGTCACATTCTTCCAACAAGGTCTGACACATGAACACTGAAATATCATAACCCTCTTCATCACAATGAGGTGTCCATTGTTTTTCATTGACAGCAATGCCCATAGTAGCTAAGATTTTTGCCCAACCATGAGGCTCAAATTCCTCATCTGGAAATATCATGGGTGTATAGGATGGGTCTTTAATTGGTCTATCTCCTGGAGGAGCTCCTTCTTCTCTTGCTTTTAGGTGCTTTTCCTCTTCCTCAGCGACCTTGCATATCCACAAATGACTATCTTCATGCATCCACGATGGGTCAGGTGAACTTCCAGAATGCACAGAGATAGAATCTTCTTTTGCTTTGTGGATAGGATTCCATCTGTAGGAGTGGTACATCTCTAAAGGTGTAATCCTTCAAGTTGACCTTGACGGTGACCCCTAAGTGCTGTAAGTACAAGGAGTTGGTTCCCCCATCTTGTACTATTTGCAATTGTCATAGGAAGTGTCTTCCTAGGATCATCTCATAGACATTATTTTTCTCAAAGTCACATATAGCAAATGTATGTTCAAACTCTACACCACAACTGGTTAGAGTTATCCATTCTAGCAATCCTAGAGGTCTTTCAAAATGACCGACTACCATTTGAAGCTTCATTCTAGTTATCCTAGAGTTATCCATTCTCCTACAGTTATCCATTCTCCTTGTAAGTACAAGGAGTTGGTTCCCCAATCTTGTACTATTTGCAATTGTCATAGGAAGTGTCTTCCTAGGATCATCTCATAGACATTATTTTTCTCAAAGTCACATATAGCAAATGTATGTTCAAACTCTACACCACAACTGGTTAGAGTTATCCATTCTAGCAATCCTAGAGGTCTTTCAAAATGACCAACTACCATTTGAAGCTTCATTCTAGTTGGAGTCTTAATGTGGGGTTGCCCCATCGCTTACACCCAAGGCGGTTGCAATAGCAACACCAACACCTGAATCTACGATTGCTTTGGTTGTGTAACCCTGGTAGGTGATCGGAAGATAAGTATTACCTTCTTCACCTTCACTCATGTCTCTTATTTTGTCTAGAGGTATCTCTGGTACTTTTTGCTTAGAGCCTCTTTTAGCATATTGGAATCAAGTTTTGTAACCTGATCCTTCACATGATCCCATAGCTCAGGTTTTTCTTTGAGAAACTCTTCTATAGTGAGATGACACTGAAGCTTAGTGTTCTTCACGACATCAGTGTTTCTTGGAACCACTGAGTCTTCATTTCTTACCAATATTGTGGGAGCTCTGATCTGCAGAGATTCAAACTCCCATGGCCCTGTCAATTGTGGCAACTCTTGTAAAGAATTAGATTCAATATCTAATCTTTCATCTTCTTGTTGCTCTGTTTGGTCTCCATAGATAGACGGAATGTCTTGGGGAAATCAATCATGAAGATCATCAATCTCAGGAATAGGAGGGGAATTACCCTTCTCCTTGGCCCATTATTCTTCTTGTATTTCCTGCAAGAATTCTTGAGAGTACTGTTGAATTGAAAGAGGTGCTCCCTCATCCACGGAATCAGGAACATAAGATTTCCTTGGCGGTGAGCTTTCTCTCTCAACAATTAGTCGAGCCTGTAGAGGCAAAGAAACCTGCGGTTTGTTTACCAATTGTTCTAATCTTTCTAGTAAGCCTTAGAAATGCAAATCCGGTTTGATAGAGTTTGTCTGATTGAACGATTGATTGGTCTCGAGCATAGCGTAAGCTAGCTCTTCCATTTTCATGCACATTTTTGTCAGCTCAATCTCTAAATCTACTCTAGGGTAACTCTTGTCTAGGTTTGCAGCTGTTGGCCCTTCTTGAAGACGAGCGTGGTAGGCCTTGAACATCATGTCCAAGCCTTCTAGGGTTGGATCTACAATAACAGACCCTGATTGTGGTTTATTTATAGAGAGTGGTGGGGTGGAATGAGGTGGCATGGATGGAGCTTTGGCATGGGAGGGGTTTTGAGATGTAATATCTTCTATTTTTGTTTTTGCATCTTTCAGGCTTTCTGCTAGTTCAGATAAATTTTTATTCCACTTGCGATTAGCTTTCTCTTTGGTATCCTTCCAAGTTCTTGTTTTCCTCTTACTCGATTCTCCTGATTCGCTTGACTCTGATTGATCCGATGGTTTATCTTCTTTTAAGGCTTGCACCCTAGTAACTGCCTGTATAGGAGCCACATTACTACTGCTTGAACTTGAATCCGTCACTAAGCCTACCACATTGATGGGTGTAACCTTGGGTGCACTAGAGGGATTCCTGGGACACTCTCTCGGAAGATGTTCTTTGCTACACTTAGGACAAAAGCCTTGTATGGTGATGTTTTGTCCTTGTCCAAAGCTGGTTGGTGGGGACATTCACAAATGAAATGGTCACCTTGACATCTGAAACATGGTCCTCTAGGGGCTTGTGGTCTTACTTGTCTCAATTGGGGCCTAGGATTTGGATTCGTATACATGACATTGGAGTATTATGGATCCCAATGTTTTTCCATAGGTGGTGTCTCATATGGATAGGAACAAGCCTCACTATGCTCTGGCGACTCTGTGTAATAAGCTTGTGGACTATCTTCATGGGAGTTGTCTGAACTAGGAGCATGAGAGTAATTTTCTGAGACCAACGAGGTTAGTGGCACCAATGCTCTATTAAGGTTCTCCTCTGCCACTGCATACTGAACTGGGATCACATTGGCAGGAGCTAGTGGTTGGTTTCCTAGGACTGGTTGTGGGCTATATGGTGCTTGATATTGCTATTGTGGCCTATAATATGGTTGTTGGTATTGATTCTGATACCTGCCCTACTAGTAAGGTTGATAATTTTGTCTAATAGCCTACCTATTGTATGGAAAATCTTGAGCCGTATGATTTGTGTTTTTCCTCTCAATGGTGCAATATAGAGCATTAGGGTTTCCTTGGGGCTAAGCAGTCATGGAGCAAACATTAGCCATGTGGTCTCCTCCACAATTGTAGCATCACTTCAATGCCGTGACCCTTGGTGCTTGCCCATTTGGATCTAGGCTCGTTCAAGTACACATATGATCTCAACTTGGTGCTTAGCAAGCCATCTAAAAACAAAGCCACTTGTTTGGTTCGTGTGGGTAACTCTAGAACAGGGCATCTTTCTAAGTACTGTCTAAATCTTCTTCCTGCAAGTCGCACTGTTTCTTGGGCTGTCTGCTTGAAGCTGTGGATCAAGGATGATGTGTTATGCCTAATACCACTCTTGGAAAATTCCACAATGAATTCTTCTAGCAACTGACCTATCTCTCTATAGTTATGAGTATTCAGGGGTTGAAACCAAGCTAAGGCAGTACCCTTAAGAGTCAAACCAAATGCCACGAACTGGTTGAACAAGTCCTCAACCTGTTTAGCTCTGAGAAGGTCTAAGGGTTCTTGAGTGCTCTCGCGGTCTAGGCAATGGGAAATCATGTTCATCTCTTTGATGTCTATGTGCTCTTTGTCTCTCTCTTTTAGGTCTTTCGCCCTCTTGTCTTGATCTGTCTCTGCCCATAGTGTGTGCAAAGCTTACCTCCGGTCTCTCTCTAGTTCTTTCCCTTTGGGTTTCATAAGCGCTGGATGATCGTGCTCCTTGGGAGCCATGGGAAACACTCGATCTTGATGGAGGGAAAATTGATTCACCTTGCCAAGTGTATGCATGCCTATCATGCTTTGTTACCAAGAACATTTTTCTCCGATGTGTGATCTAGATATACAAATTTGCTTGGTATCTCACGATCTTTGAAATCATAGATAGTGATTACAAGGTTAGGTTGTTTTGGCTTGAATATCCAAAAGGCTTCCTCTATTTCTCTATTCAAGAACAATTCTATGTTTTTGTGTCTTGGGGAATCCACTCTGGAGTAATTACCCTCGTCAAGACAGATTTTCCTCGAGGAGTCTTGGGTTCTCATCCTAGGTCTCCTATCTCATTCTCAGGAATGATGTTTCCAAACTCATCTGTCCTGTCTGGTAAGCTGGTGACCACATACATGGTTCCTTCCTTATCAATGTATGAACCCTCTTTGAACTTAATCATTGGGTGTTCAAGTCCAAAGGGTTGATCTGGATTTTTGAGTTGGACCACTGATCGCCTCAGGCCATCCTCATAGATGCGAGCACCTAGTTGGTTGGTCTTGATATATTCCAATTGTGTCTTATGGGTGCCTTTTGGTGTTTGTAAATAGGCAATACCTGAGATACGTGTGGGTCTCTCCATGCTAAAAGACATTTCTGAATCACTTGTGTCGGAACTTAGCATGTAGGGATAACCACTTAGTTGTTGTGCCCAAGACTTAGCTGTATGGTTGACACTAGCCTCAGATGATCTAATGGTTTGTCTATCCTTGCCTAAGTGTCTACCAAATCTAAGGTTCATAAGCCTTGTCTTCTGGTCCCAAGGTTCTCTTGTATTGCTCAAAATGCTTTGGAACTCCTTGGTTTCTAGTCCCATCGAAGGGTCAAATTCAAAATACTATATATAATAATCCTCGTATTATTTTTACTATAACCAATCAATGTTTTTGTAGTACTCCCCACGGGCTTTCCAACGAACCCAAAATCACTCCGAACAGATTTTGTATTAGAAAGTTATGCCAGTTCAGGTTTCTAGGGGTTAAAACAGGGAAACATGATCCCTTTGGGAGTACCTCAGAACAGGCGATATGATACCTCTTTTTCCACGATACGATACCACCAAGGCGATACCAACTTCCACGATATGATACTACTATCCAAACAATACGATACTGGAAGTGGCCACGATACGATACCTCTGATCGGCACGATACGATACCAGTCTATAGACGATACAATACCTTCCAGACGATACGATACCACTAGGTGGACGATATGGTATCACTCCAACCGCGATACAATATTGCTTGTGTTACATGATACGATACCTCTTGTTGCGCGATACGATACCACAAGGTGCATGATACGATACCAGAATAAGAGATGATACGATACTAAGTGTGTGATATAATACCAATCCTGCACATGATACGATACCACTCAGTCAACGGTACGATATTGTGATCGACACGATACGATACCAGGTGGACCACGATACGATACCATCGGGGTGACTTCGATCACGATACAAGCACTTGAGGATATGATACCAGAATGGTATCACGATACCTCAAGTGGGTATCACGATACGATACCTCGACAGGTATCGCGATACAGAGGAGTTCTAGTATCGGGATACCAAATCTCAACCGGACATGATACTTGGAGTTTTTGAGGTCCAAATTCAAAATGTTTTGCAGATATGTGTACCTTATAGTCTTCTTATCACTCCTATGTGCCTGTAGATGCAAGGTCACCCTTCAAAGTTACGATACGACACAATACGAGACACAGGTCTTATCACTCCACGATACCAACTTCCAGTTTTTGGGGTATTTTGAGCATATTCCACAAGTATTCTTTAGCGTTTTAGCTCTGAACTCCCTCTGCGCTTCTTTCTCACAGCCGTAAGTCAGAAACGAGGTGAATGTACAATCTAAAATAAAAAAAAAACAAAGAAGATGAAGATGGGGAGGAAATGGTGGTGATGGTGAAGATGAAGATGAAGAAAAACTCAGAAACTGAACTAAAAATGGTGATCTTTTTACCTTCCAACATCGCTACTCTACGTCTTACCATCACACACTCGTCCTCCAAGCTCTCTCCTTGACAACGGCACCAAATTTGGTGTCACTCTAGCATAATGGCAAGTACCAATGTGAGGAGGTTCACCTCGTAAATGTCAATCTGCGGAGACGTGAGGACTAGTATGAAGACTATGAGCAAGTGATGGCAGAAGTGCGTGACTGAAAGCACACAAGCATGCACACACATACACACACGCGCACAAGGTAAGAGCAAAGAGTGGAACAATGGAAGATCTTCGATTACAAAAGAACTCTCTTACCAAGCTCAAATCTATAACAAGCTAACCTAAAAAATGAGCTCTCTAGCCCTTTTTTTAGTTTTTGGAGTGGTTTTGGCCCTGTCGAGACGTAGTGTCCGACCTAGTTAAAAATAGGTTCCAAGGCTTATTTGGGGGTTCAAACGGAGTCTAAAAAATATGAAAATTGGTAGGATGATTGTTCTAATACTCCTCAAGCTTGAGGACTCCTCAGCTTGAACAAAATGGAGTTGCAAAAATAAAAAATGGTAATTACAATGGTTTTTAGTGATAAAATCACTATTTTTATAGGGATTTCTTCTGAAATTTTGACATGTGCTTCTTGGAGCTCCCTCCATGCTCTTTCTTCTTATGTGTCCACTTCCTTGATGTGCTTCCATGCTTTGTCCTTAAGCTTGATTGTCAACAAGACCTCAACCAAAAAGATAGGAGGTGGTCGTCCAAGACGATCCGACCTTATGGCACGAAACCTTCAAGGGACTCAAGACCCGCCAAGATGAGGCGGGGGATGCTCCCATTATCGAGCATCTACCCATGGCTCTAGGAACAACCGACGTTTCCAAGAACGGTGAGGAAGGGAAGGCTTAGCACACATGCCCATAGTGCTTCTTAGCCTACACGTTTGAAGGCACTCTAGGCTGGTCCACAGTGTAGAGGATGTCACGGAACCTAGTCCCCTTATATTGTGCACAATTCGGCATAGCAAGGAATACCACCCAAGCACCACAGGGGGCTGGATAGAAATAGAGGGTTGGAGTCGATTTTTAGTAGCCATCTAGATTCAATGCTATGTTGTACTACATGCCCCAATTCTTGGAGGATGCCGAAGTAGAATCAGTTGGATTGAGTTCAGATTCATCCTTTTGCTGGCATGTGGGGATGCTTCCTTGTAATGTGGTGGCTTTGCATCTAATGGATCACTCAGGAGTGCTGCAAGCACTACTCTACTTTGTGAACTTAACAGTGTTCGTGTGCTCATTTGTCCCTAGGTCTAAGCCAGTTCCCAATATTATTAGCTTTGTTTCAATCGGCTCTGTCCTAGTTGAGATACATCAAACTGGACCTTCAATCATCAATGACTCCCCAATGGAAGAGATACGAGATGGCACATTTCTGGCTTGTCACTGTTGACCAACTTTTCAACCTTTGGCCTCATGGTGGTAAACATATATACTTCGAAGAGTCAGTGATTCAAGTGAAACACTCAGAATTGCATGTGTGCTAGCATATTGAACACTTGGGGACCTCTCGATTACATGTGCGCTCCAGGCTATGCTCATTTGTTTGACTTGTTGTTGCAGAGCCTTACCATTCTTGTCATGTTAGATGTGCTAGCTAGGAGATTTTAGAGGGACATATGTATCCGCTATATATGCAAATGACAAGCTCATAGTTCTTCAAAGAGAGAGAGATATGAAATGAATTTGAGGTTTGAACCCTATAAGTAACAAATATGGCATGGAAAAGAATGATGGAAGTAGGTTTTGTGGGATGGATAGGGTTGATTGACTAAATATTGATATGTGTGCAAAAGTTTACCTCTCTTTCCCAAAACATTATCTCTTTCTCCAAGTTTGAATGTATCACATGCAAATATATTTGAGAAAATCTTTTTGATTCTTGTTAGAAGAACCCCATTAGAAAACTTATTTACACATATCAAAAAACATTAAAAAAAACACACACACACAAAAAAACCTAAAACAAATATTAAAAAAACACTGAAAAAACACCAAAAATTGTTTCAACAAAACATGGGAAAAAAAAAGCAAAAGAAAGAAGGAAGGGAAAGCAAAAGAGAGAAGGAAGGGGGAGAAAGTTGAAAACAAGGAAAAACATGTAATGCATGAGCAAATCCCACATGATGGTGAAATTGGTAAAATATTCGAGGGGGTAGGTTCCATATTTGCAACAATAGAGTATAACAATACTTTTGTGGATATAAGAATAGGATATGACCATAGAAGGATGAGTGCTTTTATCCATCCTAATTGTGAATGGAATCTAATTCATATTGATTTAGTAACTATTATTTTTTGAACCACACGGATGGATGGAGATTATAGCCACATTAGATGTGTGTGTGAATGAGGAGGTATTAATCATGAATGGATGTGTAGATGAAGAAGGTTATGATGTAAGTTTTTACATGGTAGTCCTTCAAGAAGTAGAGATAGGAGAACTATTGGAAAAGGAATGGAGGGAGGAGTACGAAAGCATAGAAATGGAGCCAGAATTTGACTCAGAGGAATAATATTTAGAAGCAATCCGGGGAGAGAATGAAGAAGGAATACCCAAGGTATTAGCAATTGAAGCAACTCACACTAGACCGAACAACAAAGAAACATTAGACAAGGTAGAAGCAACCCCATATCTGTTTGAAGTCCTAGAGCATTTCAAAAGATATGAAATAGAAGAGAGGAAAATAGATATCCAAATGCCCAAAAGGGAGGCAAGAGAAGGAGAAGCATACGATAACAAGGAACAAATGAAGAAAGTAATGGTGACCATAGAAGATGGAGAAGAAAGATGTACTTATATAGGAAAGGACATGTTCGCAGAAGAGGAAGAGGAACTGATAAACCTAATTCGAGAATATCGAGATGTATTTGCATGGACCTACAAGGACCTCATAGGTGTAGATCCATCCATTTTTTCTCATCAAATTCCAGTGACAACTGATGCAAAACCATCGAAGCAATGCCTTTATACTTATAATGATGTCTATTCAGCAAAAATTAAGGAGTAGATAGACAAACTGCTAGCAGCCAGGTTCATTTACGAGATAGAACACACAGAATGGGTGTCTCCATTAGTGGTCGTACCCAAAAAGAATGGGAAATTAAGAGTGTGTATTAACCTGAAGAAAGTAAGCGCAACCACAATCCATGATAGCTACCTGTTACCTATCACTGATCATCTCTTGGAAAGAGTTGCACGTAAGGAAGTCTATAGCTTCCTAGATGCATTCTCTAGGTACAACCAAGTAGCTATTCCTATAGAGGACCAACATAAAATAGCATTCACAATTGAATGGGGAGTCTATGCTTTTAGAGTGATGCCATTTGGTCTCACAAACACTCGTGCTACTTTCCAAAGGTTAATGTGCCACATATTTAAAGAGTTTTTAAGAAAGAGTATGGACATAGAGGAATTATGCACATACTCAGGTCAGAGACATGAGCACATTCCGGAGTTACGAAGGATATTTGAAAAGTGCCTACAATATTGGTGTGCCCTAATCCTGAAGAACGTGTCTTCATGGTGAGACAGGGAAAGATCCTAGGACATATCGTATCTAAGAATGGAATTTCCACTGACGAGGATAAAGTAATCCTAGAGCTACCAAGTCCAAAAAATGCTAAGGAAGTGCAAGCTTTTATGGGTCATTGTAAATACTATCATAGATTTATCCACATGTACACCATAATTTCCAAGCCACTATATGGATTATTAACCCAATTTACATGGACAGTCGAGTGCGAAAAAGTTTTTAATGAACTAAAAAGATGATTAAGTACAACACCTATTTTGAAGATACCCAACTGGAATAAACCCTTTCATATCCATGTAGATTCCTCCAACTATGCAATAGGATGCATCCTAGCTTAACCTGCAGATGAAGGAAAGTTGGACCACCCTATTGCATATGCGAGCAAACAACTGAACCAAGAGGAAAGAAACTATATGACTATTGAACGGGAAGGTTTAGGAATGGTGTATGTAGTTAAGAAGTTTAGACACTACCTTCTGGCTAATAAGTTCAAGTTCTTCATCCGCCATAAGCCTTATTGTACCTAGTCAATAAGCCCTGTAATATGGGTAGACTAGTAAGATGGTTTATGTTGCTGATGGAGTTTGATTTCGAAGTAGTGGTTAAAAAAGGAAATACCCATGTGAGAGCCGATCATCTGTCTAGGTTAACACACGGAGAACCACCCAATGAAGTAGCAGATGATTTACCAAATACTTATTTGTGCAATTTAGAAGTATGTCCTAAGTGGGTAGAAAAGTTCATTCCAATACTCACCCATGGACCCCAACACCAAATCAACAAGGATGCTAGGAAAGGATTTCTACAATCATGTAACTTTCACATTGTGGCAGGAAGTGTGTACTATAAAGAACCCAATGGTGTATTGTTAAGGTGTGTAGAAGAGGTCAAATAGAAGAACTTGATTAAGCAAGCTCATGTAAATTGATGGAGAATGCATAAGGGAACTCATGGAACCCTAAGG
>CM035425.1:120275258-120312758 GCA_020310875.1 Ceratopteris richardii | reverse complement strand
CCTTAAATTGTCAGCTTCCTCCATATATACTTTGATTTGTGATTCTAACAGTTTACTTCTAGATGTCATCCACGCTTTCTCAACATCTTTTCACCTGCTTCATACTTGCTTTGCAGTTCCTTGAGTTGATCTTGTAGTTCTGATTCTCAACCGTTAACATATGGCATTTTTCCATGGTTTCATTAGCCTCTTTCTCCTTAGCCGTGAGTGCCTATTTAACTTCTATTACATGTGCAGGGAGCTTTTCACTTACTACTTGAACTTGGTTTCGCTTCCTCAGAGCCTTGTCATAATCAGCATATATTTGGGCCATTTGTTGCTAAGTATCCATGGCCGTTTGTATCATCTGGTTCACCACTGGCTTGAGTTGAGCCACATCCACATTTAACCATGTCTTAGGGATACTTGGTGTTTCCCCCATGAGTACATCCTTGCCCTTATCCACATGGGTAGTCTCATTATAAGGTTGTCTAATTTGAAGATGTATTTCTCTCTCTTTTTGTTTTTCTTCATTTGTGTTAGACTTTGGAGCACTTCCCTGAAATGTAACATCTAAAGGAGAAGGCTCTGCTACAACCCTGATTAGAGTGAATGGCTCTGGCTCCTCCAGTTCTTCCTATTCTTTCTCTACCTTTGGCATCTTTATTGGGACCTCCATCTAAGTGAGTCTCTGTAATTTGAATGTTCGTCTCTTCGTTCATTCTTAGTACATGATCTTCTTCTTAATATAATCCTTTCCTTGCTGTGTCCATCACTATGTTGTCAAGGATTAGGTCTATTTTTTTACCTTCCACCCCAAAGGAATCCATGACTTGATTCAATTCATCCATTTGCCATCATCTTTTGAATCACTTTTGATGTCCACATTCATCATGGATGGCTCTTGATCTTCCTGGGTATCTGAAGATGAACTAGAGTTCATTAGTCCGAGTTCTCTATGTCTATGGACTTTCGTTAGCCTCTTCCCTTGCATAGTTTCTTCATGGAAGTGACGGTAGTGATGCCCTTGTACTGGAAAATTTACTTGTCCTTCCATGTATTGGTGAGTGGCTTCCATTGCTTCCTTTAGCTCCTCATCTGTAATGGGCATGGTGTTTTCAATTCTTTTCTTGGGAAGTATGTGTATCCTCTTTGAAGTAGGAAGTGCTTCTTCTACCTTCAACATTTCCCTTAATCTCTTGTTCTCTCTCATCTTGGGTTGACAGCTAGTTTCGGCCTCTCCCACCACTTTTATCCCCTTCTTTTTCCTTGGTACAGTGTCTAACTTAGCATACTTAGCCATTTTTGAGGATGAAGGCATCTCCTTAAGATAGTCCCGAATACCTAATGCATGGTAGATGAGTATGGTCAATGCTATGCTTCCATTCAAGAACTTCTTGTGGTTCCATTGCTTCTTAGCTTCAAGCAGACATTCTTGGATGTATGGTGTCATATTCACTTGATTACCAATCTGTTTGGTTGCATGAGACAAGAGCTCCACTATGATCTTTCAAGGTGCCATGTAGCGATGCATGTTTGGAAAGCAAAAGTGTTGGTGAATCAGACGGACCTCTTCTTCAATATCTATCGAGTTGATATCCATGTATGTTTGTGTCTTAGTCCCTTGGCTTTCATCCTTCATGTCTGTATTTCCATCCTTCTCCCATCTAAAAGCTTCTTTAATCAATTCATGAGTGAAATGGATAATCACCCATTCTCCTTCTGCATCTAGGACTCTTGCCTCCAGTACTAAGGGATTATGTAAAGCCCGTTGGAGAGTATTCATCACCTGAGTGCATCCTTGGAAGTTCGGTTTATAAATTGGTAGCTCGAAGTACTTATGGATTCGTGCCTTTGTCATGATATCCACAGTAGATGGGAGTTCATATAACACTTTGAAATCTTGGGACATGACCGGGAACTGATGGTTGGTGTCCATGATCTTCATCATCACCAAGAAAAGATGCTCGCCTGTAGGTTGGTCTTCTTGAAACCAGTGACCTTTGTATTTGTTCACACTTTGTAATGGAAACTCCAACACCTCTTCTTGAATAGCTGCCTCAAAATCCTCGAAAGCCATCTGCACTTGTAACAAAGAAAGAATCAGCTTCCAGTAGAAACCAATTCATGCATTATGTGTGGTTTAGTTATATGTCATTTCTTTTGTTTCTCCATTCCCCCTTGCTTAAGTAAGTAAGGTCTCTTACCACACTTCTTTTGATTTTTACTCCTGAAAGAAGACAAAAGTTAGTCCTAGCCGAAGCATTTATTTATTTACAAGGTAAGGTCATTCCTATGGTAGTAGAAACTAAGACCTATTTCAATGATGGAAATGTGCACCACTAGTTTTGTTGAAGAAACAATGTGCCAAATGCATGGCCTTGTAATGGGGACGTGTCATGCATACTCTAGGTGCAATGGATTCTTCATGAGTGCAAGTAGAATCTTGTTGAGTCGGTTGTTCCTATCCTTGCTGCCTCTTTGGTATCCATATCCACTTTGTAGTTGGTGATTGAGGCCTTTGCTTCTATCAGGTTAGTCGTTCTCTGGTCCTTGTCTCCTTCTTACTTGAAGTCTGAGTGTTTGATGTTGTGTTCCTTTTGTACCCTTGATAAGTGTTTTTGGACTTCCTTTCTTCCCTTTGTAGGCATGATCTCTCGTTTAGTTTTTTTATTTCTTGGGTTGCAGTCTGTCTAACCTTCTTCAGGATCCATATACAATGTTGTGCCTTCTAGGCCTCTACTAATGACTTTGGAAGCCATACATGAAGAAGTCTTGGTAATTCTGCTTGCATAGGTGAGGAATGGTCATCTCTCCTTGTCTTTATGAAGTGACTAATTTGCTTGTGTGTTGAGTTGTCTAGATGGGTCCTTCCATCCTTCCATACCCATTGTAGATGAGTATCACCTGGAGGTGACGTTCGAGTAGTAGACATCCATGTGGGTACTTCTTCTTATAGTGTGGATAGATCTGGAGGTGATGTCCTCACACTCCCTCTTAGGTTCAACTCTCATAGGCGAGGTGGTCACACACATGCAACACATCCTCATTTGTAGAGACTTCTAGATTATGGCATGCTTGGGATATACTCTTTATTGATTCTTTTGCCTTGTCCTCGTCTAAGTGCTCCTCTTTAGGTTTAAGGACTTTATGACTGTGAGATGGCCTTTCTTCTAGCAGGCTAAAGATCTCCTTATGTCCTATTTTGGCTGATATGTATCCTTGTGCTAGGTGAATGCTCACTTCGTTCTCAATAATCGTGTCTTGCCCTAGGATCAAATTTTCCATTAGGTCTTCATCCTTGCATACCAAAACTCTTTGCTCCATAGTGGAATTTCCTAGGTGAAGGGATATTAGGGCTTCTCCAACACATTCTATAACTTCACCTCCAATTCCTATCATGTGTGCTTTAGTGGGACTTATGGCGGTTTGGATCTGCATAATTAACGTCATTCATATACAGCTTAGAGCTGCCCCAGAGTCAATCAAAGCATCTATTAACTAATAATCTTGGTTTCAGATTCCTACATTTAAGTATGGTTTTGAGATGTCGAGGCTCTCATTACTGGCATTACTTACTTGGTAGTTGGCCATGGGTATCAGTTCCTCTCCTTGTAGATATCGTTGATCCCTTTGTCTTATCCATTCCTTCCATTTCTTGATATGGTCTAAGGCTTCTTGGCATGCTTCTTCTCTAATCCTCTCCTCTTCCCTTTTTTGATTTTGTGCTCCTAAGAGTCGTGCTAATATCTAGTCTGTTAATGGCTCCATATATCGTTTCACTCAACATCCACTTATGTAGTTGGGAAGTTTATCTCCATCTAATGTGTCTAGATTCACCACTCCACTGTTAAGATCCTATTGATCAGTAATGGTCCGCATCCACGTTTCTCTAGTTTCTTGGCATGTTGTTTCAATGTATATACAAAAACTAAATCTCCTTCTTTTAAGCCTTTGGCTTTGATGTGTGCATCATAATATGCCTTCTGCCTCCGTTTAGTGGCATAAATTCCTGCGACTGCTTGTAGTCTTGTTTCGTGTAATTTTTCAATTTGATCCAATTGCTTCTATAGTTCATGTCTTGTACACTCATACTATTGTGCTACTCCTAAAGTAGGTACCAAAAAGTCAATTGGTAAAATCGCATTCTGGCCCTCAACTAGGTTAAACGGAGTAGTTCCAATGGCTGTCTTGTAAGCCACACAGAAGGCCCAAATTGCATGATGCAATTGTTTGTCCCAATCTGACCTTCCATTGTTGACTATCTTTGTCAACACGATGTGTAACACTTTATTGGAACTCTCTGCTTGACCACTGGCTTGAGGGTGATAGGAGGCTGATTTTTTATGAATCACTAGGAATTTGTTCATCAAGGACTCTATTACCTTGTTAATGAAGTGTGTTCCTCTATCACTTACTATCTCTATAGGTAGTCCAAAGCAAGTAAAGATGTTCTCAAAGAGAAACTTTGTAGTGGTTTGAGCGTCATTCTTCCTAGGTAAATACTCTTGGACAAGTTTCTTACCTCACTAATTTGTCATCTTCTTGCCAATAGATACTCTTAAGGAAAAACGCCCTGCTCTCCAACATGATTCAAAGCTAGACAAGGGGGTAGACTATGAGGTTGAACATGGTTGCTAAGGATATGCTGATGCAATAGAAAAGTCATAGAGGTTTTGTTACTAAAATCTTGCAGAAGCTCAAAAAACAATGGTAGGTGCAGTGCAATGCCCACCAATGGAGACTTACTCTTATCTAGAGTGTTGATCATACATGATGGGATCTAGAGTGGTCTCAAAGCAAGGAAATGTGGTATTGGTGATGGTTTGTGTACTACTTGTGGCAAGGTGGAGGTTTTGTCCCACATTTTCATGCATTGTAAAATGGCTTACAAATTCTGGCAAGTGCTCAGACCCTACTACATGAAACATCAAATTATGCTCACTCAGCAAGAAGTCCAGCTAGGGGCCTACCTCATAATGAACATCACTCTTTGGATAAAAAATCTATCATTTGGGTTATGTCAAAATATCCATTGAAGAGTTCTTTTATTTATGCTCATTTAATGTATTTTTTTTTAAATCTTTTTTATCGATCATTTACCAATGTAAAAGCCTAGAGCTTTACACATGTAAAAGGAGAAAAAGAGAGCTTAATTTCCATGAATTTGAGGTGGTAGAGCTTGAGAATAAATGAATCAATCAATCACCTAAAAGTAGATCAAGTTAGATATTCACTTTTCCTAGATAGTAGGAAAGTGAATTGATTCTCTTCAACAACTAGTCCCCCCTTCATTTGAATTCAAAATCCACTTGTAAAATTCTTAGAACACTTTAAGAGTCCATATAAATATTTCAAATCATTTGTACATTACATGGAAGCAATATACATGCACATTTGGCCATCATTGTCTTGCTTCTTCATTTCTTTGCATCATCTTCTTCAACAACTATGAACTTGCAGAGGCTGTTGCTCTCTCTATAGAGCTCCAAACTTGATGCCTAGGAATTCATTGGAAAATTATTAGTTTCTAGTTTATGTGTACAAAGATTCGACGCATAAATTTGGTGAAATCATAGTTTGTCTATCTCCGGGTCTATTTACTAGGAGGTACCACTCTTGAGTGTCAGGTTCATTCTAGAAGAATATTTTGATTATTACTTGTAATCTTGTGCATTCTATACACTCAATTCTATGTTTATCATTCCTCCAAAAGGATATTTTTCAATTGTAATCATGCTAGTTGTTATGAGCATTTGAAGTTGATTGTTTTCATCGAAAGATAGCAAGTTTTTTGAGCTACTCAATGTGCAAACCAATATGTTTTCTATCGACTCTTTCTCATTGATGCTTCAAAGTACAGAGTGGATTTTATTGCACTTATCTCATGCCTATAAGGTCTATTTGAGTCTTCATAAGCTCAAGGGCTGATCTTGTGCTTGTTGGCTTGACCAAACTTCATCACTTCACAACTCACTTTTCTACCTCCTATAAGCTTCTCCAAGTTCTTTCAAAATATTTATAATTATAATATGACATACTTAGAGAATTTTGCTCATATTTATATACTTTTTGGTAAGGGGCATGGTCTTAAATTTTTGCTTGATTGTATCTATTTGAAATTTGGATACCGTGTCATTTGCTTCTACCCATGTATTCATTCTCCTTCAAGGAGAATTATCCCACATATGATATACTTTGGAGAGCCCCTCCCAAATCTATATAAGGAGGGTCACTCCCCCCATTGGCACTTGGTTAGAAGCTTGAGGAGCCTACTACATTCTCTTGGCAAGCTCACTCTAATCCATGTGAGTTTTCCCATTTTATGGTCTACTCACTTCACTTTTGAGTGTCATACTCTTTCTTTTTGTGAGTACACTCTTTTTTTCATTTTGCTTCCGTGAATGTACTCTCTATAGAATATGCATATGCATTTGTTCTATCATATCAAAGTTACTTTGCAATGGTTGTGGCTCGTAATGGTACAATTCGATAATAGAAACAAGTACTATGACAAAAGTAGGACTTGCAAAATCCTCTATACCACTACATAAATTACATATGTGCACTTATATGTGTGTGCGTGCATGTATGTAGGTGTATATATATATATATATATATATATATATATATATATATATATATATATATATATATATATATATATATATATATATATATATCTGCGGGAGCTACCTAAACTAGTTGAAAACTCACTACCAACTATTCCCCCATGGTGTTATTTTGCCATGCATGACGCTTCTAACTTGCCCCACCTGTCAATTGCGGATAACGGGAATCGAACCCATATCTTCTGCCTTATATATATATATATATATATATATATATATATATATATATATATATATATATATATATATATATATATATATATATATATATATATATATATATATATATATATATATATATTGATATATATATATATATATATATATATATATATATATATATATATATATATATATATATATATATATATATATATATATATATATATATATGTATGTATGTGTGTGTGTGTGCATGTATGTATGCATGTATGTATGTATGTGTTCATGTATGTATGTATTGGTGCACAATCTACGTTGATAGACCAAGTCGACTAAGGACAACTTTGTTCGACCAACTAGACTAGTGGAATACTTTGTTGGATCAAATTGACTACGTGGGTTTGGCCTAGCCTAGACTAAATTATGGTCAAGGTGATTGTTAGGTCATGTGCATTGTATAGAAATGTTCTCCTTCACAATTTCGCTATTCTTTTTCTCTTGAAGTTCTCTGTTCACCTTGTAAGCTTTATGTGAGCCTTTGAGGAAACGTGCCTTAGGGGCAGCCTTGCGATCATCAAGTTGTATGATTTGTAATTTTGAATGAACTATGGTTTCATATTTGTGTTCTATAAATTGAAGGCACCTCATAGCCCTATATTTTCCACAAAGAGACCCCTTATCCAAAAGAAAAACCCCCAACTTCTATGGATACTTGGAATGTCTAGCTACATGGTTAATCACATGCTTGAGAAAAGAAGCGATTGATGAATATGCATATGCATTTGTTCTATCATATCAAAGTTTCTTTGCAATGGTTGTGGCTCCTAGTGGTGAAGTTTACATAATAGAAACAAGTACTATGACAAAAGTAAACTTGGGAAATCCTCTATACCACTACATAAATTAAATTTAGTGTACTTATAATTAAAAAATGATGTGTTTCAATCACCTATAGAATTTTTGAAATCCCTTTTGCCATAATGGATATTTGGAATCATCTATTTTATTCTCAACAACCAATGTATCAGATACATCATTATTATCATCCATGGTTAGTGAATATACCTTGATGTAGAAAAATGATTGCCCTTAAGAAAAAAGAAAAAGAAGTATCTATGGATCTCCTCTACACTTTTTTAGTAGACTTTAAGATGCTTGTAGTACAAGTAACATCTTGAATATAAATTTGTATAAAGGAAGAATTTGTGTAAGTAGTCATTGTAACAGGGCAAACAAAGAACTAAAGAAGCTCAAAAGCATTTTTCAATGAGATTATTCACGAATTTTTATTTTTTTGAACTGCGGGTATGCACGGCTTTTTTAGAATATTGAAATCTTTTCTATGCAGGATGAACATGAAGAAGCAACAAAACGAGTGCAGAGAAAAGAACGTGAGGGAGAAGGAGCTTACAAGCATGTCACCCATCAATATTACCAAATCTCAAGACCATTTTAGTTGAGTGCTATCACCTTCAATATTATCAGTATTTTGGAAAGAAATCTTATAGTTTAGTACAAAATACAATGGCAAGTCTAATTGCATTTTGAATATCATTTGTACGTTCAAGAAGACATAATATACTATTATGAAACCCTACCAAACTACTTATCATTAGTAGGATGCCAGAAAACACTTAGTTGTAATTCTCATAAAGTGCATTTGAAAGTGATGACATTGAGCCTTCATCTTTTTATAGCATACAAAATCATATGTTTTACAATGACTTCCCATCCATATGTGTGTAATGATGGATTTAATACCGTAAGATCTCACTTTTTTTTTAATGGAGGTTTGGCAAGTCCCTACTCCCCCAACTTTTATTTTGAAAGTATAAGTGTATAGGTGAATGGGCAAAGCACCCATGGAACCCCCTATATCCCACAAAGAAAGGTTAAGACAAGGTTACAACTTGGTTACAACTAGTTTAACTAGCCAAAGCCATTACATGTCCAACCTAGGGATTGAATGCTAGAGCTCCACCTCAAGAGGTTCACACCAAACCAATCCACCTATAATACATGGACTAATTTAACATCTGATTCTAGAAAAAATTTGATTCTAGATCCTAGTTGTTAATCATTTGATTCTAAAAAAGTTTTAATTATTTATTTACTTTTGTCCTATCTCTCCTCTCTTGGTAAAGTCCAAGATTCTCATCGTCTCTTAGCTCTTTGGATTTAGATGGAGCAACAAGGTTTGCAACTCTCACCCAAAGGCATTCAGATTGAGCATTGTAAATTAATGTGGCTTATGTCATGGTTTCAAACAATCCTCATGATGAGTGGGCCCATCAATTGGCTACTCCAATGCTCTAGGAAATCTCTCAAGGTGTGAGTGGTGTATTAAGAAATCTCTAGAGTACCTAAGTAACATAATTAAGAATCACAACATATGAATCAATAATTAAGAGAAGATGAGTGGTTTTAGGTGTATCACAATGAGAAGATGAGGATATACTATTGATTAAGTCATAAAGGATCCTATACCTCAAGAAAATTCCAATTTTAGCACAATTTCTTCAAATAAGGTTTGCTTTTTTTTCTGAAAGGAAGTTCAGCCAAAGCCTAATCTCCCATGCTTGAGTTAATAAAAGAATATTTATATAGGGAATGGGTTAAGTGCCCTTGGGATGGCTTGTATCCCACAAAGTAGGGGTAGAACAACCTGGAGGCACAATAGCCTAGTAGGGTGCCTAAAAAATTCAATGGGTGAGGAATATTTTAAAGAGAGTTACTAAGAAGTTAAGTAGTTTTTTTGCACCCCTCATCAGTGACTTTCTTGCTTTCAATCTTGCTATTTTCCAAGGCAAACATCCTATGGTATCTGAAAGGTAGATATTTTTTACAATTACATATTATTCTAACTAACAAGCAGAGGGATTTTTCAATTAACCACTCTTTTTTATCGCCATCAAAGTTGACCACACATCTTGCTTTCCATACCTTCTAGAGTGCTTCCCTTTTGATGGCATTTCACGAAGCAGAAGAGCAACCAATTATTTCTCCAAGTAGCACTTGTTTCTAGTTGATTTGCCTTGGTAATCTCAAAATTCATTAATTAATGGCATGTCATTCCGGAGAACCACACAAGTCTTTGAGTTGTCCCAAGAGTTAATTTTGTTTTCTAAGAATGTAGTAATCATCATAATCAACTCTCCTAACCAAGTTTATTTCCTCAGTGAAAGGACTTGGAGAAGCTTGTAGGAGGTAGAAAAGTGAGTTTCAAAGTGAAAAAGTTTGGTTTAGCCAACTAGCATAGGACCAACCCTTGAGCTTATGGAGAATTTAATAGACCTTATAGGCATGTGATAAGTGTAATAAAATCCACTATGTTCTTTGGAGCATCAAGGAGAAAAATGTGATACAAAAACGATAGGTTTAAACATTTCCTAGCTCAAAACACATACTATCTTTGGATGAAACAATAAACTTCACATGCTCATAGCAACCAACATGATTAATATTGGAAAACCTCCTTTTGGAAGAATGATACACATAGGGGTGCATATATAGAATGTACAAGAGTACAAGAAATAAGCAAAATATGCTTTTGGAATGAATCGATACTCAATAGTGGTAGCTTCTATTTTTCAAGGCTACGTAGATATAGATGCCGAGCTAAAAAACTTGCAATTTCTCCCAATCTAGCAAATCAAAAACTTTGAAACTTTGTACACATAAACTAGACACCACCATCTCTCCAATGAATTCTCCATCATCCAATTTGGAGCTTTGTAGAGAGAGTAACAACCTCTGCACATTTACTTATATTGAAGAATATGATGTAGAGAAATGAAGCAACAAGACAATGATGGCCACAAGTGTATGTATATTGCTTCCATGTAATGTAAACGTGATTTGAAGTCTTTATATACACTCTTTAAGTGCTCCACAACTTCTAAAAGGGGATTTTCAATTCAAATGAAGGCGAGATTAGTTGTTGAAGAGAATCTATTCACTTTCCTACAATCTAGGAAAAGTGAAGATCTAGTTTAATCTACTTTTAGGTGATTGATTGATTCATTGATTGCCAAGCTCACTCACCTCGAATTCATGGAATTTAAACTCTCTTTTTCTCCCTTTACATGTGTAAAGATATAAGCTTTTACCTTCGTAAATTATCCATAAAAGATCTTAAAGAAAATAAACTGTTTATATATTTAGGTAGTGATGTGTGTGAACACTCTAGGACCACCAAAGCACTTTTTTCCTCTTTAGGAGGTTTATTCCCCTGGCTTGTATATATGCCTATTGCCCTAACGGGCTACTTATCTTTGTACATTCTCTAGTAATACATTCAATATTGTGTGTTGTGCTCAAAGCTTCTTCTTCTTCCTTGTGTTGTGAAGAGTACTTAGGTACATCAAGGGTACACTTAAAGAAGGTTTGTATTATAGATTTAATTTAGATACAAGAGTCAAAATATACAGTGATGCAGATTGGGCAGGTAATTCTGATGATAGAAGATCAGCACATGGATATTTGTGTTATGTGGGAGATAAGCTAATTTCATGGTGTTCTAAGAAGCAACATACATTTGCTTTATCATCTACAGAAGCCGAATACAAAGGCATGGTAGAAGCTACAAAAGAAGTAATATGGTTAAAAACTCTTATGAAGAGTTTTGATATTGTTCAGAGTACTCCTATCATTTGTGGAGACAATATGAGTTCTTTATATTTGGCAGCAAATCCTGTATTCCATGCTAGAACTAAACACATTGAGATTCAGTATCATTTTTTGAGAGAGAAGGTTGTTGATAAAGAAATAGAAGTTATGCATACTCCTACAAAAGATCAACTTGTAGATATGATGACAAAAAGCTTGGATGGACCAAAGTTGCAGAGATTTAAAGATATGGCAGGGATAAAAAGGATGCAAGTAATCACAATTGATGATTGAGGGGGAGCTATTGGAGCAGTACAATCAACAATTGGTGATTATATAAAGCCTAGAAGTGAAGAGATGAAGGAAAGACTGAAGATCAATTTCATGAAGTAAAGAGAAGATTCAGATAGCAAAGTTCTTTAAATTATATGTGCATTAGTTTTGTATATACTTCAATATACTTGAAGTAATGACGAATCAGTACTCATATATATATATATATATATATATATATATATATATATATATATATATATATATATATATATATATATATATATATATATATATATATATATATATATATATATATATATATATATATATATATATATATATATATATATATATATATATATATAGGTACGTGCTCATATTTGTATGAGGAGTGTAAGATGAAATATAGATGAGTAGATGATGAACAATGTATGTATCATCCATCAGATGTATGAAGAATTAAGATAAGAAAAAGTTTTCAGAGAATTGCACGTCGATCTTTTCTCTAGTTCTCCTTTTGTGCTTAATCTTATGAGAAATCCTTTTGTACACATCTAAGTCCATAGTTAATCTATCTATGGTTAAAGTTTTAGAGTTCAATTGCAAACAGGCTGAGAGAATTTTAGATAGGAACATCTATATATGAGAAAGTGTTGAGTGTCTTCTGAAACAGGCGCAGATTCGATGGTCAAAGAAATGGACAGTGCTCAGTGCATAGTGTAAAGTTTTACACAAATGAGATATCAAAATTTAAGTTGGAAGGTAAGCCATCTATGGCTAAAAGCATTTGCTTAAACGGGTTCTAATTTGGGAGAACCATGTCTTAGAAGTTGCAGGTGTCAAAGTCGACTCTACAGAGAGACAATTTTAGACATAGGTAGATTGTTTGAATCATTTCTCACACTCCACTCAAGCTTTTG
The DNA here is from genome assembly GCA_020310875.1 of Ceratopteris richardii. Classification (NCBI taxonomy): domain Eukaryota; kingdom Viridiplantae; phylum Streptophyta; class Polypodiopsida; order Polypodiales; family Pteridaceae; genus Ceratopteris; species Ceratopteris richardii. The sequence goes on along the minus strand of CM035425.1, from coordinate 120,300,181 downwards.
AAGTGTTTTGACTTGGAGAAGGTGCGCAACCTATAGGGGACATATTCTACAAAGTTTTATCAGAAACGTTACACAAATGATTAATCAATGAGTGATTAATGTGCAGCAGAATTTTCTGAGAAATGATTTTCTTCACAGTTAGCTAATTTCTTGATAGTTTGATGCTTGTCTTCCAAAATTAATTGGAGTATAAAGTTATTCTTGATATAGAGGTGGTCTAACATCAAGGATAGCTTGTTCTTTTGGAGATTAACACTCTCTATCAACTAGAACCAAATCTCAAGTGTCCATCTCCTTCAATGCATCTATTTCTTCTTTCATGGCCTTTTTCCAATTAGGGTTTCCCTTTACCTCCTCATAGGTTGAGGGTTCGTCTAAAATTGAGCCTTTTTCCAACTAGACTAAATGCTTTGTAAGAAATGTGGAATCATACCCATAACTTTTTTGGTTGTTTCTTCTCCCTTGTTGACCTCCTAGGTGCTTGTTTGGAGCATTTTGCACACTCTTGCATCTTTGGTTTGCCTCTTGACTTCCATAACTTGTAATACTTTTCCATTTCATCTTGGTTGTCATCTATATCACTTCTTGGATCCTCGGCTTGTGTGGGTCTTCCCATTGAATCAACAATTCTGAGTTGTGTGGTTGGCCTTATTATAGATGGCACAAGGTTGAACATTCTGAACTTTGTTTTTGTCATGCTTTGGTCCTTTCTTCTTCCCTTTCTACTTGCTCTTGCGTGCGAAGTTAGCTTGGGAATTCTCCTCTTCATTTTCTTCTTTCTTCTTGCCATTGAAGTTCTTATCCTTCTTTATGCATATAGAGAACTAGTTGAATTACCATGATAGGAGTTACCTTCCTTTATGCTATTGGTGGCCTCTTGATTGAAGAGTTGTCTAAGAAAGATGTTGAAGTTTGGAGTTTGCACACCCATGATGAGAGCATCAGCTGTGCTGAAAGAATGACATTGCTTATCACCTCTAATCCCATTGAGAATTGGCCTCACGGTGGAATCTTCTTTAATCAGCTCTCTAATGGATGCTAACTGATCTGCAACCTCCTTGACCTTTGTAAGAAAAGGTAATAGGATAAAAGAAATTCTCTAGGGCATCCCAAGTCTCTTAAGATGTCTTGCATTCTCTAATATGTGGTAATAGAAAGTCAAAGACACAATTTAGTATGTATGAACTTGCTTGAGCATCCCTTGCACACCAAAGTTTGAGCTTATCTATCTCCTCTTGTGTAGGTCCTCCTTCGGATCTTAAATAGACATAGCTTCATCACCTACTACAATTCCATAAAGATTTCTAGCTTGCAAATAGGCCTCCATTCTGAAATTCCAAGCTACATAGTTGTGCTGATAAAGCTTCTCAATAATTTAGGGAAATCCAACACCCATCTTGATCTAGCTCTACTACCATTGAGAGAACTTTGAGAAGCTTCTAGGAGGTAGGAAAATGAGTTGCAAAGTGATGACATTCCGTCTAGCCAACAACATAGGACCAACCCTTGAGCTTATGGACACTCAAATAGACATTATAGGCATGTGATAAGTGCAATAAAATCTTCTATGTGCTTTTGAGCATCAAGGAGAAAGACTTGATACAAAATAGATAGGTTTACACATTGAATAGCTCAAAAAACTTACTATCTTTGGATGAAATAATCAACTTCAAATGCTCATAGCACCCAACATTATTACAATTGAAAAACATCCTTTTAGAGGAATGCTGGACATAGGATTGAGTATATAGAATGTACAAAGTACAATAAATAAATAAAATATGCCTTTAGAATGAATTTGACAATCAATATAAGTACCTCCTATTTTTCAGGGCTATGTAGAGATAGATCATGTGACAAACAAACCAAGATTTCACCCACTCGATTAAATGAAATTCTTTAAAAACTTGTATAGATAAACTAGACACTAATACATTTCCCACGAATGCTCATCCATCTACTTTTGAGCTGTGTAGAGAGAGCCACAACCTTTGCAAGTTTTTTGTTGTTGAAGAAGATGATGCAAAGAAATGAAGAAGCAAGACAATGATGGCCACAAGTGGATGTATATTTCTTCCATGTAACGTACAAGTGATTTGATGTCTTTACATAGAATCTTGAAGTTCTCCACAAATTCTACAAGTAGATTATGAATTCAAATGAAGGTGGGATTACTTGTTGAAGAGAATCAATTGACTTTCCTACAATCTAGGAAAAGTGAAGATCTACTTTGATCTACTTTTATGTGATTGATTGGTTCATTGATTACCAATCTCAACCACCTCAAATTCATGGAATTTGAGCTCTATTTTTCTCTCTTTACATGTGTAAAGCTCTAGGCATTTACCTTGGTAAATTATACATAAACTATCTTTTAAAAAAATAAAACAAATGAGCATAAGTAAAAGAAATCTCGAACGGATTTTTTTTTAGATGTAATCCAAATGATAGATTTTTCATGTAGATCAAATCCACCTCAAGCATAGTGTAAGCTTCTTGTTCCAACAACTCCCCCTCAATCTAATGTATGCTTGAGTCTTTATTCTCTAATAGGTTGAATACCTACCATGGATTTAAATCTGCAAAGCATCATTCCATCAAGTGCATTCATCATCATATCTACTACTTGTTTTTGAGTTGGAACAAAAGAAATGTCAATCTCAATGCCATGAGCTTCTTCCTGATGAAGTGGTAATGAACCTCTATGTGTTTGGTTCTTGCATGGAAAATAGGGTTTTCTTCTAGATGCATGGAATTTACATTATCTCCAAATATGAGGTTTGGAGCTCATAAGTCTGAAATGTGTATACAATGCTTTTAACCATATTGCCTCTTGAGTTGCTATGGTCAAACCTCTATACTGTGCTTTGATTGATGATAAAGCAACTGTTGGTTGCTTCTTGGAACTCCATGACACTAGCTTTGAACATTCAAATTCTACGCTCCTACCCAATCTACATCTGAGTAGATTTTGATATCCAAATCTGAAGAGTAAGGATAGAATATAACTTCATTGATTGTACCTTTGAGGTACTTAAGTACTCTCTTAGTTGCATCCATCTGTGATCTTCTTGGCTAGTGCATGAATTGGCTTAGCGTTCCTACACTATATGAGATGTCTGCCCTTGTATGAGTATTATATATCAAGCTACCTAACAACCTTTGATACTCTTTAATGTCTTCAATTTTCTCACCTCCATAAACACTAAGTTTATGATTCATCTCCAAAGGTGTACTTGCAGGTTTAGTGTTCTCCATTTTTAATTTAAGAAGTAGATCTTGAATCTCCTTTGAGTCAAATACATTCCTTCATTTGTGTTTATGACCTGCATACCTACGAAGAATGTGAGCTCACCTAAATCATTGATTTTGAACTCCTTTTGCATGTGTATCTTGATCCTTTGAAAGCCATTTAGATCACCATCTGTCAATATTATGTCATCTACATATACACATAGATGTATAACCTCATTGTGATTCCTTTGATGAATAAGGAAGGATCTGAGTTGCTAGGTGTGAACTCTTGATCTTGAAGGTATGTAACCAACATGTAATTGCAAACTCTAGGAGCTTGTTTCAATCCATACAAAGCTTTCTTAAGTCTACAAACATAAGATGCATGATTAGGGCTTTCAAAACCTGGAGGTTCTGACATGTATAACTCTTCAGTTATCCAAATTTAGAAATGCATTTTTTATATCAAGTTGGAGGAGTCTCCGATTTCTTGTAGCCCTTACACTTATCAATGTTCTGATTGTAGTCATCTTTGCAACAGGTGATAATGTTTCCTCATAGTCTATACCATGCGTTTATGAATATCCTTTGGTAACTAATCTTGCCTTGTACTTGCAAACTGATCCATTTGAGTTTTTTTTTTAACTTTATATATCCATTTGCAACCAGTTACCTTTTGATTGGGTGACATTGGAACCAAATCTCGAATGTCCATCTCCTTCATTGAATCTATTTCTTTTTTCATGGCCTTTTCCCAATTAGGGTTTCCCTTTGCCTCCTCAAAGTTCATGGGTTCTTCTGAAATTTAGCCTTTTGCCAAGTAGATTGAATGCTTTGTAACAAATGTGGAATCATATCCACACCTTTCTGGTTGTTTCTTCTCTCTTGTTGACCTTCTAAGAGCTTGCTTGGAGCATTCTCCACACTCTTGCATCTTTGCTTTGCCTCTTGACTTCCATAGCTTGTAATCCTTTTCCCTTTCATCTTGATCATCATCTGTATCACATCTTGGATCTTGGACTTGTGTATCATGCTTGCTTCCTAGTTAATGAGAATCAGAATCAAGATCATATGGTAGAGTTACCTTTTTTTGTCTTCATCATACCAAGACTTGTGTTCTTCAAACACAACATCTCTACTTGTAGTGAATTGCTTGCTTGAAGGATTATAGGACCTGTAACCCATCTTAGTTGAGTCATACACAATAAACACTGCTTGTTTTGCTCTTTCATCTAGCTTACCTCTTATTTGTGATGGTACATGAACATAAGCTAAAAAACCAAAAACCTTGCAACATCAAAGGCTAGGTTTTCTTCCATGCCATGCTTCATAAGGATTCATACCCTTAAGTGATTTGGATGATATTCTATTGAAAAGGTACACAACAGTTGAAATAGCCTCTGCCCATAGATAATGGCAAACTCTTCTCTTCGAGCATTTTTCTGGCTAATCCAACCAATGTCTTGTCTCTCCTCTCTATAATCCCATTCAGTTGAGGAGAATACCTGGTAGTCACTTCTCTTTTGATACCTTTATCATGCAAGAACTCATCAAACTCTTTGGAGAAGTATTCTCCCCCTCCATCATATCTGAGCTTCTTTAGTGATCTACCTATATGATTCTCCACATGTGCCACATACTTTTTGAAGCAATCAGACACTTCATTCTTACTTTTGATAAAGTAAAAAATAGTCCATCTACTATGGTCATCAATAAATGAGACATTATACCTTGATCCTACAAATGAAGGTTCTTGCTTGGCCCCCATACATCTGTATGTACTAAGTCCAAAAGGTTGTTGTGGATGTAGCCTTTGTGGTTGAATGGTTGTATTTGTGCCTTCCCAATATGATATGCATCACATCTGTTGACCATGTGTTGCTTTGATATGTTTAGTAGTCCTAGAACACTTTGATCCCTACATATATCCTTCAAGGTTCTTTCATTCACATGAGCAAAACTTTCATTCTTTCTTGATGGGAAAGAATAACTTTTGGAAAACCATGATGTGGAAAATTACATTTAATAAATAACTTAGAAGATTGAGGTGGAGAACGATCCTCTTTACAAGGAACAAAATATGCTTGTTTAATAAACCTATCAACAATTGTCCAAATCATATCATTATGAGATGAATTGTAGGAAGACGAGTAATAAGATCCATAGAAATTTGTTCCCATGGTTCATTAGGTATGGGAAGTGGCATTAATAATCCAAATGCTTTACCATGATGTCATTTTAGACATTGACACACAATGCAATGGGAAACATATTGTGCAATGTTCTTTTCCATAGTTGGCCAGAAGAAAAATTACATGAGAAAATAGTACTTTGTATGCCCCTATCATCCATATATGGTGTTCACACATCTCTTTTGTAACAAATTCTTTGAAACCTTGTGTGATGCATAGCTTGTGTTGGAAATACAAGAGTCCATTATGAAAAGTGTAGTGGTCTAAATGTTGTATAATTATTGAAAGCATTCCATGTTTGTGAAAAATAAAAATCAGATGCATAGTGTAGGAATCATGTCATGAAATGAATGAATATGAACAACAAAAACATTATTGATTGAAACAATATTTGTTTGTGGGGATGGGAAGCGACTATGAGCATCAGCTAAGACATTAGCTATTCTAGGTTGATATTGAATCATAGGCTAGAAATTTTGTATGAATGAAGCCCATTTAATGTGTCTGTCAAAAATGAATGGTTGATTTAATAAATGCTTAATAATATGTTGGTCTGTTTTGATTAGAACTTCAGAACCCATGAGGTAATGTTTCCAAATTTTTAAAGCCACTAGCATCTATAACTAGATGGAAAGGTTGTCCTAAATCTCGTAATTGTAAAATAGGTGCATGAGAAAGTGCATGTTTGAGCTTTTCAAAAGATTGTTGTTGTGCTAATCCCCATGCAAATTTTAACTTTCTTCAATAATAATGTGAGTGGAAGCGCTAAATAAGAAAATGCTTTTATAAACTTTTTATCAAAACTAGCCAACCCTTGGAAAGAGTATACATAATTCACAAATTGAGGTATAGGACTTTCTTCAATTACTTTAATTTTCTTTGGATCTACATGAATGCCTTGACTAGAAACAATATGGCCTAAATACTCTAATTATTTTTGGAAGAAATAACTCTTTTAAGGATTGGCATAAAGTTTATTTTTGCGTAACAAATTAAAAATAGTCGCTAAATGATTTTCATGGTCATTGTCATTCTCACTATAGACAAGTATATCATCAAAGAAAAGAATAACAAAAGCTTGGTAATCAAGAAAAATGTTATTCATTATACATGTAAATGTGGCAAGTGGACAGGAATAATTATCCAGGATGGTCCTTGAGGTTGAAGACTTATCTACAAGGAAGAATTCTCTATGGATACATATCAGGAGATGAGGAGATGCGCATATTTAGAAGCAAAGATCAACCTACAAGAGAGGAGCAAGAAAGATTGAACTCATGGTGTGCCAAAGATGCTTTAGCCAAGTCATATCTACTTAACTCTATCTCTGACTTCCTTCTTCCTCATAATAGGAATTGCAAAACTTCGAAAGAGACTTGGGATACTCTATCTTCATACTTTTCTTCCAATACAAGAGCTAGGAAAAATCAACTGTGGATGGAGTTTACCACTCAAAAGAAGCAACCTAAGCACAATGTTTCAGAGTATGTGACCAAGGTGAAGGATGTAGCTGATCAATTGGCAAGCATAGGAGAGAAGATTGAAGAGCAGCAAATAGTGAGACAGATAATCAATGGCATCAAGGCAGATGATAAGTGGGAATTCTTTACAACTACAATATATGAAAATCCCTTATCTAACTGCTCTCATGGGACAAATCTTCACCCATGAGTCTAAGCTCAACAAAAATGGTGAACCATCAAGAGGTAACAATTCTTCTGCCCTCTATATAGATAAAGGAAAGTCTAAGGATAAAGGAAAGAGTAAGAAGTTTGAAGATGAAGGTGCTACTTCTCATGCTAACTATGCAAGGAGAGGTAGGAATTCAAGAGGAAGGGGCAGAGGAGGTAAGCAAGGTAGGGGGAGACCTTTTAACTCTTCCCCATGCAATATATGTGGACTCTCTAATCACACAATAGATGAGTGCTATAGGAACTTCAAGAACCAGAGAGGAAGACGATTCCAAAGAGGTGGCTACTCATAATCAAGAGGAAGATTCAACCATAATCAATGTTACAACCATGGCTACAACAAAAATTATCAAGGAGGATATAAATCAAGAAAAGACTTCAACAACTATACAGAGGATCAAGAGGATTCTCTTCACTTTATGAACATGGCCTCAAAACAAGGTATGAATGATGACCTCTTCTATAATGACTCAGGTTGTTCAAACAATGTAGCAGGCAATATAGCTCTCCTTTCTGATCTTGAAGAGCCCAAGGGAAAGCACCAAGTGCAGACAAGTGATGATACCAAGCATTAAATTTTCAAGGTAGGAAATGTAAAAATTTTTTATGGGAATAAGAATCTGTAAAGCACATTTCTTTATATAACTACTATCACAAAAAAATTGATGAGTGTTGGACAGATAGTGGAAAAGGGTTTGCAGGTTAGGTTCAATAAATTGGAGCCTTTGTGGAGGACCCCCAACATGGATTCGGGAGAATTGCAAAGGGAAAGAAAATAGGTAGATTGTTTACATTTGAGCTTGAGGATTATAAGGATCAAACCTTGTCTGAGTTAGAGATATGGCACAAAAGATTAGGACACATTGGTGAGAGAACATTGAGGCGGATATGTAGAGATCAATGTGTACTTGGAATACTTAATGTATCCAAGCAACATATGATATATAAATATGAAACATGTTGATTTGGTAAATTACACAGGTTACCCTTTACAAAGAAAGGCTATATGCATGAGGATTTTTTGGAACTTCTCCACAAAGATGCGTGGGGACCAAGCAAGGACCCTTCAATTTCAGGCTCAAGGTACTATGTGTCATTTATTGATGATTTCAGTAGGTGGACTATCTTGTATTTCATGAAACATAAGGATGAACTCTTCAATTGTTTCAAAAAGTATCTTGCACTTGTGGAAAATCAAACAGGAAAGAGTTTAAAGAGGATAAGGTTAGATGGAGGAGGTGAGTACTTCTCCAATGAGTTTGATGCATTTTTGCAGGACAGATGTATCAAGAGAGAGATCACAACTAGATATACTCCTGAGAAAAATGGAGTAGTCAAGAGGAGGAACATATTGATTGTGGAAGCAGCTAGATCTAGAATTAATGAAAAGAAGTTGCCTAATTATTTGTGGAGAGAGGCTGTGTCTACTGCCACTTATCTTATTAGTAGGTTACCCTCTAAGTCCCTTGATGGGATGAACCCCTATGAGGCATGGAATGGTAGGATACCATCACTTGAACATTGTAGAATATTTGGTTGTGTTTCTTATGTGCATGTTCCATCTCAAATCAGAGGTAAGTTAGACTCTAAGATAGAGAAATGTATCTTCATAGGGTATGATATAAATCAAAAGGGGTACAAGCTTTATAATCCCTCCAACAAAGGATTTATGGTCAATAGAGATGTTGTGTTTGATGAGAATGATTCTTGGTTTGAAAGTGAATGTAGGAAGGTCAAATTGCCATATGACTTGGAAGAAGGATTTCCAAGCCTCACGAAGGAGGAGCCAAGCACAATTGAAGACATCAAATTAGATGATGAGGACACCATCAACTTGGAAGAGTTTAGAGCATGGAAATCAAAAGGAAAGGTCAAGATGAAGAGATTGGAGGACATACCTGAGTCATCCAACCAAGCCTTAAGGAGATCACAAAGAGAGAGTAAGAACCCAATCAGATACGGGTATGATACTTTATTAGTCACTAAGCATTCTAATTATCTTGCTAAGAATACATCACTTGAAGAACCTTCTTCATATGAAGAAGCAAGTACCAAAGCAGAATGGAAGGAGGCTATGGATGAAGAAATAGAATCACTCCAAGAGAATGAAACTTGGGAGCTAGTACCCAAGAAAGCATCAATGAAGGTAATTGGTTCTGGGTGGATTTACAAAATCAAAAGGAATTTGGATGGATCCATAAATAGGTACAAAGCTAGGCTTGTGGCTAAGGGTTTTGCACAAAACCATTGAATAGACTATGAAGAAACCTTTTCACTAGTGTCTAAGATGCCAACCATCAGAGTAATTGGTAAGTGTAGCTGCATCTAAAAATTGGAATATGTATCAACTAGATGTGAAAAATGTTTTTCTCAATGGGTGGATTGTAGAAGAGGCTTACATGGCTCAACCTCTTCGCTATGAAGATCCAAGAAAGGTAAATCATGTATGCAAATTAAAAAAAGCTCTTTATGGTTTGAAGCAGGCACCTAGGGCATGGAACCATAGGCTTTCAACCTATCTCCAAGACCAAGGATTTATGATGAGCAAGGAAGATTCTTCGCTGTTTATCAAGAGGAGTAATTCAAAAATGATATATTTATGTGTATATGTGGATGACATCATTCTTACAAGTAGTGATGCCAATGGCATAAAAAAAATAAAAAACGAGATGATGCAGGAGTTTAAGATCAGTGACCTAGGGTTTTTGAAATACTTTCTTGGACTTGAGTTGGTATACACTAACTCTAGAATCTACATCACTCAAAGGAAATATGTGCACGACATGTTGAAGAAGTTCCACTTGGAGGATGCAAAAGTAGCAAGCACCCCTATGGAGTTAAATCATAAACTAAGTGCTCATGAAGGTGATTTGCTTGAAGATATTGCAGTTTATCAAAGCTTAGTTGGAAGTCTAAACTATGCAACATTAACAAGAATTGACATATGTTATGGAGTAAGTGTTCTAAGTCAATTCATGCATAAACCTAGAGCACCTCACTTGGAATTTGGTAAAAGAATTTTGAAGTATCTCAAACATACTCAAAATCAAGGTCTTTACTTCCCATACACATCAGATTTGGACATAAAGTTGTACTCAGATGTAGATTGGGCAGGATGTATGGATGACAGAATAAGTAATTTTGGCTATTTATCTTTTGCAGGTGATAAGCCCATCTCATGGTCTTCTAAGAAGCAACCAACTATTACTCTATCTTCAACAGAGGTTGAATACAGGGGATTAACAAATGCTACACAAGAAGCTATTTGGATTAGATTGCTTTATTTAGATTTGGGACTTCACACTCATTCACCAATGATCTTTGGTGATCACACTAGTTCTTTGCATCTCTCAGCCATTTATCATGCAAGAACTAAGCATATAGAAGTGCACTATCACTATGATAGAGAGAAACTCTTGAGCAAAGAGATTCAACTAGCATATGTATCTACAAATATGCAGTGTGCTGATTTGTTAACCAAAGCACTTGATGGTACTAAAATTTGAAGGTTTAAAACCATGATTGGATTACAAGATATTCAAGAATATATTCAAGAAGATTGATTTGGCTTGACGGGGAGTTGTTGGTGCAAATGTACAAGCCTACACATTTTGCTTAGCATGGAAGACATTGTGTGGAAGCACTTGATGAGTCATGTGAACTATAGCTTGTAACTACTTGATCATTTACCATTGTAAATCATTCAATCCTTGATGAATCTTGTAAAAGCTTATAACTCATGGAGTTAGGAGGAATATTAGCTATGAATTCAAGATGAGGGAATGTCTCTTAAATCAGAAGAGTTACTTTTTGATTGGAGCCAAGTTTGAATTCACAATTCAAACTTAGAAGAAATACTTATAAAAAGGTCTTGTAAACTCGCGGGGTGGAGTGCCTCATTGAGAGCTCTCTCCTTGATCATTTGTAGAACTTGAGTAGCTCACACCATAGCTCACTTAGTTCATCATCATTGCGCATCATTATAATGTCAACAACTATGTACAAGCATGTGTTATAATACATACAACTCATTGAACATCTCTCTCTACTTCTCTTCTATGGCTACTGAAAATGGTCAACTTCTTCTAGTCATATCTCAATGAATAATCAACTATTTTACATAATCTTTGGCTTGTTGGAACCAGCCTAAAGTCTATTTTGTGCTATCAAAAGTTACAAGGCATTTGCTTCAGGCATCTAGGAGAAATCATCTTCGAAGTGCTCATTGGTCATCTATTGGTTAGTTCCTAAAAAGTCGAGGGTAAGATTTGATTTGCTAAAATGATTTCTTAGAGCATAGTTGATCATTTTAAATGATTCCACTTGCAAGCACTAGCTATCTAAGCTAATTGAATTCCACCAAAAGGAATTTTGACACTTGTTATTGTACTCTGAGCTGTGAGTAAAAAGCCAGCAAGTGTATGAACTAAAATAGCAAGTTTTTCCAACACTAGCTATTCTTGAACTAGTGTGTTTTGGATTAATTGTTTCAAGCATCAACTCCAAAGTACATAGGTACTTTCTTGGTGTCATTTGCAAACTAAAAGGGCCTACTTCATAACTTTGAAGTGCATCAAGGCTGGTACAAAGTAGGTTGTAGCAGTACCACCTCACTTCCTTGAGGTATCCATCCATCTCTTCCAACAAGAAAAAGTAGTGAAAGGACGCTTTGCTCTTGATTAGTTGTTGTTGTTTAGTAAGAGCATGGACTTGGTAATGGATTAAAACTCTTTTTTAGCATCATGTGCAAAAGAAATAGCTTCATAGAGGGTCATATGACATTGTGTGTTGAGCTTGGCTCGGATTCCCATCTCTAAACACTCTTCGTACTTTCGTTACAACATATCTTCATGAATCATTTCAAGTGAACAAATAAGAAGTAGTCGTTGCCAAAAGTCTCCATGTATATAGACACATTATCTCCTTCTTTCCATCCAAAAGTTGTCCACGATCAACGAGCATGTAAGTGGAACTACGGACGAAGGAAGGACTCCTTGATCTTTTCTTGAAATGCATTCCATGTGGTGGGGCGGCTGAAGCTATGACGTGAAATATTCCACCATAATTGGATCTTACCCACCAAATAATTCGTAACAAATTTCACTTTTTCAATTTTAGAATATGATTCATTGGAATAAAAGTCATAAAATTGGGATAGCCATGAAAGAACAAATTGGCCATCCTTTCGTCCATCAAATCGAGAAAATTGGACATTTTTGGCACCAATCTTGGAGCGTGTGCGTTGTTCTTGAGCAGTGGTAATGGACTGCCACCCTAAATAGATTGTTATTATCACTCTATAGTTGTTGGAGTACAACATCAAGTTCTTTTATCTCAATTTGAGCATGTCGGAGTTCGTGTCATAAAAGCTCCAATTGTTTCTCAATAGGTAACCCGGGTAGGGGTGATATACAAAAATCCTTAGTATTATGGGTAGGGTCCATGGCCTTATATAGAACAAAATCCTAGGAGTAGACTGGATGATCGAGATGGATGCTGAATCCTGAACTCTAATAGCACTGTTGACTAGATCTTGCAGACCCATGTATGCAGAGGATAGTATAGAAACGAAATCTCATAGAAACATAAATAAAATAGAAAGAGACAAGAGACTAAACACAAGATTCGGTACAATATTCCCCCACATACTCTAATGGATGGGTCTATTAGAGCATGTGTATTTATAGGTATTTCTCATTATGTCCTCAATAGAAAATACATGAGGGTGATGCTTTGAAAAGTGTTCCTTTACAAAAATCTGCTTTATTTACAAAATCCTCGCTTTCTAAGTGATATAATATCTTTACAAAAATGTCGCTTTCTAAAGCGATCTATTATTTTTACAAAAAATATATAAAATACTATCTTTTAACTATCTTTAAAAATATCTGAATAAGTCCATGCATGTTCATACCCTCATGATTCTTCACTTGCTAAAGCAAAACACAAATCACATTAAAAACCTCAAGACATTGAAATCCATATAGTATTCCATTATTCCATAAAAGGTAACATGAGCTATGTTCTTGGTTTCTCCTACTTCGGACATAAAGAGCCTACCATGCTTCTCACCTCTAGCTATCTTCTTGAAGCCTTTACATGGATCTTTCACAAAAGATCCATGTTGGGTGAACCAAACTTACAAGCCTTTTTCAACTATTTGGCCTACACTTATGACATTTTTTGTGATGTGGGTACATAGAGAACCTTACCTCGAATGTTTCTCCCACGATCGAAAGCTTTGACATTACCAATCTTCTCCACATTGTGCTTAGTATCATCCCTTTTTGTACTTCATGTCTATGATTTGGACTTTCCAAGTCAAAAAGAAGAGCAATCTTTCCAGCAACATGACTTGAACATCCTCAATCTATGTAGAACAAATGATCATCTTCTTTACCTTCTTTGTGGCTTAGATTCATTAGAAGCAATGAGTCGTCATGTGGTTGATCACCTTTGTTTTTGTCAAGATTTGGTCCTTTCTTCTTCCCTTTCCACTTGCTCTTGCCTGCAAAGTTGGTTTGGGAAGTCTCCTCTTCATCTTCTTCCTTCTTCTTGCTTTTCAGCTTAGCATGCCTTGCAAGGTTGAGATGCATGCCCTTCAAGTAGGCTAATTTAGAATCCAATTTTTCCAGAACCCAATTCCAATGCTGGCCATAGAGACTTCAAAACCCATAGGGATACCAAAGATTCGAAAAATTTCACCATTGTGTATTTCTTTACATCTGTGGTTAGGCAAGAATTATGAAGAGGATCTAAAAATGGCCTTGAAAGCAATTTTCCAGTGATTTATTTTAGATTTGAACATAGTGTAGAAAACATTAAGACAAGTGAGTGAGTGAGAAACACATAAGCATGCACACACATACACGCACACACAAGAAAAGAAAAAAGAGAGGAACAATGGAATGCTTTCAATTACAAAAGAACTCTATTACAAAAGCAAGGAAAGAACAAAGAGCGGAACAATGGAATGCTTTCAATTACAAAAGAACTCTATTACAAAAGCTTCAATCTCTACCAAGACCACCTCAAAAATGAGCTCTCTAGCTCTTTTTATAGTTTTTTACTGGCTTTGGCCATGTCTAGACCTAGTGTTTGGCCTAGTTAAAAATTGGATTCTGGGGCTTGTTTGAGGGCTCAAATGAAGTCTAAAAACTATGAAACTTGATACATAGGTACTTCTAATACTCCTCAAGCTCAAGGACTCCTCGGCTTGAAAAAATGGATTTGGAACTATCAAAAACAATATTTACAATGTTGGTGTAGTAATAAAAATCTTCATTGAAAATAATTTATGATAATTTGGTTAGGCCTATTCTTCGCCTGATCTACATGATGGTCCCATCTCCTTGATCCTTCTAATCCCTTTCGTTGCTCCCTTTATTTGTTCTTCTTGTCCTTTAACACTTTTAACAAGGAACTTCGAAATTAAAAGCTCCAAACTTAGGAAATTTGGTTCTAATTAGAATCTTTTATGTGAACTATGTAGTCCTATGATCAACTATGGAATAATGATTGGATTTCAATTATTGTAATTTCACATGTGTTTTGTTACATGTGAAAATGTGTGAAATTGGACGCATTAGGCTTGGTAGCGGATGAATTTAATGTGGTTTGTTTTTTAACTAGTAGGCCAAGGGTCATGAAGACATGCACATTCGGTAGTGACCTAGGATTTAACATATATTTTGTATTAAACATTTGGTAGTGACTTAGGATCAAACATTTGGTAGTGACCTAGAATTAAAAAAACATGATATATAAATGATGAGTCACGAGAAATTCACTTCTTCCTTGTGATTCCCCTAGCATAAAGAGATTATTTAGTTCTTAACCGTAGGATATAACACTTGGAAAGAGAAGAATCGTGTTAGTTTTTACTATGATTAATGGAAAAATGGAACCATGGGTTGATATTGGCTTCCATAAGAGGTTCAATTTTGGCTGTATGTGGTCCTCAAAGACAGCCATTGGAAGGAAGAGACATGACACACAAGCTACTTTCACATGGTGCTTTGACAGACTCCATGGATTTTTCCAAGAAAGGTGATAATTGTGAGGGTTGTGCTGGAAATTCGACATGCATGCTTTTTCAACCACTCAACATCTTAATTGGATGGCACCCATTTGAGAGATAGGTTATGGATTTTATGGGTCCCATCAACGCAACATGTCAATCAAGTAACAAAAGCCATATCTCACGGCCACATGCTACTTATAATTGTACGACATACTTTGTAATTAAGTTCTTGTATTAAAAAAAGTTCTCTCCATCTCGATACCTTTAGAGATAAGCAATGATCATGGCACACATTTTATCAACGCATGTTCATGTTTATGTTCATAATTGTAGTGGAAATTTTGGGCATGTAACTAGCATCTGCGAGCCTAGGCCTATATGCAGCCACTATATGACTTGTCCAAGAGGTAGCCTCTATAACACTAGTATGGAAAATGCAATTTGGGCCACCTTCTAATAGAGAATAATGAAGTTAACATTCACTCTTTGAAGCATGTTGTGGGAAGAAAATATGATGATAAGAAAATTAGACCAAAAAGGCCAACACCTAATCAAAGTTGGTTATATTTTACGAATGTCCTTATGCATGAACAGGAGCTTGATCATTAGCTTTTGTGCATGTCTAGGCCTTTGAGCTTCTCATATCAGCTATGTAAAGAATGTTCAACCAGGGATGCCACTATTTTTGTTTAATTACATTGATAAAAAGTTGCATGGTATTTTTGAGGCAGACAGCTATGGAGAGATGAACATCAATCCATATGCCTGGACTGATGGGAAGTAGAAGACATAGTTTCTAGCTCAGGTTCTTTGCTTAGATTTAATAATCTCTGACATTACATTAGGTCATTGTCTGAGGCGTAATGAGGTTTGTTTACATGTAGGCACGCATACGGGTGAGATGTCAGTGTGCACCATTGACAGAAAGCATATACAAGGGAGCATTAGCAACAAATTATGTGAATTATTCATAGGAGAAAATCCTATTTGAGTTAAATCATGTGCAGAGAGATAAGCTTATATCTCTTTTCATGAGAAACTCGTTGAGTGTTAGTAGACAAGTTGTGGGTTTACAACGTGGGTCCATGTCAGGGGACAAAGGAGAAGATGTTGACGGTTGCATACAAAGGCCTTCATTCTCCTTCCTCTAGGGCTAGCCATCCTCCTTCATCACCGCTCTTGTTCTTGAACCTTCTGGCAGAGGAGCTTGCTCCTGTGATTTTTGGCTCTGACCATGCGACTTACAATGAATGCGTCACACAGCTTTTGTTTGGTATACTTTATCTATCCTCTTACTTTCTATCACAGATATACGTCACTCCGTTTAAACCATAATGCATCATATCATGGTTCGGATTCCTCATTTTGAGATTCCACTGTGCTTTTGATAGTATGTTTTTCCACGTCCTGGTCATATGGACACCATTTCCTTCTGTGCCCTTATTTGTCTCTCTCTCTCTCTCTCCCTCCCTCCACATATTATTGCATGTTCATGGGTGTGCATGTTTTTGGTATGGCTTTCGTGCGAAGGCAGAGAAGAATGCTGAATCTAAAGCTTACTTGGAATCCTGGGCTTGGTTTTATTTTACGGACGTCCTTATGCATAAATAGTAGCTTGATCATTAGCTTTTGTGCATGTCCAGGCCTTCGAGCTTCTCATATCAGCTATGTAAAGAACGTCCAACCAGGGATGCCACTATTTTTGTTTAATTACATTGATAAAAAGTTGCATGGTATTTTTGAGGCAGACAGCTATGGAGAGATGAACATCAATCCATATCATTAGGAAAAAAGGTGAACCCTGGATGGGCCTTTTAGCTCAAGGAGTGATTAGTGATGGACCAATCAGAAGAGGGTGGTGGCCACAGTCTATACCCTATAAAATACTAGGCTGAAGGGGGAAGAGGGGACAAGATTCCTCTATGTTCAGGGTTGTCTTCTAGAGAGAGAAGAAATCTCGTAATCAGGCTGGGCCCAAAAATTCAAAATTTTTTAAAAGTTGTAAAACTCATCATAATACCATTAAATGACCTCCATATCACTTTTCAGGGTCAAAAGTGCTATTTTTGACTTCTAATTCAAAATCCGTGCATGTTTGTGGACTAAAAAAGTGACTTTTTTCAAAATGACTCAAAAAACTCTATTTTCCCTCTTCAAACTCCCATTTTCATACCCAAAACCCAAAAAGTCATATTTTTCACCTTTATTCCCTCCATACCATACAACAGAAGCATTGTTTCTCCTCCTACCATTCTCCCAACTTCTGCAGCAATGACAACAACTCTTACTCCCATGGAAAGCTCCAGAGCTCGTAGGAGACCAAAGGACGAAGTTCACACAATGACGTGCCACAACATCAAAACAATGGAAGGAAGTTGGCTACCACAAGAGTTTTGCAAAGGTGCATGGGTGTACATGCAGCCATCTGAACTTGGTCCTCATCGTGTTCGAGATCGTGGAAATTTGGATCTTCATTGGAAAGGTAAGCTCTTAGGCTTCAAGCAGCAAACACATGGTGGGATGGTTGCTATTGTACAACATGTCTTCACAGTTTCAACCATGAAGTTAGAAAACTCCAATAGAATTAGATATCCAATCCATTGTGAGTATTTCTATTTTCTCAATGCTTCATGGTGTTAAATGTCTTAATTACTCATCTCATATGTTTTTCATTGCTACAGTCATATTTCCTTCTAGTTTAGTGGAAGAGCAACCACTTCATAGTCTCACAGGAACTTTCAAAGCATTACATGCAGACATTGGGGCATTAGTGTTTCCAGATGTACCTCCTGCTAAACTTATTCGTGAAAGGATCTTCTTTTACACTCACGAGTACATTGTTCCTTCCACAGATGGTGAATATGGAAGGTTGGAGATTATCAAAGTTGACTCTCTTCTTAGTTTAGAGTGGCCAAAACCTGATTTTTGGTCCATATCATCTTTCAAGTGTAAGATGGTGATGGACATACATAACTCTTTGAAATTCACACGAGTATCTAGATCAATAGGTCTTCATTGGACTCTACCAATCCATTGCTTTGTTTTCATATTTCAAGGCATTCCTTTTGTAGAAACTCCTACAATGTTCCTATGTAAAGATATTACATACGAAGCAGTAGAAGGATTGTTAGGGGAAAACTGGGGTTATGTAGAAGGATTGTCAAAAGGGGATAGATAACGTTGTAGAATTGGTGACACAGGTATAGGGTTTCGCTATTTAAAACATCGCACCTCATTGTACATCAGATTTTATTATGATCGTTGGATGTGTAAACTAGGAGAGTGGATACCTTTGCAAAGCTCGGAGGGATCTTTAGCTTCATTTGAAATTAATGTGAAGTTACCAAACAATGATATGGAGGTGGTTTTAGTTAATCAACATTGGAACTTGGCCAACTTGAGAGAGCACTTACTTATCATGGGATATGACGATCTTCATGATTTCAAATTTCGAATACGAGGGAACAAGGTAAGAGTTGTATTCCATATATACATATAGATATATATATATATATATATATATATATATATATATATATATATATATATATATATATATATATATATATATATATATATATATATATATATATATATATATATATATATATATATATCTTATTCTATCACTATTGTTCATGATTTGAAAATGTTTTACTCTTTTATGAATTGTCCACAGATTGGAAAGAGATTGGAAGACAAAATCAAGGTTCTTGCAGATTGGAGCATGGATGGAACTGACATTTCATTGTCATAACTCTTTTTTGTAAAGATACTGTGAAACCTGTAAACAAACCTATTTTTGCAATGAAAAATTTTTCACATTTGCTTCAAGGATATTTTGGCCACATTCTACTTGTATCTGTAAATTCTCAAGGTTTTTCTTGAAAGAGCATTCTTATTGTTTATTTCCTTTGATGTGATCTCAAATGTCAAAGTTTTCCTTTTCAAGACTCTTATGTTTTAATTTAAGGAAAAGTCACTTCTATGAAAAAGTGGGACCCATCACTTAAAAATTCTAGAAAAGTTATAAATAGGAGTCCTCTCTCCTCATTTCTCACTTTTGCAACCACATTGAGTGTTAGAACAGTCTGCATTTGCAAGCTATGGCTTCCACCTCTGTACCTACTAAGAGTGCACGCCACAAGTTTCTAGAATTTTTGGAGGATTCAGATTATAAAGGTCAACATGACCTATATGATCTTCTCTCCAAGGTTCCTGACCTCCATGGAACCGTGCAAATGAATGCCGATGCTTTGGAGGAGCTACTTCAATATATGCAAGTTCATATATTGCGTTTCTCCATTGAAATACCACCATATGATGGAACTTGGGTTCCATGTGACCTTCTCACCTACATTCACAAAGGTGATGAGGCTTTTGCAAAACGATTGAAACGGTTCCAGGCAATTGCGGAGGAAGCAGGGCACCTTCTTGATGAAACTGTGCCACTTATAAGGAAATTGAATAGGAAATGCAAGATGGGTCCAAAATATCTTTCATTCATTACTGCCACAATTTTCTTTGTGAATGAGGAACCAGAACCAATTCCTCATGAGATCCCTCATCTTCTTACAGGTGGTTTTGTTGAGGATAAAAAGGAACCACCTCAAGAACCCTTGAATCTCCTATTAGAGAGAGAAGCTATTGAGAAAGCTTATCCTCTTGGTGTGGATGATAAGTTGAAAGAAGTGCCTAAGCCATCCACCTCTTCGGAGCCAGAAGCAACTATTCCAGAGGTGGAGATTGAAACTTTTTCAGTGGTTCTTGTCGAGGGACAAGAATATTTGTTTTTACATGATGTAGAGAAGGCATTTGGGCTATGGCTTGATGAATGCCTAAGTTTGTTTTGTACTTTGTCAGAGTGTCCTTTGGATAGTACCTCTGAGTTGTTGGAGAAAAAGTGTTTGCCATTTGGTGACTCAATGGCCGACACAATAAAATTGGTTTGCAATGACATACTCACAAGTGAACATGAACATATCACAGAAGAACAATTTAATAATGCACAAGAACGGATATTGGAAACAAAAATTCCCTCCTCACCAGTAATCGAGCAGAGTGGGATGTCCCACTCCAGCATTAATTTACAACTTCAAGAGAGAGGAGAAGAAGAAGATAGAGTTCAGGATGTAAGTATCTTCAATTCATGTCATTCATTCTTACAAACACATGCAACTACTAATCATAGAACTTTGTGCAGGAGGTGATTGAAGTCGACAAGTTTGCAGCAAGGAGCGGAGGTGATCGAGTGGCTCGTGGAGGTGGCTCATCCCTTGCAAACTACATTGGGAAACTTCCCAAAGACCATTTTGTAATTATCCATAAAGAGTTCAGTCCTCAGGGCCACTTCATGACATGGTGTCTAAAGGCCTTAAGTAAATTGCTTTGTTTATCAACCATTACACAGGGGAGTAATTGTATCTTTTTAGTTAAGAAATCCCTTGTAACTACAACCTTAGGTTCCAACTTCCGTGGAAAGGTCTTAGGCCAAATAGGTATATCTCTAGGTCTAGGTGTTAGAAATGTTGATCAAATAGCAAACTCAATTTTGACTTACACCCTACCCATGGCTTTGGAGCGTCGAAAGAGAGTCATTGAGAAAATCAAAGCCAATTGATGTAAACAATTGAATTAATATCAAATTTTCACTTTGCTTTATTTACAAATGTCTCAAGTATTTCTTTTTCAGTATATTATCTAGAATTCTTTTGGACCTGCATGTGATGTATTGATGTCATGTAGGGCATTGGGAGGACCTTTAGTTTCATTCTTTTGGACTCTTGATCATTGGGTAAGCCTCCATTAAGGTCTTCTAGGGCATTGGGAGGCCAAATAAGGCACTGCCACAGAAACGCGGGAGAAGGCCCTGCAAAACGTTTGCAGGGCCTTCTCCCGCGTTTCTGTGGCAGTGCCTTATTTGGCCTCCCAATGCCCTAGAAGACCTTAATGGAGGCTTACCCAATGATCAAGAGTCCAAAAGAATGAAACTAAAGGTCCTGACATGCCCAAGGTTACCTTACATGAGACTGAACCTTCACTAGATGGATATTTTCAAGAATGCAAATGTTCTAAGTTTCAAAATGCTCTGCTCATATGTTTCAAAGGTATAGGGAGGTCAAAATTTGTTCATATTAACTACCCCTGAACTAGCTTTACTAGTCATGATCCCTCTTTCATATTTCAAAGGTTTTGTAGGGCATTAGGAGGCCAAATAAGGCCCTGCCACAGAAACGCGGGAGAAGGCCCTGCAAACGTTTTGCAGGGCCTTCTCCCGCGTTTCTGTGGCACGGCCTTATTTGGCCTCCCAATGCCCTACAAGACCTACATGACCTTAAATAAAAAAGAAATTTCAGTACATGGATATTATCACTAGATCAAAATGACAAGATAAGAAAACAATCATTCATATATGAGAGATTATCACAAGAAAACACATGGAAATGTAAAATGACTGCTCATGTTTCATTCTAAATAATGAGATTATAAATGGAATAGAGGAAAAGTGCTAATGTTTCATTGAAAATGGCAATATTTACAAAAAATCTCTTGTCCATAGAGATCAGTTACACAACTTAGCTACGATCACCCCTAATTCTCCTAGCTAACTGTATGTCCTTCGGTTGTATAGTGACTCGCTTAGCATGGATGGCGCACAGGTTGGAATCCTCTAGCATTGATATCAAAAATGCTTCAGCTGCCTCTTGTAAAGCTTCTAAAGCTAGAGCTTGGATCCTTAACCCTGCACAATACCTTTGTAACTCTTCTTTGACCACCCTTGCAAAGGGTCTTCTAGGTATGAGAAGCTCAGCTGTCTTTTAATAGTGCCTTATCTCTGCAAATGCCTTCGTATATCTTCTTCTTCGTTGTGGTGCTCTAGCTTGTGGTGGTGGTGGTCTTCGTTGGACATTTTCTTGTGGTCTTGGTTGGGGTGGTCTACGACGAGGTTGAAAGAATTTCTTCTTCCGTTGCACGCGTCTTGAGCTTTCTCCTTGTTCAGGATGTTGTTGCTGGCTTTGCTCTCTCTCTTGATCATTGGGTATGGCCCCCTGATTTGATGGTAGTGTCTTTCCCGCTACAGTAACCCTATGATTTGTAGGTATTTCCTCGTTACCCCATGGTGGCAATCTTTGACTCTCATCACTTGATTGTGAACCTTGTTGAGACACATCCTCATGCGATTCATCAAAATCATCATCAGAAACTACCTGTCTATGAGCACGCTCCTTCACCCTTGTCTTTGTTGGTGTCTTTGGTGATGGAGGCTCATCATATGATGATGGTGGTGATTGGGGTTGATTTACGGCCTTTTCCCTGGATTGCCCATGTTCCACTTGTTCATGCAACTGTTCACTCCCAGAGGTATGGCCACCACCTGTTTCGCGATGGGATGCAGAGTGCGAGACACTACGTCGCCTTTTGTGGTGATTCATCCATGGTGGCTTCTGAGTGCCTTGCACATAGGTAGGAAAGTTAATGGGATCCTTCCTTGCAGTTTGCTTTGTTCGTGCCATCCTCTATAGTGCTAGAATGTTGAAATGAGACAATGAGTCTCCTTTTATAATGTTTCACTTAAAAAGGTTCTGTTCACATCTGAATGGACAAAAAATAGTTTAAAAATTAAAAATTACCTGAAAAAATTGCAAACAAGAGATTAGTGTGTAGCAAACCTTATGAATTATTCAGAAAATGCCATGAATGTATTAAATGACTTCACTTCCATGATGAACCCTCTCGTGTTCTTGTAGCCCGCCATTGAGCATGACGTAAAGGTCCCAATGATGACTTCCATTTTTCACTAGCTAAGTTGTGTTGATTAAATCTTGCAAGTTTTGCAACTTTCGACTCCTTGGCTCGTTCCATTGCATATGTCCTTGAAAATGCAGTACGATAAAACCAATTAAACATCTCTTCCATATAGTTTGATTGCATTGCACCACCACCATGTCATGTGTTCTTGAAGTAAACACCTCTAGCCTTGTAATGTGACTTCTCCATTCCTTGTGTACTAAAAATCTCCAATGAACCATATCGATGCATAAAAAATGCTCCATGTGCAAATAAAATATGCTGAAATGATATGAGTACATATAACACAATCTTATCAACAAGAAAATTGAAAAAATAAGAAAACTTACAATGTAATGTGTAATATTGCTCTCTCCCCAAGATAGGATGAAACACTTTGCAAACTCCATTAATGTATCTTGAAACAACTGACGGTCATTTTTGTTGGAGCTATTAAGACTCATTAAACCTACCAACTTATCTAAGCATGACCAAACCTTCTTTCGCCTATTACTAAGGTCAATTTGAGAATCATTATCAGTGGTGATCATGCACAAGTCTTTCCATAGCTCCCTGCATTCATTTTTCTTAGGGCTTACACCTGTTCTGAAAAATTTTCTTGCCTTCTTCCCTGTCATTGACACTTGTTGCAAACTATTTTGCGATTCACCAGGTTTTTTGACAACTAGAGTTACATTACCACCATGACAACCAATCGAATTAAGCAACTCTTCCAATTTTTTGATTGCTTGTACAGATTTATCAATTGGCTTCATGAAAAATAAATATTCTATGTGGAGCTTCAATAATCTATCAAATATTCTCATGAAAGCATGCAATGTGCAAAAGTGAACATTAACTAATGGAAATGGAATAATGGGATTCCAATCTTTATCTAATGTGTCACGGTTAGGTATTTCTAACATAGGACACCTTAACAAAGGTCTATCCCATTCCGTGGAAGTAGGTGCATCTATGTATTCATCTAAGCTAGATAGTACTTTTTGTTGTCCCTTTGTTACTTTGTAGCCTCGAGTACAAAATGGACATGGATAACGAGCAGATGCACCTTGCTTGCAACCTAACATGCATTTGATAGTTTTTAAATCCCCACCCAAGTGCCAATCTATCTCAAAATCACCAAAGTTTTCTATGTGGAGCTTTGCACCATGAATTTGAGAAAGTATTACTTTAGTGATCCATGGGGTCCTACTAAAAATCCATGAAAGAACATCATTGGATTCTTTAGGTACTTCAATAGCACCTAACCACCATATTTCTTTCTCGGATTGAACACTATATGTAGACTTAGAGCTAGAGTTACAACTTTCATCAGATATGGCATTTCTCATAGCTTCATTCATGAGTGTCAAACTCAATCTCTCCATTCGTCGTCCCTTTATAATCTGGCATTCATCTAACTTCAATATAAACTGTAATTTGGTATTACAATCTGCATAAATTAGCAAAATCTTTATAACATCAAAATACAATGTATATCAAGGTAACAATAGTGCACATACCTGGTATAGTAGATTTGTAAAATTGAACCATTGCCTGTTGAAGCCTCTCCAAATCCACGAATATGTTGTTGTACTTTGTGTAAGGAAATCCATTTCCAACTGCGCTTTTCAACTGTTTTTTGGATGTAGATAAATGATAAATAGACATAGGCATAATATCCTCTATATATAAGTAGTTTCCAAGAATACTAGTTATATCTTCATTGGACATTGACTTCTTTAGCGATACCTTGTAAGGAGATGGAAACATATTCTGTAAAATACCTTCTCTTTCTAATGAATGCTTCAAAAGTTTGTACAATGCACTGTATCCTTTAGTACTAATTCCTGCTTCATCACATACCATCTGCACGTCTCTAGGAGTGATAATATCTTGTAACTTTTTTGTGAAATCTTTAATCACTTTCTTCTTGATAAGGTTTCCTATCCGTGACTCCAAAATACTAACCACCTGCTTGTTGGTCAAACAAGA
>CM035425.1:120040258-120272758 GCA_020310875.1 Ceratopteris richardii | reverse complement strand
AAATCATATATGTGTGTGTATATGTGTGCATGTGTATGTATGTGTGTGTGTATGTATGCATTTTGATCATGTGGACTCAACCACTTAAGATTCTCTTACTTTTACATTAAGTAAACTCTTCAAAAAATTACAAGAGGTAGTTCCCAAGTGAACTTTACATAGTCTTCTTTTTAAAGCTTCTTCTAAGACTTTGTGAGACTCAAGCCAATACTTAGGCTTGTCATAGACTTGCTCCAACAGCTCCCCCTCAAGCCAAGTATGCTTGAGGTCTTCAATCTTCCAAGATGACCTGCAAACCAATCATAGCCTTGAATTTGCAAAGCTTTGTACCATCCAATGCTTTGGTTAGAATATCTGCACATTGTTGATGAGTGGACACATATGATATTTGAATCTCTTTGCTTAGAACCTTTTCTCGTACATAGTGATAATGAACTTCAATATGTTTAGTCCTTGCATGAAAAATAGGATTAGCAGCCAAATGAATAGAACTCATATTGTCACCAAAAAATAGTTGGAGTTCCAAACTCCAATCCAAGATCTTTGAATAATGTCTTCATCCACATAGCTTCTTGTGTAGCTATGGCAAGACCTCTATATTCAACTTCAGTAGAAGAGAGAGCAACTGTGGGTTGCTTCTTGGATGACCATGAAATAAGCTTTGAACCTGCAAAGGTAAGATAACCTGAAGTGCTCCTTCTATCTTCCTTGGAGCCAGCCCAATCTGCATCAGAAAATAGCTTCAAACCTAAATCAGATACATAAGGATAATAAAGTCCTTCATTTATGGTTCCTTTGAGATACTTGAGAATCCTTTTGGCAGCATCCATATGTGGTTTCCTTGGTGTGTGCATAAATTGGCTTAGCACACTCACACTGTAACATATATCTACTCTTGTCAATGTGGCATAGTTGAGACTACCCACTAGACTTTGATATGATGTGATGTCCTCTATGAGTTCTCCTTCATGTGAGCTCAATTTGTGATTGACCTCCATTGGAGTACCTGCAATCTTACAATCTTGCATCTTGAATTTTGCCAACATGTCCTTAATGTACTTCCTTTGAGTGAGAAACAAACCATGATCTTTGTAGACAACTTCCAAACCTAGGAAGTAGGTAAGTGAACCCAAATCACTTATCTTGAACTCTTCTCTCATCTGATCTTTGATCTTCTTCATACCATCTGCATCATTTCCAGTCAATATAATATCATCTACATATACACATAGGTAGATGACCTCGGAATTACTCTTTTTAATAAAGAGTGAAGGATCTGCCTTGCTTGGTTGAAAGCCTTTGTCCTGCAAGAATGAAACAAGCCTGAAATTCCAAGCTCTTGGAGCTTGCTTGAGACCATACAATGCTTTGTTAAGTTTACACACATAATCAGGATAAACTTGGTTCTCAAAACCAGGTGGTTGTGCCATATATACCTCTTCTGTTATCCAACCATTCAAGAATGCATTCTTTACATCTAGTTGAAGTATCTTCCAATTCTTGGAAGAGGCAATACTAAGCAAAACCCTAATAGTAGGCATCTTTGCCACAGGAGAGAAAGTCTCCTCATAATCAATTCCCTGAGTTTGTGCAAAGCCTTTTGCTACAAGCCTTGCCTTATACCTGTTAATGGAACCATCAGAATTCTTCTTGAGTTTATAGACCCATCTTGAGCCTATTACCTTCATGGATGAAGTCTTGGGCACCAAATCCCAAGTGTTGTTTTCCTCAAGTGCTTCAATATCTTCCTTCATTGCATGCTTCCATTCTGATTTTGCTTTGGCCTCTTCAAATGATGATGGCTCCTCTTGGTTTATATCATGTGCTATGTATGTAGAATGTTTAGTTACTAATGAGGTGTCAAACCCATACCTTTCTGGTTTTTTCTTTTCCCTCATAGATCTTCTTAGGCCATGATGTGATGATTCTGCCTCATGTCCAAGTTCCTGCAATTTTGCTTTACCTTTAGACTTCCATGCTTTGATCTTTTCCATTTGAGATTCTTCATCATCCTCTGAGGTGTCTTGTTCTTCAATCTTTGATTGTTCTCTACCAAGCTTTGGAAAATCTTCTTCAAGATCATATGGTAAATTGATCTTCCTGCATGAATCTTCATACCATGAATTGTTCTCATCAAAAACTACATCTCTGCTTACCAAGAATCCTTTGTTGGTAGGGTTGTATAACCTGTAGCCCTTTTGATTGTTGTCATATCCAATAAATACACACCTTTCTGCCTTTGGATCCATCTTGCCTCTAGCCTGTGAAGGAACATGAGCAAAAGCAATACATCCAAAAATTTTACAATGATCTAAGCTTGGTCTTCTTCCATTCCAAGCCTCATATGGAGTCATCGCATCAGGGATTTTGAAGGCAACCTGTTAATCAAGTAAGTGGCTGTAGATACAGCCGCGGCCCATAAGTAATTAGGTAAATGCTTTTCATTTAACATAGACCTTGCAGCTTCAACAATTGTCATATTCCTCCTTTCTACCACTCCATTTTGCTCAGGAGTGTACCTTGTAGTTACCTCTCTTTTGATTCCTCTTTCTTGAAGAAAAGAATCAAACTCATGGGAGAAGTATTCTCCCCCTCCATCTGACCTTAGCCTTTTTAGTGATTTACCTGTTTGATTCTCCACAAGAGCCAAATATCTTTTGAAACATGAAAAAACTTCATCTTTGTGTTTCATAAAGAATAGGATAGTCCATCTGCTGCAATCATCAATAAAGGAAACATAATACCTTGATCCAGATATTGAAGCTTCCTTGCTAGGTCCCCATACATCTGTATGAACCAACTCCAAGAGATGTCCATGCATATAACCTTTCTTCATGAATGGTAACCTGTGAGACTTTCCAAATTGACATGCACTACACTTATAAATCATATGTTGTTTTGACAAATTAGGGAGTCCAAGTACACTTTGGTCCTTGCAAATTTGCTTTAATGACCTTTCACCAATATGTGCTAACCTTTTGTGCCATACTTCCAATTCTGTGAGTGTCTGACTGCCATAATTAAAGAGAGCAATGTTTCTAGTGTCCTGTAATTCAAATGTGAACAATCTACCTGTCTTTTCAACTTTTGCAATTCTTCTGAATCCTTGACTTGGATCTTCAACAAATGCTCCTGCTTTTGTGAACCTGACTTGCAACCCTTTCTCTACTATCTGCCCAACACTTATCAAATTCTTTGTAATGGTAGGGACATAGAGTACCTTACTGAGTAGGTTGATGTTTCCATCAGGTGCTTTGACATTGCCTATTTTCTCCACAGGATGTTTTGTATCATCTCCTGTTTGTACCTCATGCTCATTCCTTGGATCTTCTAAATCTGATAGGAGTGCCACATTTCCTGCCACATGATTTGAACAACCTGAATCTATGTAGAAAACATGCTCATCCGATTTACCTTGTGGCATAGCCATGTTCATGATCAATAATGAATCCTCTTTGTTTGAGTCTTCTGTGTAGTTATTGTAGTCTCTCCTTCCTTTGTAGCCTCCTTGATAGTTTGAATGATTGTAGTTGTTGTAGTTGCCATGGTAGTTGTTGAACCTTCCTCTTGAGTAGCCATAACTTCCTCTATTATATCCTCTGCCTCTTTGATTCCTGGAATTCCTAAAGCAATTTTCAGTTGTATGATTAGTTAGTCCACAAATAGAACATGGGTTGGAGTCTTGGGATCTCCCCCTGCCTTGTCTACCTCCTCTTCCTCTACCTCTGCCATGTCTTCCTCTACCTGCATAGTTAGCTTGATATATACCTGCTTCATCATCCACTTTCTTTGCCTTTCCTTTGTTATCTTTAGACTTGCTTTTATCCGTGTATAAAGCTGAAGATTGATTACCTTTAGAGCTTTCTCCATTTTTGATAAGCTTTGCCTCTTGAGTAAGTAGTTGTCCAATGAGTGTGTTGAAATCAGGTACACATGCATGTCCATGTACAAATCCATAGCTGTGGTGAATGCTTCCTCATCTGCCTTCAAGCCATTGATCACCTGCCTTACAATTTGCTCTTCATCTATTACCTCTTCAATGCTTCCCAACTGATCTGCTATGTCCTTGATCTTTGTGACAAAATCAGTCACATTTTGTTTGGGAGCCTTCTTGAGAGTTGTGAAATCCAGCCATAGTTGATGCTTCCTAGCTTTAGTACTTGAAGAAAAGAAAGCTTCAAGTGCATCCCACACTTCCTGAGATGTCTTACAACTTCTAATGTGAGGCAACAAAAAATCTGAGATAGAGTTGAGGAGATAAGACCTTGCAAGTGCATCCTTGGAGCACCATGTGCTCAATCTTTCTTGCTCTTCTTGTGTTGGTTGACTTTTGTTCCTGAAACTTGGCATAACTTCATCTCCAGCCACATAACCATATAAACTTCTACCTTGGAGATAAGCTTCCATTCTTAATGACCAAGCTGAGTAGTTACCTCTGTCCAATTTGTCAATTGATGAAGGAAATCCATCTGCCATGTTGTCCAACCTTGCTCTGATACCACTGTGAAGAGATGGATAGGTATGTGCTTGAAGATGAAGAGGTGTTGCAAAATCCTTGATCTACACCAGCCAAATGAACTCCAGAAGTATATGGTGGGCCCTTTTAGCTTGCCAATGGATGTATTAGACACCCTATGTACCTTGGAAGATCACTCTCAAAAAGATAGATCAAAACAGATAAGTTGGAGTTAGCTCAGAGGTGAAAACTTGCTATTCTTGGTTCATACACATGTCCAGTGTTTTACATAATTCTCTGAGCACAGTAGCAATTAGCTCAATTCCTCTTGGGGCAGTCTAGGTAACGTAAAGAGCTAACTTTCAAGAGTAATCTCATAAAAAATAATGAACCACACACTGAGAATGACTTTTAACAACTGATGACATCATCCCGATTTTCACAGGTTGCTACAGTTTGAGACCAATGAGTAGAAAAATCAGCATAACTCAAAATTTAGATATCCAATGATTATGAACATTTGTATGCTTATACTAGACAGTAAGCTGAATCCAACAAGCTTTAAATCACTGCATTTGGATAAGTAACCACTAAGAAACACCTCTGACAAGATGAGTGAAAAAGTCGGGTACCTGACAGAGAAGTGAAGATGAACAGACCCTGTTGACTTCAAATGAACATAACTGAAGATTGCAACACCCAAATGACATGAAAATTTGTGAGCATATAGTAGACTTATAGAGCTAACTTGAACAAGTTAAATCACTGAAAATGATGCACCAAGCTCAGAGAAAACATCTCTGCAAGCTGACTGAGAAAAACTGAGAGTAATGGCAGTGAGTAGTACACTTCACAAGAAGATGGAAAGATGAACTCAAATAATCATGAAAATGAAAGTATATTGCTTGTACAATACAATGACTTACTGATACATATGTGTGCCTTGTAATCACACCTTGATATGGCATAAAGCTCAGCTCTTGGAGGTCTTCACATAGGTCTCTCTAACCACGACTAAAACTGCCATCTATTTATAGTTGAGTTTGGGAGGCTAACTTCCCTCAATCACTCTCCAATCAATCAATGATTGATTTGATTCTCTACCTACCACAAATCACGAATTCGTGGCTCCTCTTTCCCTTTTTGATCATGTGGACTCAACCACTTAAGATTCTCTTACTTTTACAT
Source organism: Ceratopteris richardii (assembly GCA_020310875.1). Classification (NCBI taxonomy): domain Eukaryota; kingdom Viridiplantae; phylum Streptophyta; class Polypodiopsida; order Polypodiales; family Pteridaceae; genus Ceratopteris; species Ceratopteris richardii. The sequence continues at coordinate 120,267,114 of CM035425.1, read as the reverse complement.
TAAGTAAACTCTTCAAAAAATTACAAGAGATAGTTCACAAGTGAACTTTACATAGTCTTCTTTTTAAAGCTTCTTCTAAGACTTTGTGAGACTCAAGCCAATACTTAGGCTTGTGATAGACTTGCTCCAACATGTATGTATGTGTGTGTATGCAAGCATGTGTGTTTATGTGTGTGTATGTATGCATACATGTGTGTATGTGTGTATGTATGCATGTGTGTACATGTGTGTGTATGTATGTGTGTGTGTATGTATGCATGTGTGTACATGTGTGTGTATGTGTGTGTATATATGCATGTGTGTGTATGTATGCATGTGTGTATATGCGTGTGTATGTATGCATGTTTGTATATGTGTGTGCATGTGTGTACATGTGTGTGTATTTATGCATGTGTGTGTATGCATGCATGTGTATATATGTGTGTGTATGTCTGCATGCATGTGTGTACATGTGTGTATGTATGCATGTGTGTACATGTGTCTATGTATGTATGCATGTGTGTGTATGCATACATGTGTGTATATGTATGCATGCATGTGCGTATATGTGTGTATGTATGCATGTGTGTACATGTGTGTGTGTATGTATGCATGTGTGTATATGTGTATGTGTGTGTATGTATTTATGTGTGTATATGTGTGTGTATGTATGTGTGTATATGTGTGTGTATGTATGCATGTGTGTATATGTGTACATAGCTTTCTCATCTCATTTTGCTCAATTTTAGTAGTTTTCTTTATCAATTTCATGCTTGTTCCTTGAGTTTTTAGCAAACCTAGAAGTCATTTCATAACTTCTGCAAAGTACAATTTGTGGGTATTTTTGGAAAATTTTTCTAGCATTTTTTATCCTTTTCCGATGTCATTTTCTGGTGAACTAGGAGGAATAAAGGAAGCTCTTTGTGGTCTTGAGTACGGAAATTAAGCCTAGCCCTGTAAAAAATTTTATGAGCATTTTTTCAGATTTTTTGGTAATTTTTTGGCATTTGTTTTGGATTTTTTCTCCATTTTCTCTATTTTTGGATATTTTTCAAAAAAAAAGCCCCCCCTGGAATTTTCGAGTTTGAGGGTGTTATAAAAAAAAGAAACCCCCCCCCCCCCCCCCGTTCTGACACCCCCCCCCCGCCCCCCGTTCTAACACCCCCCCCTCCCACAATTTTTTATTTTTTTATTATTTTTATTTTATTTTGGTATTTATTTTATTTTCATTTACTTATTTTATTTTATTATTATTTTCTTTTTATTATTTTATATTTTCTTTATTTTTTATTTTTATTTTATTATTTTCATTTTCTTTTATTTTTTTTATTATTTATTATATATATATATTTTCTTTCCGGCAGTGTATCCCCTTTTATTAAAAAAAAAAGTATTTTATTTTTCATTTATAATTAAATTATATATTCATATTATATATATATATATATATATATATATATATATATATATATATATATATATATTAATTTTTATGGCTCAAACCTTTTGGCTCTGGATCGTGCCTCAGATGGCCATTTTTTTCAAATTTGGAGTCATTTTCATGTTTTTTGGCACCTCTGGACTCTGTTTTTGGCTTTATTTTTTCAAATTCCCACATTCTCTCTGAGTTTTGGTCACAACCCTCAAGTTTTGAGCACATTTACCACCTGTTTTTATTTATACACATGGTCCACATTGTCTATTCTCACCTCATTTCAACATATGTTGCACATTTTCCCCTCTTCCCCCTCTGTAGCTCTACTGTTTGATCATTTTGGCTCCCTAATGACCCCACAATCCTCCTCCCTCACCCTCCCGTTTTCCTTCTGCCCAACCATATCCCTACCCCTCCCTGCACTATCCATCTCCACCCCCTCAGCCCTCCCCCTCCCTCTCCTTTCTACCCTCCCATTGCTTTCCTTTGCTTTCCATGCAACAATTCCACTTTTTGGTTCTTCTCTGGTGCTCGTTCTCTCCTATTTCTGGTGGAACTAGTAGCTGTTCAATGTCCTACTTCAAGGTCTTGCAGCTCCAGTATTATGGTGTCATCTCTCCTCAGAGTTTTGGCTGTAGCTCTTCGAGACGGAGAGCACATTAGGTGGTGGGCAACTGTTGAGCCCATAAAAGTCATATTGGTCGAATTCAACTATAGTCAAAGTCAACTATAGTCAAAGTCAAAAGGTCAAAGTCAAACTAGTCAAAGTCAACAAAGTCAAGGTCAAAGTCAACAAGTGCAAAGTCAAAGTGCTGAAGTGCAGGTGTCAAAGTGCACAGGTAGTGCACAACTAATTGGCCACATTGAAGGGTGAATTGGAGAAAGTGGGTTGCAGGTTGGAGAGGTATTTCTCTAATTCCCTAAGGTTCAAAGTGTTTTTAAAGTGTTTTGGAAGGTTCAGGTGAACCCTTCCTTGTGTGCACATTCGATGAGTTAAAAGGAAAATGTGAAGGTATGTGAAGCGGCAGTGTACACAGAAGTGAAAATATATCCCCCCAATTAAAATTTTGGTTTTAGTCTAAAGTCACTACAGGACAAAACAGGGAGTCGTTGGCTGCCACTTGTAAAGACAATCTTGGGACATCAAAGTGAGCACCAAGATACTCTTGCAGTTAAGAGCGTACGTGAATCGACACACTCAAATCAAGGCAAGGACCATTCTTGGACCATCCCAAGTGTAAGCAAGAGTGACCATAGTCTAAGTGGAGCAAGCAAGAGAAGTGCAAGAGACACACAGTGAGTGACACAGAGAAGTGAAAGCAAGGTGTGGTTATAGAGTGACCAAGGAAGTGTGCAGAGGAGTGCTAAGCTTATCCCCCAAGGATCCCAAGCTCTTACTGAAGTGTTCGCGTGCCGACAGAAGGTGTCCAGCCCTCCCCCTTATTGGAAGCTTGGTGCAAGGTGTGCACAAGTGTAGGGTTGGAGAAGGTGGAGGTTTGGTGCAGAGGAGTCCGGTAGCAACAAGACTTCACAAGAATTTGGGTATTTGGTATTTTGTACTTGAGCACTCTGTGGGATTTCACACAGAAGTATTTCAGTGTATTGTGCATCCCCATTGTAATTGTCTTATTATAATCAATCAGGAGAGGCTTTCAGTGTGTATCTTCTCTTGTTTCCTTTCCCTTTTCTCCTACAAACACTTAAATCCCTTCTTGTCCAAGAATCCCCCAACATATATATATATAATTACAAAAAGGAGGGTAAAATTTGGGAATGTGAAGACAAAAAGAGTGGTTTTGATAAAAGTAAATAGTTAATTTTAGGAACAGTGAGACATCACATGCATATAATGTAGTGGATAAAACACTTTACTTTGTGTCGATAGCTGGTGCATGTGGAATTACTTATTGCGACTCTATTGGTTGAAGAGGCTTCTCATGAACATAGCCAATGTCACCAAGCATTCAAAGAGCCTATCCTTTGGTCACTACCTTGGAAGTTCCAAGGTAGTTGACCAAGGAAGTTCCAAGGCCTATCCCTTGGTCACTACCTTAGAGTAGAAAGTCGAGTAAGAGTGGGTAAGGATGTGTATTTCATCCGGTAGGGGTTCCCTTACCATGAGCATATATTTCTATGGATTGACAAGTCAACTACATGTTTGAAAATCATCTCCAAGCTCTCCTGCCACTATTCTAGGACCATAATCACGTGAAAATGTGAAGATACATGTGTGCAGGAAACGCCAAAACTGTGAAAAATGAGAAACTAACAAAACTTAAAGATAAACAAAGGGTTTTAGACACTTCATCTATTTTTTCCCAAAGTATGAGTATCTTTGGGTGAATTTTATTAACCCAAAAGTATATATTTTTACACATAAATTGAAAAATCAAAAAAGTTATCCCCTATTTTCACAAACATTGCCATAAAATGTGGTGCACATATTCATCTATAGAAAAACACACTACAACATATGAGAGGCATACCGAAGCTACCTATACCAACGCTCACTCTCGACGTTGGTATAAATGTTGGAAAAATGCACTTAAGTATACCGACGGTCACTTGACCGTCGGTATGACCATTTAAAATGGTTTGTCGGTATGTTTCGCAACCGCCGGTATAGGTGTCGGTATGGGCATCGGTATGAGCATCGGTATAAGCATCGATATAATGATCTGTAATTTGCTGGGAAGTATGGATGCCTATACTGAGGCCATGTTTTAAACATACCAGAAATCCGAGAGCAAAACTCAACATTTTGTGCGTGTTTCACACTGAGTACTGCTTGATTCTATTGAACTTGTGCACATGAACCAAATTGTGACTTGCATTGTCTTGTGCACACACACACACACACACACACACACACAAAGATCTCTCTCTCTACACACACACACACACACAAAGATCTCTCTCTCTACACACACACACACTCTCTCTCTCTCTCTTTAGATCTTGCATCTTAGTAAGTGGTGCGCGTACTCTTACCCTTTGTCTTTCTCTATGCTTTATGTTTTATAATTTTTCTTCTCTTTGATTTTGCAGAAGTTTTTTGGCATCGATTCTTTGGAATTCGACAGTAGACGACCTACATTACACTTTGATGACAACGATCCAAAAGAGGGACATACGTGTAAGTAATTGCTTTATTCTGTATTAATAGAGAGAGTCAGAGATAGAGAGAGAAAGAGAGATAAAGAGAAAGAGGAAGAGAGAGAGATAAAGAGAGATGAAAGAGAGGAAGATAAAGAAAGATATAAAGAGAGATGAAAGAGAGAAAAATAGAGAGAGATAAAAAACAAAAAGTTAGAGAGAGAGATAAATAGAGAGATATAGAAATACATACACACACACATACATACATGTATATATACACACATATACACACATGCATACACATACATATGCATACATACATACAAACATATACACACATGCATGCATACATACACACACATGTACACACACGCATACATACACACACACGCATACATACACACACATGTACACACATGCATACATACACACAGATTTTGCAGATCCAGGTGATCCATACTTCTTCAAGTGTGTTGATGGTAGGCCTTGAGCCTTGATATGTTTGCCAGTGGCAAGGCCTCTCCTTTGAGCGTCTCTACCTCCACAGCACCCCAATTCAGCATTGATTTAACTCTATAAGGTCCTTCCTAGTGTGGAAGCCATTTTCCTCTCACTTGTGTTTGAAGATGAGGTCTATGGAGAAGAACTAACATGTCTGGCTCTATGTTGTTGTTCCACAGATGTCAATCATGTGCCTCCTTTCTCTTCATCTGAGTCTCTATTAATTGTTTTATTGCTATTAGATGAATCTCCTCCACTTTATGTAGTGCTCCAAGCCTCTGAGAGACATCACAATCTTTCTTTCCCTGCATGAATGCTATTTTAGGTGATCCATGTAAAAATTCAAAGGGCTCAATTGGCAATATGCCATAAACCAATTGGAATGGAGAATATCCGGTGGCCTCTTTGTAAGCTAACTTGTATGCCCATAGGGTACCTTGGAAAGCAATGCCCCAGGAAGTAGGTTGTAACATACATTCCTTCCTTAACATGGAAATTAATACCTTATTCGTTGACTCAGCCTGACCATTAGCTCTTGGGTAGTAGGCACAAGAGGTCCTATGTAGAATTCTATACCTGTTGAAAATTTCCTGTACGACCTTATTCACAAAATGAGTACCCTGGTCTGTACACATTTCACATGGATATCCAAACCTGTAAATGATGCTACTGTAAATGAAATCCGCAACAGTTTGGGCAGTACAGTCGGGGGAGGCAATAGCTTCAGCCCACTTTGTCGCATAATCTGTGGCTATCAATAGATACTTCTCTCTTTTTGGGATCAATGGAGGGTAGATGGACCCTAAAAAATCTAGCCCCCACTTCTCAAATGGTTGCTAGGAAGTGGAAACAATCAAGGGGTTATACCTCTGCTTTGTTGGCTTAGGTCCACACCTCTGGCAAACGTCACATGCCTTTCCCCATTCATCTGCATCCTTAAATAGTGTAGGCCACCATAGACCAGCATCCAGTATCCTCTGACTCATAATATGCCCTGGAAGGTGCCCACCACCTGTTCCTTCATGTGCAGATTGAAGGACTTCCCTCACTTCTTCTTCTTCCAAGCACTTCCTAAACCTGTCATCTTTTCCCTATCTATATAATTTATGTTCAATGAAGGTATACGGTCTACTCTTGATTAGGAGTCTCTTCCTTTGCACAACACTAGCCTTTTTTTGGATACACACCAGTTTTAGTGAAATTCTTGATATCATAATACCAACCTTGAGCTTGTACAGCAAACAGATGAGCATCTGGAAAATCATCATTGATTCCACTAGCTTGATCCATCATATTGATTCTGGATAGGTGATCCGCCACCACCTCCATATTCTACCAGTAGCTTGTGGTTTGTTGAGCAAGTATTTTAGTGGTTGGTGATCCGTTATAATAACAAATTTTACTCCCAGTAGGTAATGACGAAATTTTTGGACAGCAAAAACCATGGCTAAGGCTTCCCTCTCTGTGGTGCTGTAATTCCTTTCAGCCTTAGTCAAAATTCTACTAGCATATTGAATTGGTCTGTCCACCTTAAATTCTTCACTAGGTTGTGTCAAAACTGCCCCCACTACATAGGCACTGGCATCTACATGTATATGAAATATTTTTGACCACTCAGGTGACTCTGAGTGTTCCACAGGAATAATGATTCCTGCATCCTCCATCTTTTGTATTTCTACATAAACAGCTTTGGCATATTTTGGGTTGAGTCTATAACTCTTCCCTCATATTGGTTTGGCTCCCTCAACCAAAGGGATTGTATGCTCTCCATATTTGGCAGGCACTCCTTCTAAGTCTTTATAATGCCAGGCAAAAACATCTGTATAATGAGTCAAGAATGATCTTACCTTTTCAAGGAGCCCTCGGTGGTTCCACAACCAAGTGGCTACCAAAACTGGCCGATTATTGTCTTGAGCGTCTAATTGTATTTCTTTGATAGGATTTCTGTCTACCATATTATCTTCATGCTCATCTCCTTCCTTGTCTTCTTCCACTAGCTTTTCGTGCATTGCCTCATAAGCAGGTGTATTTTGGATTTCAATGTGTTCCTCCTTGTCTTGCATCCATCCTGCAGGTATTTCTTGAATTGGGAAAGAACACTCTTCACTAGGATCTGTTACCTTGCCTTTAGCTTTAGTGATTTCCTTATCTGTGGATGTCATATCCTCCTCCAAGTTGTATTTGAGGGGTGTCTTCCTCCCCTTCTGTGGTCTGTGATGGGCTCTCCCAATCCATCAACCTGGACTTTTTCCTTATCCTCATCATAACCTTAAGTCGTGCAAGAATTACTAAGAAAAATTCCAAAACAAGAGGAAGAGTTGCCTGCTTGGAGCCAATTTAGAATATCCTCTTCTTCCTCGAAATCTATTTGGGGTTGATCCTCTGATTCTGGTTCCATGCAAATGCCAACTGTTTGCATCATGCTGGTGTTTCCTTGATTATCTGGGACCTCTTCTAAATGAATCTGTGTCAGCTCTTGCCCTTTCTTTTGTACCCACATAGTGTCCTTGCCCCAATCATGAATGACACTTGCATGTCTCAGCCATGGTCTTCCAATTAAGAGGGGAAATCCTCCTTCGACTTGGGGCAATCTTAAAACCACAAAATCCAAAATGAATAGATTACCTTGTACTTCAAGTGGAACTTTTGGGATCACTCCCAAGGGCCTTACTTTGCTCTGATCTACCAAAGTAACTGTGAAATTTGCAGGCCTTGAAGGGTGGAGTCCAATCTTTTCCATTGTATGTTCAGGCATCAAGTTAATGCCATAACCACCATCCACAATAACTCCTTGAAATTCATGACCTTTGATAGATACTGTCAACCGAGGACTTTTATAGTCTGTAAGGGGTGCTCCCCCTACACTTTTACCTTTATGTAAAACAACAGTCTTTGCTACCAAACTTGTAGTTGAAGCTGTAAGACAATAGTTACGCAATATAACACAGGAGCAATAGCAGAGAAGATAACAGATATAGGAGAATCTCAACAATTTTCTACTAGCAGCAAGTACAAAGATGATGGCGTTGTCCACCCGTGCACTCTCAAGGTAGAGCTTAAATGGTGATCTAGACAACTCTAGATAGGGAGATACAAGGTAGAGGTATGCTGGCTCAACTCGGTGTCTTAGGTAGTGCAGAAGTCATGTATATATAGGATCATGGGTGGCCTGCCATGGACGGCTATACATGGGCGGTAGAGCGTGGGCGGCCACCGCCCGCGTAATTGCCATACACGGCTTAGACTGGTTGAACCGACCTAACAAATATAAATGATTTCTGACTCCGACAGGGAATATTCCATGGAATATTCCCTTTACCATCGCACCGGGGCGCTGCCCCCGGACCCCCACCAGGGGGCCCGCTGGCCCCCTTGGACCCCCGAGCCGGGGCTGCTCATCGCTGCCCTGGACCCCACAATTGGGGACCCTGGTAACTCCCTTTCCTTATAATACCTTTCATGGTCCAATATGACCTTCATCCAACATTCAAGTTGGGATTCCCATCAATTGGGTAATGCACGCTTGGCTTCTCCTCATAAAGGGGGCCTTACAAAATGTGCATACAATCATGAGGGGTAGACATTGATCATATACTAACACCCCCCCTCAATGTTTACCGATGATAAATCAAGTAGGTCTCGGTCCTATGCCCATCTGTTGAAGATGCTTGTTGAGCTGCTCTCTTCCAAGTGCTTTAGTGAATATGTCAGCACAATTTGCCTCTGTTAGGCAATATTCTAGCTCCACAATTTCATCTTCAATTAGCTCACGAATGTAATGGTACTGTACTTCTATGTGCTTGGTGCGAGCATGAAATACTAGGTTCTTTGCAATAGCCATACAACTTTGATTATCACACTTGAGTACAGTTGGCATATTTGATGGAAAGCCTAGATCTGCAAGAATTCTCCTTAACCAGACTGCCTCACAAGAAGCAAAACAAGCTGCTTTGTACTCTGCTTCAGTGGAGGAGAGTGCGAGAGTTGGTTGCTTCCTACTTACCCAAGAAAATATTCCTGAACCAAGTGAGAAACAATATCTAGAAACTGATTTTCTAGAATCACAATCTCCAGCCCAATCTGAATCACAATATCCTTGGAGTGTATCACCTGTGGTATACAAAATACCAAAATCCAAGGTTCCTGCAATGTACCTTAGAATTCGCATTCCAGCATTCCAGTGACTCTCCTTAGGTTTGTTGGAAAACCTGCTTAACACTCCAACAACATAGCAAATGTCTGGTCTAGTGTTGCACAGAAAAATAAGACTTCCAAGGAGCTTCCTATACTTCTTAGCATCTACATCAGGCATGTTATCATCCATAGATAGGTTATGATTTACCTCCATAGGTGTGCTAGTTGGTTTGTAGTCCATCATTCCAAATGCCTTGAGAATTTCTTTGGAATATTTTTGTTGTGAGATGAAAATGCCATCCTTCCTTTTCCATACTTCAATTCCCAGACAAAAATGGAGTAGACCTAAGTCTGTCATTTCAAACTCAGTTCCCAAGCTGATCCGAGTTTGATTGATGAGTTCCTGATGATCTCCTGTAATGATCAAATCATCTACATATACAATGACAACAACTAGCTTGCTATCCCTTTTCGTTACATACAAGTTAGCATCAGAAGTACTTCTTTCAAAACCCATATTTTTGAAAAAATGATCTATTCAATGGTACCAAGCCCGTGGAGCTTGCTTAAGTCCATACAAAGCTTTCTTCAACCTGCAAACTTTATTTTCTGAATTGGGCACCTCAAAACCTGGTGGTTGAGATACATATACCTCCTCCTTGAGGTGACCATTCAAAAATCCAGATTTGACATCCATCTGGAAAATAGGCCAAGACTTTTGTGCAGCTACTGCAAGTACCGTCCGAATAGTTGTCATGCGTGTTGTTGGTGCAAAAGTTTCTTGAACATCAAATCCTTCAATCTGTGAAAAACCCTGTGCAACTAATCGTGCCTTATACTTTTCTAATGTTCCATCAGCTTTATACTTAGCTTTCCAAATCCATTTAGTACCTATTACCTTCTTCTTTGGCGGCAAGTCGACTAGATCCCATGTATCATTTTTTAGTATACTATCATACTCAGACTGCATTGCCGCTCTCCAACCTGGATCATCAATGGCTTCTTCAATGGTGGTAGGTTCCTTTATCGAACCCATGATATCTGCCATTAGAGCCATGTTAACAATGTGTTCTGAGGCTCTTCTTTGCTCCTCTATTCTCTTTGATCTTCGTAATCCATTCGATGATGATTCTGGTACATCTACATGTGGATTGTGATCATCAAGGGCTGTTGTGCCCACTTCGGTAGTGGCTTACGCTGTGCAGCTACAACTGGTTGGCTTTTTATTGAGGAAATTTCTCCATCAGATGTTTCCTCCTCCTCAACTTTAACCTGTCTTTTGATAGGCACAAGGTGAGATATTTCTCCGTTTGATGAGATAGTAGATTTACCTTTATCTTCTACTAAGTGTGGTCGTTCATCAAACACCACATCTCGGCTGACAAAAATCTTCCTTGCCTCAGGATCCCATAACCTGTATGCTTTAGACTCTTCACTATATCCTAGGAAGACACACTTTTTGCTTTTTGAATCCAGCTTTGATCTTGTTGGATCAAGAATATGTGCATAACAGAAACAACCAAAAACTCTGAAATGCAAAACTGAGGAGTCATCCCCTTCAGTGCTTTTGTGTAGCTTCGATTGAGGATGTAGACTGCTGTATTGACTGCTTCTGCCCAGAATGAATCAGGCATGTCTTGAGCCTTCAACATACAACGAGCCATTTCAACTACTATCCTGTTCCTGCGCTCAACAACGCCATTTTGTTGGGGTGTATGAGCTGTGGTAAGTTGCCTTTTCACACCATGCTCCTTACAGTAATTGTTGAATTCTATTGACAAGAATTCACCTCCTCTATCTGTTCTAAATTTCTTCAGTTTCCTTCCTAATTCATTTTCTACATACTTATGCCACATTTTAAATTTTTCAAAAGCATCAGCCTTCTCTCGAATGAAATAAACCCACATCTTTCTACTATAATCGTCGACTAACAGCAAGAAGTAGAAAGATCCTCCTAAAGTAGGTGTAGACATTTTACCGCAAAGATCAGCATGTACCAACTCTAGAGGAGCTTGAGATCGATTGCTGGTCTCTCTTGGAAACGCCTTTCGTTGTTGCTTGCCCATCATACAAGCTTCACAAGGTTCCTGCAACTCTGAAAATGCAGGCAAATGAGCAACCATCCCTGTTCGTTGCATCTCCTTCAAAACTACAAATCCGAGATGCCCAAATCGTTGGTGCCATAACCTGCTTACATCTTTATCTTCTGTAGCGGTTAAAGCACTTAACTCATACAAGTTATCCCGTCGTATGCCTTTACCTACAACATTACCTGATGAATCCATGATTTCCGCACCACTCTTATTGAAGTGAACTTCGAGTCCACGATCTGTTATTGCAGAATCTGACAACAAATTTCTTTTGAGTGTAGGTACATAGAGAACATCGGATAAATTTTTCTCAACACCTGAAGAAGTGATAAAAGAGATGGTTCCAGTTCCTTCAGCTGGACACTTGGAGTCATTTCCCACCACTACATTGATGGATTCCCGCAGAGGCACTAGGGAACTATACCAATCCTTTTTACTAGTCATATGGTGAGAAGCTCCACTATCTAAAATCCATGGCTCATCAACACGAGCTTGAGCAGATGAACATACCTCTTCAATAGCTACCCAAAGTTCCAGCTCTGTGTTGTTTGCAGACTCTTTGTTCTTCCATGATGATTTTATAGTCCCATTCCGTTCATCAGCTTGCTTCTTTCTGCAATCCTTGATGGCATGGCCTTTCTTTTCACAATAGAAGCAACTTCCTGTGAACTTTTTCTTCTTTGGCTTCTTCTTTGATCCCTCTGAAGAGCCTTTACCTTTTGCATTTGCTGAGAATGCAGCATCAATTGTACTTTGCCAATTCTTCAGCCGCATCTCTTCTTCTAAAAGCATGGCACAAAACTCTTCAAATGTAAGAGGAGTTGGCCTTACCTGAGTGTTAAGGGATGTTACTAATCCATCATACTTTGCTGGAAGAACACGTACAGATCTTCGAGCCAGCTCTTCTGGTGTTATAACAACACCAACTGCAGCCAATTGATCTTGAAGATGCTTTATCCGTTTGATAAAATCTTCAGCCTTTTCAGAATCAGAATGCTTTTCATTTGCCAACTGATTTTCTAAATTCTGTATCCTAGTGTGGTTCTTGGTCTCATATTGTCGAGCCAATATGCCCCAAGCCTCATGTGCTTTAGTAGTATGTTGAACTAAAGTAAGCACAGAATCACTTACACTAGTGACAATCACACATAATGCATCAGCATTCCGCCTCTTCCAAGCTCGTAGAAGATCTGGATCTGGCTGAATCATCAATCTTGAATTTGCTGGATCTTCAACTGGTATAGGCTCTGGATCCAATCCCATCGGTCCCATGACAGTGTCAAGTAATTCATAGGAGTCCAAAATTGCAGAAATTTTGAACTTCCAGAGTGTATAGTTGGTTCCATCCAGCTTCCCTTCAGTGAATGCAGGTGGACGAATTCGAATAGGTGCAGCATTAACATTAGCTGAAGCACCAAGACTAGTGTTCGACGATGAAGCCATCATGTAATCACTCGAATAATCTACTGATAGTCTAGTCTGCTAGTAGGCTAAAATAATGATACTTCTCAAGCTATTTGAATCTTACAGCTCTGATACCATGTAAGACAATAGTTACGCAATACAACACAGGAGCAATAGCAGAGAAGATAACAGATATAGGAGAATCTCAACAATTTTCTACTAGCAGCAAGTACAAAGATGATGGCGTTGTCCACCCGTGCGCTCTCAAGGTAGAGCTTAAATGGTGATCTAGACAACTCTAGATAGGGAGATACAAGGTAGAGGTATGCTGGCTCAACTCGGTGTCTTAGGTAGTGCAGAAGTCATGTATATATAGGATCATGGGTGGCCTGCCATGGACGGCTATACATGGGCGGTAGAGCGTGGGCGGCCACCGCCCGCGTAATTGCCATACACGGCTTAGACTGGTTGAACCGACCTAACAAATATAAATGATTTCTGACTCCGACAGGGAATATTCCATGGAATATTCCCTTTACCGTCGCGCCGGGGGCGCTGCCCCCGGACCCCCACTAGGGGGCCCACTGGCCCCCTTGGACCCCCCAGTCGGGGCTGCTCACCGCTGCCCCGAACCCCACAATTGGGGACCCTGGTAACTCCCTTTCCTTATAATACCTTACATGGTCCAATATGACCATCCAACATTCAAGTTGGGATTCCCATCAATTGGGTAATGCACGCTTGGCTTCTCCTCATAAAGGGGGCCTTACAAAATGTGCATACAATCATGAGGGGTAGACATTGATCATATACTAACAGAAGCCTCATCAATTATCTGCAAGAGTTCTGACCTGAATTTCCCATCCATGTTTTTTAGATAAAAAATACTAACCTTCTTTTTCATGGATTTGAGAAGCTGTGAAGCCTCTGATTCCTTAAGAGCATGGGCTCCAATTGACTTACCAAACTCCTCCTGAGCCCTGTTAAATGCATGCCCAATGGCATCACTGGTACATATGGGATCTCCTTTTTGCCTTGTATCTGCGCATGCAGTGGCCTTGTCTTCAGATGTCTCTTTGTCTTTGTTCAATCCATCAATTCTTGGTTGTTGAGCTATATCTACTTGAGCCTTTCCTTTATTTCTTGTCTGCACTGTAAAAGATTCTATTTCTTCTAACTACACCACCCTGGTAGATGGTGATGGCTCATTGACCTGATCTGACATTTCTTCTTTGTGTACAGAAATCATTTGAATATGGGGCTTGGATGAAGAGGCTTGATTCTTAGGACAACAATTTGAATAGTGGTCTCTGGCCTCTGGGCAGTTTCTGCAAGGAGGGGCATTTTCTGTTTGAGTGCACCTACTTTGATAGTGCCCACATTCTCTACATCTGAAACAAATGATTGGCCTTCTAGGCCCATTTGCAAAGTTATTCCTCTATCTAGGGTTGTAAGTGTTACCTTGATTGGGTGCAGCAGCCATCACATTTGCTGGTGGTAGGGGTCCTCCTTCTGTCCAATATGTTGTTGTAGGCATTCCTCTTGATTGGCATTCCTAGGCCTCATGGCCAACTTTCCTGCATATTTGGCAAGTCACACTTAACAGAGGACATTCACTTACTATATGCCCTTGCTTACTGCACATGGAATACCAAAGTCCACTCTTGATGCCACCTCCTTTGAGTTCCTGCAACTCCTATCGCAGCTGAGCCAATTCCTCTGCTTGGGCCTCCTCCTCCTTTTGGAGCTTTAGTGCTTCAATCTCCCTTCTCAACTGAGTTACAGCATTCTCCTCCTCTCTGTGGGGCTTATTTCTTTTTAAGCCCTCCAACTCCTTCCTTAGCTGGATTACTGGATCCTCCATTTCTATGGAATATGGTAATTAAGAAGAAGTAGCTCCATACTATTGCCTTATCTGCTCCAGTCGTGTAGCTGTGTTGATGAATTCCTCTATGGAGGCTGTAGGCAACACTAATTCTTTGATTTTGCATTGGGTGGCCACTGGAAGTGGCTTAGCTAACCATTTCTTAACAAAAAAATCATGTGGTAGGTCTGGTAATTTAGCCATTAGTGCCTTGGCCCTAGTTACAAATTCTGGGAACTTTTCTCCTAGACCCAATCTCAAATTTTCTAGCTCTTCTATGATGATCTCTATAGTATTTCCATGCTGAAATTGATTTTTAAATGCATCTTTCATTAGGTCCCAAGTTGTAAAATGGTTCTCCGCAATTTGGTTGAACCATTTATCTGCTAATCCTTCTAATGTGGTAAGGAAGAGTATCAAAAAGGCATCCTCCCTACCCATTAAGCCTCTAGTTTTGCATGGTGCAAAAAAACCTCCTAATATGCTCGTCAGGATCCTCTTGAGCTAGGCCTTTGAAAGAAGGAAATTTTATATTCAATCTTGATAGTAAGGTTTCCAAGTCTACCTGACCAGCCATGCTCCTTACTGATGAAGTTGATGAAAGTGGACTAGAGGATCTTCTAACAGCGTTCCTTCTTGTTTGCCTACAGGTGACCCTTAATGTTTGGGACCGGGTTGCGGTCATGGGCTGTTCATAGTCCTCTTAGTATGAGATAATTGATAAGAATATGTACCTCTTAGTCCACTGAGTAGTACCGTCGACACTTGAATATTGCTTCTCCAGCTGCAATATATCTTCTCCTATGCTCAAATCTCCTTGGAAGTCCCACCGGGCATGCCAAATTTTGTTGGGGGATTCTTGGACAAGAAGGGATTTGAGTGTTTATAGGAGAAAAGGGAAAGGAAAGAAGAGAAAATACACAATGGAAGCCTCTGTTGATTGATTATAATAAGACAATTACAATGGGGATGCACAATACACTGAAATACTTCTGTGCAAAATCCCACAGAGTGCTCAAGTACAAAATACCAAATACCCAAAGTCTTGTGAAGTCTTGTTGCTGCCGGACTCCTCTGCACCAAACCTCCACCTTCTCCAACCCTACACTTGTGCACACCTTGCACCAAGCTTCCAATAAGGGGGAGGGTTGGACACCTTCTGTCGGCATGCGCACACTTGAGTAAGACCTTGGGATCCTTTGGGGATAAGCTTAGCACTCCTCTGCACACTTCCTTGGTCACTCTATAACCACACCTTGCACTTCACTTCTCTGCGTCGCACACTGTGTGTCTCTTGCACTTCTCTCTCTTGCTCCACTTAGACTATGCTCACTCTTGCTTACACTTGGGATGGTCCAAGAATGGTCCTTGCCTTGATTTGATTGTGTCGATTCACGTACGCTCCTAACTGCAAGAGTATCTTGGTGCTCACTTTGATGTCCCAAGATTGTCTTTACAAGTGGCAGCCAAGGACTCCTTGTTTTGTCCTGTAGTGACTTTAGAGTAAAACCAAAATTTTAATTAGGGGGACATACTTTCACTTCTACGTACGCTGCCGCTTCACATACCTTCACATTTTCCTTTTAACTCTTCAAATGTGCACACAAGGAAGGGTTCACCTGAACCTTCCAAAACACTTCAAAAACACTTTGAACCTTAGGGAAATTAGAGAAATACCTCTGCAACCTGCAACCCACTTTCTCCAATTTACCCTTCAATGGGCCAATTAGTTGTGCACTACCTGTGCACTTTGACACTTGCACTTCAGCACTTTGACTTTGCACTTGTTGACTTTGACCTTGACTTTGTTGACTTTGACCAATTTGACTTTGACCATAGTTGACTTTGACTATGGTTGACTTTGACCAATATGACTTTTATGGGCTCAACAATATACTTTTTAACATCGAATTAACCACACTTGCCTCTACGAAGATTGAATCTACATAATTTATGGATAATTTTGTAGAATCACCTCATCCCAACATACCCCTTGAGCAACAGCTTGAGTTATTTTGGCATGAAGAAATCAAAGAACCTAATATACAAACTCAAGAAATGAGAGCACAAAATGAAAGACTAACTTGAATAGTGAAAGGAAGATTTGAACCAAAAAAGGATAACTCAAAATTGAAGAATAGTGCCTAAAATTTCCAGTTTTCCCAATTTGATGTCCAATAAATTTCCATGGATTTTGTTACTCATATTTTAGTGAAATCTTCGCATAATGATATAATTTAGAGTATTAGATAGATTTGCCAAACATTCATATTTCATTCCTCGTAAAAGGCCATCTCAGCACCTCAAGTTGCAAAATTGTTTCTCAAATATATTTTCTAGTTTTGTTAGATCATGATATTTGTTTTTGTAACCACTTTTGGGTTACATTTCTTGAAAATCTAGAATAAAGATGGATTTTATTTTTGCATTTCATCCTAAAAGTAATGATCCAAGTGAAGCAATTAATAACACAATTTTAGACTTGATACATTATTATTCCATTGTTGATCCAAAAAATTGGTCATATATTTTGGTGGTGATGTGCGTGAACACAATTATGATCACTAGGGCACCATTTTCTTTCTTTAGGAGGTTCTTCCATTAGCTTTTATATATCACTATAACCATAATGGATGAGTTTCCCCCGAGTTGTATATATGCCTATAGCCCTAACGGGTTACTTATCTTTGTACATTCTAGTGGTAATACATTTAGTATTGTGTGTTGTGCTCCAAGCTTCTCCTTCTTCCTTGTGTTTTTTGTGTGCTTCTGCAAGTGTCTAACTCCAACAATTGGTATCAGAGCAGGTCACTGCTTCATCTAGAGTAGATCACGATCTGAGCTCGTTTCGGCCTCTAAACGCACTATCACAACACTTATGCAAGCTATTTTGTCTTTTTGTGCCAGCTATATATATAGAATTGGGTTTGCCACTATAAGCATCTCAAAGTCTGGTACAAGTTTAGCGAAACTCATTAGGGTAGTTTTGTTCAACTTTTTTAGATAAAATCATTTTCTGCATCAGGGTATTTTAGTTAGTGGCCATAGCTGAAAGCAATGACATATTTCGTATGTTGGTTGTTGAGGATAAGTTGAATGCTACAAATTACCCATTATAGGCTTATATGATGTGGTCATATATTGGTCACAAAAGGAATATGGAATATTATGTAGGGTGTTGAAAGACATCCCATTACACCTGCGAATACAGGTACTGGATCTAATGGAGATGGTGTCAAAGATGGTGATATTCTACAGATTCCTATTCCTGTTGGGATTTCTGGTACACCTACTGTAGAGTAAATTCGTTGGGATGGCAAAGATGCTCAGGCACATGCATTGATAGTTTTGTGTGTCAAACGTGCCATTATTTCTCAAATTTGCTCTTGTAGAATAGTAAAGGATACTTGGGATACACTTACCACATTGTACTAGGCTAGGAATGAGGCTCGTATTGCTTACCTCCACAAATAGTTGGAGAGTGAGCACATGAATGAAGGTGATTCTATGGACAGTTTTTTGACAAAGATCATAAACTTGAAGGAATAGTTCATTTCTGTTGATGAAGTTATGCCAGACAACTCACTTGTGCAGACCATTCTAAATGGTCTTCTTGATTCATATCAGAGTCTTGCTTCTACTCTTTTTTTGATGATGAAAGGCAATCCAAATACCTTGTCATTTGAGGAGTTGGTTTCTATTCTGTTGCAGGAAGGTCACTCTAGGCAAAAAAGGTCTATCATGTGTGTTGTAGATCAAGCTTTCTTGGCTAGTCAGAAGGGCAAATGTAAATGGAGCTCATTTATTAGTAAGCAAAAATTTGCAAATGTTGCACATTTGAAGAAGGAAGACAAAGATGACAAGAAATTAGAGCAGCAAAAATTGTTTTGTAAATATTGTAAAGCAAATGATCATGTCATTAAGAGCTAAAGAGGCAAAGAAAAAGGAGGTTGGAATGGTTGTTGGAGAGGCCTCTACAGCAAAAATAGAGTCTGCTAATTTTGTACAAAATGAAGATTCACTACTGTTTGCAGTTTTGACCTATCTTCTCCTGAATAGTTCATGTCTGTAGTAGACTCATATGTTTGGTACTTTGATAGTGGGGAAACTATACATATTACCTTGCAGTGCAGTTTCTTCACTTCACTTGAGCCTATCCCTATAGGGAATACTTTCACATGCACCAACAACTCCTCTTATCTTGTCATGGAAGTTGATAACTTCATTCTGACTATTGTTGATGGTAGTTCTTTCACTTTGTCAGATGCTTTATTTGTGCCATGGATCAAGAAAAATCAGTTATCAGTTTTTGCATTAGCCAAGATTGGCTTGGTTATGAAATTTGTTGATGGCAGATGTACAGTTCATGATCAGTCAAATGGCAACATGATTATTGCTTCTGACATTTTATTTTGTGGGTTGTATAAGCTCATAGACTATGAAAGATCTATGAATGATTCAGCATGTCCAGTACATGATTCTTAGGCTATGTCATTGTAGCTCAGTGATGAGTAGCACCTCCTGTAATGTCAATCCGGGAAGACGTGAGGATGGTATGAAGACCACGAGCAAGTGGAAGCACAAGTGCGTGAGTGAGAGGCACACCAGCATGCACACACATACACGCACACGCGCACACACGGCAAGAACAAAGAGAGTAAGACAATGGAATCACTTCTATTGCAACAAAGTTCTCATACAAGCTCAAAACTACAAGAAGCTAGCCCCAAAAATGAGCTCTCTAGCTCTATTTATAGTTTTTGACTAGCTTTGGCCCTGTCCAGACCTAGTGTACGGCCTAGTTAAAAATTAGGTTCCAGGGCTTATTTGAGGGCTCAAACGAGATCTAAAAATTATGAAAATTGGCAGGCAACTACTTCTAAGGCTCCTCAAGCTCGAGGACTCCTCGGCTTGTACAAAATGGAGCTACAAAAAGGTGAAAATGGTATTTACAGGGGTTTTTAGTGATGAGAATCACTTTTAAATGGTGTAGTGGTTTTGAAAAAAATAAAAGGTTGCCTTAGTGCTAGATCTGCTTGTATGCTCGTACTTGCTTCTTCTCGTATGCGGCCAACACTCTCCCCCCCCTAGCGTCTGTCGCCTCTGACAGACCTCTGCTCCACTGTTTGATCAATGTATTCCTACAGGAGGTCGGTTGCCACTTCTTGTTCCTTGATGCGTAGTCCCCGGACCAAGTCTCTCTGGAGGGCATCCCAATTGACCGCACCCGGCATATCAGGGTGTGGTGTGGTGTAGAGCTCTGAGTGCATGGTTTGTTCACACGCGAATAGATGTAGCAGGTGGGTTGGGCGTGGTGCGAACACTTCGGAGTGTGACTCCCAAAACCCCGTGGTGAACATATCGTCGAAAGTTTGCTTATAGCAGGCAGGGAGATATCTGATGCGTGCGTGCCATGCATAAGCAACTCGTATGCTTGGGGTTGTGCTCATATCATACAGGAGGTCATAATTACCATTGATGAAGCCGGGAATCGGAGGCTGAATATGGCATACATTGCGGAAAGTTTTGAGCACCACGTGCATCATATCGAATATCTTGAGCATCATCTGAGCAGCAACATCTGGCATGGGGTGGAGGCGTGGCAGCCAATATCGAATGGTAGCCATCATGTACGCTATTGTAGGTGGGCTTGTCGGTGGTGCAATTTTGGGGTAGTTCAGCCACTGTTTGCAATTCACGTTGTTCTGGACCTTGATGGCGAATGCTTTCCAGGAGCGTCTTCTTTGTACTGGTCCGAAGCATGGGTTATATTTCAGATGCATGGGAGCATGATCCCATGTTCGTAGCATTTCCGGATAGGTGTCCAGTAACTTTTGCCTCCATATGGGCTGGAATATGGCCCCTTTTTTGGCTGCCTCTGGGATGTCCTCGGGTTCGAATTGTGTTGCGAAAGAGGGGTACTTGTTGGTTATGCGTTTGATCTCAGCATTGTAGTCCGCCAACAATACAAAATAAGGTTTGTATTGTAACTCTGAGCTAGTTATCAGCCGCCTAGGAGCCAAGTTCGAGAAATATTCAGACTTGAGTATGGTCTCCTCTATGGCTTTCATGGCTAGCATCTGAGTTGCAACACGCTCTTCGTGAGTGTGCCCCATCTCCTTTACCTGCTTCATCCATGCTGACGGGGGTTCCTCATATGTATCCTGGCCTTCTTCCGTAATTCTGCCTCCTAGAAGAGGTTGAGGCTCATAATTGTCTTCAAATGCCTCCTCCACTGGAATGACTACTGTCTCTTCTTCTATGGTTTGATCAGGTGGAGAGGGAGGTCGTTCATACTGTAACAACTTAATTTTTAGTTCTGCACCTGTTGCCGTAGCTCAAGTACTTCATTGGTTACTGATAATTCCGGCTCTGGTGAGGTTGCAGCGTTGGCCATCTCTTTAGGTTCTCGTTGGTGTAGTGTAGGCACTTGGGCTTTCTGTAGGTCTTTGACTTGGTCAGCAAGCTGATCATGTGCTTCTAGGAGATTGGCATAGGTTTCCAATACTTGTTGTATGGTTTCTGAGGGGATGGCTTGAAATTTGGCAGGGTCGATGGGTGCCCCTGGAGTATTTTCCATGGCTGCTTCGAGATTGTCTTGATTTTGTTGCTGTAGTCTTTTGTTTTCTTCTTGGGCAGCCGCTAAATGGCGTCGAAGTAGAGCCATGTTTCGTTGTAGTCTAGCGTTACGGGCTAGCTGATCTCTAAGTTGTTCCTCCGTTGCCCTATTCTTCTCTGTATGTGTGGACTCGAGCTCCACCTGATATTGTTGGAGGGTGGTCACCTTCTGCTGTAATTCCGTATTAGACAACTCCAAGGCAGTGACACGTGCCTGGAGGTGGGATGACAAAGTACATAGCTCTTTATTGTTTTCTTCTAATAACCTGTATTCCTGTTTAAGTTGGGCAGCAGCTTCGAGCATGGTGTTGAGTGCATGACTAAATGAGGTGGGTGCAGGAGTAAAGGTGGAAGATGCAAGGGGTCGGGAGATGGGAAAGGGAAAAGTGGATGTTGTGCCTACAGTGCTTGGAAATGGAGACGTGAGTGAAATGACACGTGGTGATGTAGGAATAACAGTGGTGGTGGGTGATCCTGTGGATGGTGAGATGTCCATGGGATCGGATGTGAGAGTGTGTGATTCGTGCACTGTGAATACAGGAATGGTGGGTGGTGTGATAGTGGTGGCAGTGAATGTGGGGGAGTGGGGTTGGGAAAGGGACTTTTTATTATAATTATCCACCTGTTGGAGTATATTTACAAGGTTTGTCCAGAATGAGGGTTGTGTGACTTGGGTTGAGTGTGAGGCAGTTACTAGGGGAGTGGTGGATAGGGTTTGGGTGTGGGTGGATGGAAAAGGCTGGGATAAGGTCTGGCTAGTGGCAAGTGGTTGTCCAAGGGCGGGGAGATAGGAAGGGTGACCTATTATGGTTTGATCGGTGGCCGGATGACCGGTGTGAGGTTCAAAAATTTGGGTGGAAGTGCTGGATGTGGGTAAAGGGAAGGATGTAAAAACGGAGGTGTGTACAATGGTTTCATGATGGGTGGATATCGGTTGTTCAGAAGGGATAGTGGAGAAGGGTTCTGAAGGGTGGATGGAAGATGGCGGTGGAGATGGTACGTGTGTAATTACCTCTTGTTCGTCAGTGGGACTTGGGCTCTGTTGGGGATTCGGGGACAAGAAGGAGTTTGAGGGTTTGTAGGAGAAAAAGAAGATGATGAAAATGGAATAACAGTGAGAACTTCTGCAAAGAAATACTCTTGGAACCCTTGAATATTAATTATCTTTCAACAATTACAATGACTGCGCACAGTCTAATCAATGACTAAATACCACTTCAGAGAGCATCTGAAGACCAATTATCTCAAGTCTTCCAGCGGCCGTGCACCAATCCTTCACTTGCTTCCCGCTTCCCTTGTGCACACCTTGCACTAAGCTTCCGTCAAGCTAAGGAATTGGTATCGCTGCACACGCACGCAATAGCCCTTGGAACTCTTGGAATCCAGCCCCCTTCTCTCTTCTCTGCACACTTTCCTCTTGGCACCTCTTGCACTCTTGACTGCACTCTTGACTGTCGTCAGCACACTCTGGAGGCTCTTCTTGCTTCCTCTCTTGCTCCGCTGAAGCTCTCTCTTGCTCTCAACTCCCAATGTCCAAGAATAGCCTTTGTCCTTCCTTTTGTTTTGAGAGTCCGCCGGTTCGCGCACTCTAACTGCAATACAATCTTGGTGTCCTTTCAATGTCCCAAGATTGTCTATTTGAACTGGTCCTCAACGATTCGCTACTTTGTCTTGTAGTGACTTTAGAACAAGAGTGACTTTTTAAAATAAAATTTTGATTGGGCGGCCTATTTCCACCTTTTCGTACGTGGCCTTCCACCTTCACTTTTCCTTTTAATTCTTTTACTTTTGCACCTTAAGATTTTAGATTCAACCTTTGAACCTTAAGAGGAAAAAATACTTTGTACCTTTAGTTTCGACCGGTTAGGGCTCTACAGATGCCCACCACCTAAAGATCTCTCCGTCCCGGAGAGATAACAGGAGAGAGAACAGCGATACCAACTGAGAAATTGCAAAGACACAGAGAAGAAAATAACGGGGCAAGAGAAAAATTGAAGGGTTTGTATCTTATTGAGTTAAGAAGAAGAAAAAAAAAAAAAAAAAAAAAAAAAAAAAAAATATATATATATATATATATATATATATATATATATATATATATATATATATATATATATATATATATATATATATATATATATATATATATATATGCACCCGACAAAATTGAGGAAATATCAAAAGTATGAGGTAATTATTGGCAAAGTACTACTGGAATCTAAGAGCAATTATTATGACTTGGATGAGCAATTTATTTAGACTGAGGGGGGCAATTTATTGTGGAGGTTGATTAAGATTGTCCGCCGAGGTTGATGGAGAGGGGGGCAAAGGAGCAGAAGCTTGTTCGATCGTAAGCTGTAGCGAACTAAGGCAGTGTCTAAGGTGATCCCGTTCCCTGCGGATACGTCTGCATGCAGCATTAGTACAAAGACCTAAATTGGAACGATTCTGAAGATCTTCTAAGGCTTTCATCGCAGAGTCGGCCATATCGCGATAATGATCGCGCTCTTCTTTGAGCAATCGGGCCATTTCGTTGAGGGAGTGCCATTGAGAGGTTGCCATGCGATTGATGTTTTCTATTGTTGAGATATACTGTTGATGAACGGAAGCTGCTGCGGAAACCGAATCCAAGGAAATCTGAGAGGCCTGAGCATTGCCGATAGCTACTACACTCGCGTCCTAGAGTAATTGCAAAAATGAAGGGGTTGATGGGAGGTCAACAGGCAGAGTGGGAGGCGGAGCGGTAGGGGCAGGGGGAGGGGGAATATTCTGCCGAGGAGGATGAATGGTTGGAGTGGAAGATGGAGTGGGAAGTGAAAGATTGGGGGGAGGGATCGGTTGACTTACAGGAAGGTTATGGATAGAGGGGGAGGTGAAATCCGGGTGAATTGGTGGCATACAGGTGGGGTTTTGAGGGTTGAGCTGTGTTTGAATAAGAGGGGTGAAATCAGAAGAGAGGGGAGGTCTAGGGATAATAGGAGGGGTAGGCATGGATGGAGAATGTGTAGTTACAGGAGGGAAAGGGGGAGAAGATTGGGTAGAGAAGGAGGGGACGTGAGGGGGGGGAGTCATGAATGGAGAAATTGTAGATGCAGGAGGGAGGGGGGAAGAAGAGTGGGCAGGGAAGGAGGCTACATCAGGGGGATACGTCATGAATGGAAGGGTGGTGGATGAAGGAGGGATAGGAGAAGAAGATTGGGGAGGGAAGGAGGGCACATCAGGGGGATTAGTTATGAACGGAGAAGTGGTAGAGGCAGGAGGGAGAGGCGAAGAGGAATGGGGAGGGATGGAGGTTACATCAGGGGGGTTAGTTATGATTGGAGAGGTGGTAGAGGCAGGAGGGATGGGTGAAGAAGATTGGGGAGGGTAGGAAGTTACATCAGGTGGCGCGGATGTGGGTGTCGAGGCGGAGGCTGAGTCAATAGAGATTAGCGGGGGGGAGGGGGATGGAGCAATGGAAGGCTCAGGTTGGGTAGGTAAATAAGAAGCATTGTGCGCCGAGTGTGCAGGTATTCGATAGAGCCAAGCAACGAAGGGTGCAGAATAGATGGAAAATGCATGAGATCCTCTAGAGATAGACTCGCGGAGTCGACGGGAGCGCAAATTCAAGGAACTATAAATGAGATGTGCGTAAGGGTAAGGACGGCTATGGAGAAAGCAAAAAAGCGGATCGGCGATACGAATATCTGACCAGGGGAGGGAAGAGGTTTGGCTGCGAAGTAAGAAGAAAAAGATGAACGCATTGAGAAGGGTGGTCATGCGGAGCGAAAATCGAGCAGTACTTTGAAAGTGTGTGGTACAAAAGGCAATAGTCGCCGAGGCGGATAGGCCAGAGTATAGGAAAGGGGGAGCACGAAATTCTATTAGGGGAGACCCAATACTGGCGGCAATGTCTGGGATGAATAGAGTGCCGGTTCTAAAATGAGGGAAGTGGCGGATAGCTTCATAAACGTGGGAAAAATTGGCTGGGTTATTGAAGAAGACATTAGCCAAGCCCCACAAGCCTGCCTGCTGAAGATCTTCAATGGAAAACATTTGACGAAGGGCTATGGTAGGGATGGATAGATGCATTCGGATTTGCAGGTTTATGTCAGGTGGGAGAAACAGGCGCATATAATCTCCGGTTGGTGAAGATGGGTGGGATGAATGAGACATAGATGGGGAAGGAGAGGGAGGGTGTGGGAGGGGGGGCGGGGAATAAAGGTAGCTGGAATCGGAGTCGATGGAATAAATGGGAAGATCCAGGGCCATAGTTGCTGTGGGAGTCGCTTGAACTGATGGTGCTGCCGATGAAGGAGGAAGTGGATTGGGATGGTCAGATGGAATTGTGGAGGGAGGATCGGAATGAGCGGGATCCGCCATTGATGGAAAATGGGAGAGGCAGAGGGGTGGAGGGGTGGTGGGTGATGGGAGAAAGAGGGTGGTTTACGGGGAGGATGGAGGGGGGTTCGATGGGGATGGAGGTGGAGAGTTGCTAGGGGTGGTATGGATGCGAAGCGGTGTTGAAGAGAGAGGGTTGATGGTGGTCGGGCGGAAGGGGGTTGGGTGTAGGATGAGAGGGTGGTTATGGTAGGTTGGGTGGGACGATGTGCGGTGAGGGAAGGGGGGTAGGATGAGGAGGGGGTGTTGAGGGGAGGTTGAGGGGGGTGGTGTGGTGAGGGGAGGGGGGAGGGAAGTTGAGGGGGGGGGCGCTTATTGGGTGAGGAGGGTGTGAGGGCGTGGTGAGGGGGGCTGCGCGTTGCCGTGCGGTGAGGGGAGGGGGGGAGAGGAGCGGTGCGGTGAGGGGAGGGGGGAGAGGAGAGAGGGATGTGGAGGGGGGGGGGGAGGGGGCGTTGCAGTGAGGGGAGGGGGGGGGGGAGGAGCGGTGCGGTGAGGGGAGGGGGGAGAGGAGAGAGGGATGTGGAGGGGGGGGGGGGGAGGGGGCGTTGCGGTGAGGGGAGGGGGGGGGGAAGGAGTGTTGAGGGGGGGGGGGGGGGTGAGGGGTGTTGCGGTGAGGGGGTGGCGGTGAGGGGAAGCGCGGGGAGGGGGGGGTTGTTGAGGGGGGGTGGGTTGAGGGGGGTTGCGGTGAGGGGGGTGCGGTGAGGGGGAGCGCGGTGAGAGGGGGGGAAGGAGTGTTGAGGGGGGGTGAGGGGGGTTGCGGTGAGGGGGGTGCGGTGAGGGGAGGCGCGGGGAGGGGGGTGGGGGGGGGGGGGGGTGGGGTGAGGGGGGTTGCGGTGAGGGGGGTTGCGGGGTGTTGCGGTGAGGGGAAGCGTGGTGGGGGGGGGGGCGAGCGCTGGAGAGGGGGGCCGTCGGCTTGGTGGGTTGAGGGGGGGTGGGTTGAGGGGGGTTGCGGTGAGGGGGGTGCGGTGAGGGGGAGCGCGGTGAGAGGGGGGGAAGGAATGTTGAGGGGGGGTGAGGGGGGTTGCGGTGAGGGGGGTGCGGTGAGGGGAGGCGCGGGGAGGGGGGTGGGGGGGGGGGGTGGGGTGAGGGGGGTTGCGGTGAGGGGGGTTGCGGGGTGTTGCGGTGAGGGGAAGCGTGGTGGGGGGGGGGGCGAGCGCTGGAGAGGGGGGCCGCCGGCTTGGTGGGGAGGGGGGGGGGTGTTGAGGGGGGGTGGGTTGAGGGGGGTTGCGGTGAGGGGGGGGGGCGGTGAGGGGGAGCGCGGTGAGAGGGGGGGAAGGAGTGTTGAGGGGGGGGGGAGAGGGGGGTTGCGGTGAGGGGGGGTGCGGTGAGGGGAAGCGCGGTGAGGGGGAGCGCGGTGAGAGGGGGGGGAGGAGTGTTGAGGGGGGGGTTGAGGGGGGTTGCGGTGAGGGGGGGTGCGGTGAGGGGGGTATTGGCAGTAGGGAAAGGGGGAAGGAGGAGGGAGGGTGGTGGCGGGAGGAGCTGATGGGGTGGAGAGGGTGTGAGATGCTCTTCTTCTTTCCTTCCAAGCACGACTTGGCATGTGCACAGAGAATAAGAACGGAATTCTGAGGATGTTGAAGCAAGAATGAAGAACGAGGCCATATTATATAGCTATTTCGAATGAGGGAGCACCTCTCAAGAAGGAGCGGTCTAGCATAAAAAGGTGATCAAAAAGAGAGGAGATGACAATGTTAATCTCATCCATCCGAGAGACAAACAAGGAAAGGGCAAAACTGAAAGTTACTTAGCAAAACTAAAAGCCATTCAAGTGATGAATTTCTTTTTTTATGAAGTGGTGAATTCTTGAATTATTGATGGCCCAAAATTGATAAGAAAACGAAAAAATTCGTGCGCACACTTTTCGGAATTTGAAAAAGAACAAAAACTTGCGCTCAACAGTTTTTTTATTTATTGACTTTTATTGAGAAATAAAGGAAAAAATCGTGCGCTCATATTTCTGATTTTTGATAAAAACGACGCCCAACAATCCGATTATTACTACTTATTAAAACAATCAAAAACCAACAAGATAAAGGAAAATGCAATGTTTATGATACTTGATAATAAGCCTTGAGTCTGGAAATGTTAACCAAAGGTAGGTTGTTGCCAGCGAGTGTTTCCAATTGCACTGCACCCCACTGCATTATCTTCTTAATGTGAAAAGGGCCTTCCCATTGAGGGATCCATTTCCCTTTGTTTTGATTAGAAATTTGTGGTCTGTGTAGCAGGGCTAAATCTCCAGGCTTCAAATTGTTTTGCCATAGATTTTTGTCATGACGCTCCTTCCTGTGTAATTGCAGCTTCTCTAACTGTTTGGATGCTAAAATTCTCGATTCCTCCAGCTTATGCAAAGCAGTTAGTCTGGCTGAAACTTCCATTCCATTTCTCTCTAGTCTTTCCGTTCTTATAGAGCCTCTGATAAATTCAAATGGTTCAATAGGAACCAAGCCATAAACTAATTGAAAGGGGGAATACCCAGTCTCTTTATAGGCCAGTCTGTATGCCCATAATGTACCCAGATAGGCCCGTCCCCAAGAGGTCGGCTGCAACATGCATTCTTTTCGTAACATTGAAATTAATACTTTGTTTGTTGACTCGGCTTGTCCGTTAGCTCGTGGGTAGTATGCACAAGAAGTCCTGTGTAGGATGCGATACCTGTTTGAAATTTCCTGTAGGACTTTGTTAACAAAATGAGTACCCTGATCTGTACAGATTTCCAGCGGGCATCCAAATCTGCAAATGATATTACAATACAGAAAGTCAGCCACTGTTTGTGCAGAGCAGTCCGTTGATGCAATAGCTTCAGCCCATTTTGTTGCGTAGTCCGTGGCTATCAATAAGTATTTTTCCCTTTTTGGAAGTGCCGGAGGGTATATAGGCCCAACAAAGTCTAACCCCCACTTCTCAAAGGGCTGCCAAGAAGTGGAAACTACCAAAGGGTGATGTCTTTGCTTGGTGGGTTTAGGTCCACACCTCTGGCACACATCACATGTTTTTCTCCAATTCTCTGCATCCCTAAAGAGTGTAGGCCACCATAGACCAGCATCTAGTATTCTCTGGCTCATGATATGCCCTGGAAGGTGCCCACCACCTGTTCCTTCATGTGCAAATTGCAGTATTTCCCTGACTTCATCTTCCTCTAAGCATTTCCTCATCCTGTCATCCTTGCCTTGTCTGTAGAGTTTACCCTCAATGAAAGTATATGGTCTACTCTTGATAAGCAGCCTCTTCCTTAGTACAGCACTAGCACTTTCTGGGTACACTCCAGTATTAATGAACTGCTTGATATCATCATACCATCCTTTAGGTTGTATAGCAAACAAGTGCGCATCACGGAAATCATCATTGATACCACTGGTTTGATCCTTCCTATTGATTCTGGACAAGTGATCTGCCATCATATTTTCTCTTCCTGGCTTATGGATTACCGAGAAATCGAACTCTTGGAATAACAGTAACCACCTCCATATTCTACCAGTAGCATGTGGTTTGTTGAGTAAGTACTTGAGAGGTTGGTGATCTGATATAATGATAAATTTTACCCCCAATAAGTAATGGCGGTATTTTTGAACTGCAAAGACCATTGCTAGTGCTTCCCTTTCGGTTGTACTGTAATTTCTTTCAGCCTTGGTCAAGATTCTACTGGCATATTGAATTGGCCTATCCATTTTAAATTCTTCACTGGGTTGAGTCAGAACTGCTCCCACTGCATATGCACTGGCATCGACATGTATATGGAAGATTTTTGACCACTCCGGGGTGACCAAGATAGGAGCACACATCAGCCGAGACCTTAATGTCTGATATGCTTTTTCCTCCTCTTCTTCCCATTTGAAAGGTACTTCTTTACCTGTGAGTCTAGTCAGAGGTCTAGCTATCTCTGCATACATTTTTATAAACCTTCTATGATAACCGGTATGCCCCAAAAAACTCTGGATCTCTTTAGGAGTTTTGGGTCTAGGTAACTTTAATATAGAAAGAATTTTGTCAGGATCTGGGGCCATACCTTTAGCGGATACCACATGTCCTAAGAGGGTTCCTTCTGTCACAAAGAAATGACATTTATTTGGATTGAGCTTTAACTTAGTTTCTTTGCATCTTTGGAAAATATTCTGCAGCTGTCTCAGGTGCTGGTCCAAACAATCTAGATGAGTTTCTTTGTGAGATCCTGAAAAAGAAGAGAAATCATCCATGAAGATTCTAAGTGATTCCAGCAATAAGGGCCCAAAAATGAGATTGACCGTTCTGTTAAATGTGGCTGGAGCATTTCTTAGCCCAAATGGCATTTTTACATACACATACGTTCCCCACGGTGTGATAAAAGCAGTCTTTTCACGGTCCTCTGGGTGTATTGATATTTGGTTATAGCCACTGAAGCCATCCATAAAACTATATAGTGCATGCCCCGCCACTTCTTCAATGACCTGTTCTGCAAAAGGCATAGGGAACCCGTCTGGAATGGTCACTTTGTTGAGAGCTCTAAAGTCCACACAAGTCCTGATTTTATTAGTATTCTTCTTTGGTACTATAACCATAGGTGAGAGCCACTCTGAGTGTTCCACAGGAATGATGATTCCTGCATCTTCCATCTTTTGGATTTCCACATAGACAGCTTCTGCATACTTTGGATTGAGTCTATAACTCCTTCCTCTGATGGGTCTGGCTCCCTCAACCAGAGGAATTCTGTGCTCTCCGTAAGATGCAGGCACTCCTTCTAAGTCTTTATAATGCCAGGCAAAAACATCTGCATACTGGGTTAAGAATGATTTTACCTTTTTCAGAAGCTTTGGGTGACTCCACAACCAAGTGGCCACTAGAGCTGGTTGATTATTGTTTTGGGTGCATAAATGTACTTCTTGAACCGGATTTCTTGTTACCAGATTATCTTCTTGTGCATCTGCTTCCTTGTCTTCTTCTACTAGCTTTTCGTGCATTGCTTCATAAGCAGGTGTATTTTGAACTTCGATGTTTTCCTCCTTGTCCTGCATCCATCCTGCAGGGATTTCTTGAATTGGGAGAGAACATTCAACCTCAGAATTTTTTACCTTGCTTTTAGCTTGGGAAACTTCGTTATCTGATGCTGACACATCCTCCTCCAATTTATATTTGATGGGTATCTTCCTGCCCCTTCGGTGGTCAGTGATGGGCTCTCCCAATCCATCAACCTGGACCTTTTCTTTGTCTTCATCATAGCCTCCAAATGTACCAGGATGATCAAGAAAAATTCCAAAACAAGAAGGAGAGTTGCCAGCATGAAGCCAACTTAAAATATCCTCTTCTTCCTCAAAATCTATTTGGGGTTGATCCTCCGCTTCTGTTTCCATGCAAATGCTCACTGTTTGCATCATACTAGTGTTTCCTTGATTGTCTGGGCCTTCTTCTAAATGAATTTGTGTCAACTCCTGCCCTTTCTTTTGTACCCACATGGTGTCCTTACCCCAATCATGAAT
This sequence comes from Ceratopteris richardii, assembly GCA_020310875.1. Lineage (NCBI taxonomy): Eukaryota > Viridiplantae > Streptophyta > Polypodiopsida > Polypodiales > Pteridaceae > Ceratopteris > Ceratopteris richardii. Next base: position 120,236,160 of record CM035425.1, on the reverse strand, counting down.
GACACTGGCATGCCTTAGCCAAGGTCTTCCAATTAAGAGGGGAAATCCTCCTTCAACCTGGGGCAATCTTAAAACCACAAAATCCAGGATAAATAGATTACCTTGTACTTCAAGTGGAACTTTTGGGATTACCCCTAAGGGCCTTACTTTGCTCTGATCTGCCAAAGTGACCGTGAAATTTGCAGGTCTTGAAGGGTGGAGTCCAATCCTTTTCATGGTATGTTCAGGCATCAAATTAATGCCAGAACCACCATCTACAATAACACCTTGAAATTCATGGCCCTTGATTGATATTGTAAGCCGAGGGCTTTTATAATCTGTAAGGGGTGCTTCCCCCTTAATTATCCCTTGATGTAAGATAGCAGTCTTAGCCACTAAGCTTGTCGTAGAAGCTTCATCAATTATCTGCAATAATTCTGACCTGAATTTCCCATCCATCTTTATTAAATCAAGAATACTAACCTCCTTCTTAATAGACTTGAGTAGCTTTGAAGCCTCTGATTCTTTAAGGAAGTGAGCTTCATTTGCTTTGCTAAACTCTTCTTGAGCCCTCTTGAAGGCATGCCCAATGGCATCTCCGGTGCCTGTGAGACATTCTTTATGGTTTGTGTCTGCACCTGTAGTATCTTTGTCTTCCATTGCAACTCTGTCTTTGGTCAACTCCTTAATTGTCAATTCTTGATTTTCTACTATATTTGTTGTTCCCTTGCTTCTTGTCTGTACTGCAAAAGATTCGAGTTCTTCTAATTGTACCACTCTAGTGGATGGTGAGGGTTCATTTACCTGAGGCAATATTTCCTCCTTGAATACAGAGATCATTTGGAGATGGGGTCCGGAAGTAGAGGCTTGATTCTTAGGACAACAGTTTGTATAATGATCTCTGGCCTCTGGACAATTTCTGCAAGGGGGTGCATTTTCCGGTAGGGTGCATCTAGATTGGTAGTGCCCACATTCTCCACATCTGAAGCAAATAATTGGCCTTCTAGGCCCATTTGCAAGGTTAGTTCTTGGTCTAGGATTATAGTTATTACCTGGGTTTGTTGCTGCTGCCATTACATTTGCTGGTGGCAGAAGCCCGCCTTGTGTCCAGTATGTCGTTGTCGGTATCCCCCTTGATTGGCATTCATGGGCCTCATGCCCAATCTTCCTGCATAATTGACAAGTCACATTTAGCAAAGGACATTCACTTACTATATGTCCTTGCTTACTGCACATGGAGCACCATAGTCCGTTCTTAATGCCACCTCCTTTTAGTTCTTGCAACTCCTGCCTCAGCTGAGCTAGTTCCTCTGCTTGGGCTTCCTCTTCCTTTTGGAGCTTGAGGGCTTCGATCTCTCTTCTCAGCTGAGCTACAGTAGTCTCCTCCTCTGTATAGGGTTTATTCCTTTTCAAGCCTTCCAATTCCCTTCTTAACTGGCTCACAGGGTCCTCCAGTTCTGTACCATATGATAGTTGGGAAGACGTTGTACCATACTGGTGCCTTATTTGTTCCAAGCAGGTGGCCGTGTTGATGAATTCCTCAACAGAGGCCGTAGGTAGCACCAACTCTTTTATTTTGCATTGGGTGACCACAGGTAAAGGTTTGGCTAACCACTTCTTGACAAAGAAGTCGTGTGGTGGATCCGGTAATTTGGCCATTAATGCTTTTGTTCTGGTCACGAATTCGGGGAACTTCTCTCCTGGACCCAACTTCAAGTTTTCCAATTCTTCTATAATGATTTCAGCCGTGTTGCCATGCTGAAATTGATTCTTAAAGGCCTCTTTCATCATATCCCAAGAGGTAAAGTGATTTTCGGCGAACTGACTGAACCACTTGTCTGCCAGACCTTCCAATGTGGCGGGGAAGAGTATCAAGAAAGCATCTTCCCTACCCATTAGTCCCCTAGTCTTACACAATGAAAGAAATCGTCGAATGTGCTCATCTGGGTCCTCATGGGCTAAACCTCTGAAGGAGGGGAATTTTATGTTTAACCTGGAGAGCAAGATTTCTAGGTCCACCTGTCCAGCCATGCTTCCTACCGATGAAGTCGACGAAAGTGGACTTGATGATCTTCGGTTCGTCTTTCTTCTTGTCTGCTTGCACTTGATTCTCAAGGTTTGTGACCGGGTCGCGGTCATGAGCTATTCATAGTCTACTAAAAATGAGACACTTGATAAAAGGATGTACCTTTTGTTCCACTGGAGTAATGTTGTCGACACTGGAATGTTGTCCTCCAATGGCAATATATAGTCTCCTATGCTCAAAGCTCCTTGGAAGTCCCACCGGGCGTGCCAAATTTGTTGGGGATTCGGGGACAAGAAGGAGTTTGAGGGTTTGTAGGAGAAAAAGAAGATGATGAAAATGGAATAACAGTGAGAACTTCTGCAAAGAAATACTCTTGGAACCCTTGAATATTAATTATCTTTCAACAATTACAATGACTGCGCACAGTCTAATCAATGACTAAATACCACTTCAGAGAGCATCTGAAGACCAATTATCTCAAGTCTTCCAGCGGCCGTGCACCAATCCTTCACTTGCTTCCCGCTTCCCTTGTGCACACCTTGCACTAAGCTTCCGTCAAGCTAAGGAATTGGTATCGCTGCACACGCACGCAATAGCCCTTGGAACTCTTGGAATCCAGCCCCCTTCTCTCTTCTCTGCACACTTTCCTCTTGGCACCTCTTGCACTCTTGACTGCACTCTTGACTGTCGTCAGCACACTCTGGAGGCTCTTCTTGCTTCCTCTCTTGCTCCTCTGAAGCTCTCTCTTGCTCTCAACTCCCAATGTCCAAGAATAGCCTTTGTCCTTCCTTTTGTTTTGAGAGTCCGCCGGTTCGCGCACTCTAACTGCAATACAATCTTGGTGTCCTTTCAATGTCCCAAGATTGTCTATTTGAACTGGTCCTCAACGATTCGCTACTTTGTCTTGTAGTGACTTTAGAACAAGAGTGACTTTTTAAAATAAAATTTTGATTGGGCGGCCTATTTCCACCTTTTCGTACGTGGCCTTCCACCTTCACTTTTCCTTTTAATTCTTTTACTTTTGCACCTTAAGATTTTAGATTCAACCTTTGAACCTTAAGAGGAAAAAATACTTTGTACCTTTAGTTTCGACCGGTTAGGGCTCTACAGGCTCGTCATGTGAACATCCTCTAAAATTATAGTAGGCAAGGCGGTAGAGGCTTCCATTTGAATCATTTTCCCGCGTCGTGGCCGTGTATCAATCCTTCGTTGATCATAGATAGGGTTTTCCTGATAGACCATTGTCCTCAATGCTTCCCCGATCCCACATGTCTCTGCCAATAGATTCAATGATTCCACAAAATGTGAGTCGACATTCTCGGTTTGAAGCATCTGGTTCACTAGAGCTCTATTCGCCTCTTCTGTCATCTTATGTCTTCTCTGTACCTGCTTGATGGTCTTGTACAGCCGTCTGAGTTGTGCCGTGTAGGCAGGGGCCTCTTCTTCACTGTCTTCTGGTTCATTTCTTTGTGCACCCTCCTGAACTTGTGTATTTGGGTCCTGAGGATGTTGTGCCACTTCTTCCCCATGTACTCTGCTGGTCTCGCCCCGTGGCTGTTCTCTTTGGACTGATGCTCCCGGATCAACATTGTCAGGGGAATCTTCACTGTCTGATAGAGGGACCGTCTGCAGGAATCTTTCAAAATCAAAGTTTGGATCCTCTGTGAAGGTGGCCATAGATGCAAACTCTGCCTCGGTAGGTAGTGGAGGGGCGGATGGAGCAGGTTGTACCACCTCCCCAGCTTGAACTCCTTGAAGATGGATCGTAAAAGGTGCGACCTGAGCTTTTGGTCTGGGAGAGGCTTCAGTCGTGGCCTCTTGAGGGATCATTACCTAGGAGAGCGATCCACGCATTCGTTTTGCAGGCTGGCTCCCTGACTTCCGCCCTTTGAACAGCTCCAGTTGTGCATACTTTAGAGCTCGGGCAACTGGCACATCATATGCAAGACATCTATAGATAATTCTTGTCAGTGCACAACAGCCATGTAAAGTGGGCTTCCTCACTCCCCGCTTGCCTGCTTCATACACTTGGTCTAAGATTCATACCGGCATCTTAATGGGCAAGCTTCCAGTCTCTGCTAGATATAGCCCATACCATATTTTCTTGTGAGGTTGAGTGAAACGGTCCTGAGCGGGGAATGTGAAGTGTTGGAGGCACATCCGCAAAGGTATGGCGATGTTGGGGGTGAGGGCGCACATTTCTTTTAGCTTCTTGATTCTATTGCTTTTCATCGACTCCGGTATCAAGGGGTCGCGGTCAGAAGGTACATGCGTGCCATACATCTGAAGTGCTTCCCTGATTAAAGTCACATTCAATTCGAACTTCCTCATTTCCTCCAGATTTGACAAGGAGGGCACCCAGAATGTGCCTGAATGATCCTTATCCCCTGTCGGCTTCAGCGTGGCAATTAGGTAGTAGCACCTGAGGAAATCTGGTTTAGGCAGAGCTGCACTGAAATAAGTTTGTAATCCTGCTTTTTGCCAGATATCTTGAAGTGGAGCTGCATTTTGCAATGCTTCGAATTCTCGTGACAAGAACTGGAAGGTCCACCACACTCCTCCACATTCCATCTTGGACTCCCAGATATGATCCGCGTCCCCCAAATCTCCTGGCATCTCATTGAACCAGTGAGAATGCCCCTTTACTCTTTCGGTTAGGCCATTTGGTGGATCTGGAATAGGAATCCTCCGCACATTCACGAACTCCTCAGGTCGAGCTGTTGGTGGGGCCTCCACCGGCATGGCATCCCAATTGATTGGAGCACCAGATCCTGCCTGAGAGCTTGTGCCTGCCGCTGTTGCCATGAGAGTAGGTTGCTTATCTGCTGGAAGACGAAAGGCACATTAGTGTTGCATAGGAAACAAGCTGTAATGGTGTTCCCTTCACAATACTAACATGACAATCCCGGAGGTCAGTGGTTAGTGGTGAAGTGTTTGTGATAGGTGTGAGTGGTGATTAGATGTCAATGTCATCCTAGATGCATACTTTGGTTATGCAATGGGCTCAGAATGCTCCTGTGTTAGAGTAGACGGATTTACAGAATTGGGTCAGGGGGTTTAGTACACAGTTTAATTTTCCACACTTTGATAGAGGAGTCGTAGCTCTTAGAGCTAAAGATAGGTGAAGGTTTCTGGATGAGAGTGTGATGTATTTGGGACCTTTTGGGTACCCATTTCCAGACATTCCTAGGGTTGATGGGAGTGGGGACAGTGAGGGGTGTAGGTATCTTTTCATTTTCTGAGTTGTTGGCCACGAGTGCTTGTGAAAGTTGCTTCATCCTAGTGCCTGAAGGTGAAGTAATTTGGGCTTGTAAGCAAGCCTTGGGCACCCATATCTGTCTAGCATTAGGGGTGGCCTTCATTGACCGCTTAGGAACCCAAATAGAAATGGCATGCCTAGGGGTTATCCTAGGGGGCTTCTTCACTTTGTTCCTTGACGGTGAGGCTCGTTTCTTATCTTCTTGAGAGTCTGCTATTAGAGTTGTGGGTTTCCCATCCTTGCGTATCCAGATCTGCTTCGCGCCACAAGATGCTCCGTGTTGCACAGGTTGGTGCTCCTGCCTCTTGATCAGCAGCCTCCTTCGTGTTGAGTGATGTTTGGTCTGCCCGTCTAGAATCTTCTTTGGATCAGTTAGGAACTCCTTATTGGCTCCTGTACCTTCAGTAAGATTGACACTCCTCTGCACCATAGAAGTTTGTACAAGAACAACATTGTTATCTTCATGTGGATTCCTGGAGGGACCAGGAGTGGGTACATGTTCTATTGGTTTGAGTGTTTGATTTTCTAATTCAATCGTGAGACGGCTTTGGCCTACCCAAGCCTGAAGAAGTCCACTTCTTAGGTTGAGGTTGACTGCATGATCATAGATCCAGTCTTGGCCTAAGACAAGAGGTTCGGTCAGATCCTCGTCTTCACACACTAGCACTTTTGCTGTCATGAGGACCTCTTGTATGTAGAGGGGAAGATCCACCTCTCCCATGCAAGGGGTTTCAACACCTCCTAATCCTATCAGATATGCTTCTAGGGGTTTTACCTCCAATTGCAGCTGCTGGCAATAAGAAAGCCGAACTGCACTTGTGGCTGCTCCTGAATCAATTAATGCTCTCACGCTTGTGCTGCTGTCTCTTTGTCCTATTTCTAGGGTCACAAAAGGTCGTCGGTCCACTATCTTATGGGTACGTTCACCTGCAGTCTCACACATGGCCATGTGATAGCCTGGAGACTCTTGAGTGTCAGTCATAGGCCGATCCCTCCCTTGTCTCCTCAACTTCATTCGTCTGATACGCTCTAAGGCCTCTGCCTGTGCTTCTTCTCGAATTCGTTTTTCCTCCTCTTTACGTTGCTTAGCAGTATTGAGTCGACTTAGCATTTCCTCCGTGAGGGGTTCCTGATACAGCTTGACTCTGCATCCGCTAATATAGTTTGGGAGAACATCCCCCTCTAAAGTGGCTAGTTGTACTGCCCCACTCGTGGAGATCCTATTGATGATCATAGGTCCGTAGCCTCTCTTTTCTAGCTTCCTTGCGTGTTGTTTCAATGTGTAGACTAAAACTAGATCTCCTGCTTTCAAGCCCTTATCCTTCACATGGGATCAAAGTATGCCTTTTGCCGTTTCTTTGCAGCATAGATGCCTGCTGCTGCTCGTAACCTCGTCTCACCTAAACGTTCTAGATCAAAGATCCTAGAGGACAACTCATGTCCATTCCACTCATGCTCTTGTGCTACCCTTAAAGCTGGAATTAGGAAATCTAATGGTAGCACCGCATTCTGTCCGAAGACCATCTGAAATGGGGTGGCATTGAGTACCGTTTTGTAGGCAACTCGGTATGCCCAAACAGCATGATGAAGTTGTTTGTCCCAATCAGAGCGTTTATTATTTACAAGTTTCGTCAATACGTTACATAGGATCTTATTCGTGCTCTCGGCTTGTCCGTTAGCTTGTGGGTGATAGGGGGCAGACTTCTTATGTATCACCATGAATTCTTGAAGGAGATTTTCAATGACCTCATTCAAGAAGTGCGTACCTCTATCACTAACCAACTCTATTGGTAACCCATATCTAGTGAACACATTTTCGAATAAGAATTTAGCCGTCGTTTGAGCATCATTCTTTGTCGTGGCTTTTACTTCCACCCACTTTGTAAGGTAATCTGTGGCTACAATAATGTATTCTGCATGGGAGTTTCTAGCTGGGGGGTTGATGGGACCTACAAAGTCTATACCCCACTTTGAAAATGCACGTCCTCCCATCATTGGCCTTAAAGGCATTTCATCTTTTCTTATCGGATATTGGGCACGTTGGCATGTGTCACAACTCTTCACATAAGTATGTGCATTCATATGAAGAGTGGGCCACCAAAGTCTTGAGAATAGAATGGTCTTAATTACTCTGTCAGGCCCAAAGTGTCCACCTGCAGCACCGCGGTGTGCAGTTTCTAAGACTTTCAAATAGTCTGATTCATGGATGCACAGTCTTAGGTAACCATCCTTGCCTCTTCGATATAGGTTGTCTCCTACTAAGGCATAGTCTTGAGCCTCTTGCTCCAAGCTCCGTTTTCTTGCAAGACTAGCCTGATTGGGTAATGTTCCCGATCTCATGAACTCAACCAATGGAGCACTCCAATCTGGGATTAATGACACATGATAAAGAGTGGCATGCTCCACTGGGGGTCTCTTCTGGCACACTGGACAACTCTGGATCCACTCTTGTATTTCTTTGTCCATGCTAGGCCAATACACTCCTAAGCGTCTTAGGTTCTGCAATGTTTGTTGTTTAGAGTAGTGATTTCCTAGCAATCCCTCATGGGCTTGTTGCAACCAACTAGTATGTTCATCGCCCTCGGTATCTTGCTTGTACATACTTCCGGCCAATATTTGATACTTTAGTGATTTTACAATTTCCTCTTTGCTTGTTTTCACATTCTTATTTGCAGGCCCGAAGGTTAGGACTGGTACCAACTTATTTGCCCATTTAGGAACAACTTCTAAATTGAACAGATAAGCATCGGGCAATTCATCAGACACTCCTTGCGGTGGCTCTCCTGAAGTGATGCGAGAAAGATGGTCTGCCCTAAGATGGGTTCTACCTTTCCTGACAACAACTTCAAAGTCGTATTCCATTAGTAAGAGGAACCATCTTACTAAGCGGCCTGTATTGCAAGGTTTATTGACCAAATATAGTAAAGCTTGATGATCAGTGAAAAACTTGAACTTATTGGCCAATAGATAGTGTCTAAACTTCTTCACAGCATATACCATGCCTAAGCCTTCTCTCTCCGTTGTGGTGTAATTTCGTTCAGCTGCATTTAATTGCCTACTAGCATATGCTATCGGCAAATCTAGGTTTCCTTCACCTGTGGGTTGTGCTAGCACACATCCTATTGCATGATTGGAGGCATCTACATGGACATGGAAGGGTTTGCTCCAATCCGGAGTAGTCAATATTGGTGCTGTGCACAAACGTCTTTTCAGCTCGTTGAAGGAATTCTCGCATTCCTCGTTCCACTCAAAATTTGTTAACAACCCATAAAGAGGTTTAGCTATGATGGCATACATGTGGATAAACCTACGGTAATATCCACAATGGCCCATAAAGGCTTGTACCTCTTTAACATTCCTTGGTCTTGGCAATTGTGCTATTGCTCTTACTTTGTCTGTTGAAATTCCATTCTTAGAAACAATGTGACCTAAGATCTTACCTTGTCGTACCATGAACACACACTTCTCTGGGTTCAGACACACTCGATAATCTCTACACTTGTTGAAGATTTGTCTGAGCTCAGGGATGTGGTAACTTCTTTCTTGGGAATGAGCGCATAAATCATCCACATATACTTCTAAGCTCTTTCGCAAGAACTCTTTGAAGACATGACACGTGAGTCTTTGGAATGTTGCAGGTGCATTGGTGAGCCCAAATGGCATCACACGAAATGCAAAGATTCCCCATTCTGTGGCAAAGGCTGTTTTGTGTTGGTCTTTGGGGGCAATGGCTACTTGGTTGTAACCTGAAAATCCATCAAGGAAGCTGTAAACTTCCTTGCCTGCAACACGATCCAATAGATGTTCGGTGATTGGAAGTGGATAACTATCTCTGATCGTAGCGGCATTAACTTTTTTAAGGTTAATGCACACTCGCAATTTCCCATTCTTCTTGGGCACCACTACAATAGGGGACACCCATTCAGTGTGCTCAATCTCATAGATGAATCCAGCTTCAATCAGCCTGTCAATTTCCTCTTTTATTTTGGCTGCATAATTGTCATTATATGTGTAGGGCTTTTGTTTGGTGGGCTTGGCATCAGCGGTCATCGGAATCGTATGAGAGCAAATCTCTGGATCTACTCCTTTCAAGTCTCTATAGTGCCATGCGAACACATCCCTATATTCCCTTAATAGAGCTACAAGCTCTACTTCTTCTTTTGCACTTAGGTCATCTCCTATGTACGTACATCGTTCTTCGTTCCCTTCAATGGTCACTATAATTTTTTTGGTCTTTTCTTTATTGTCATATGCTTCTCCTATAATGGCCTCTCTCTTAGGCATTCGTACCAAAATTTTTCGGTCTTCCACTTCATATTTCTTGAAACTTTCTGGTACTTCAAACAATGATTCTTCCTCTTCTTGTTTCACTGCTTTTCTTTTCTTTTTCTTTTGACCCCCTTCACTTCCCTCCTTTGAATTTATCGTTTTAATACTTGTGAGGGGTTCTTCTTCTTTTTGGGTTAACACTCCTATATCTTCTAAATAGTGTTTCTCTGAGTCAAAGTAAGTATCCATCACAATGGATTCTAGATCATCGTCATTCTCTTCTTCTTCTATGAACTCACTAGGATCACACTCTTCCAACAAGGGCTGACACATGAACACTGAAATATCATAACCCTCCTCATCACAATGGGGTGTCCATTGTTCTTCATTGACTGCAATGTCCATGGTAGCTAAGATTTCTGCCCAACCATGAGGCTCAAATTCCTCATCTGGAAATATCATCGGTGTATAGGCTGGGTCTTTTATTGGTCTATCTCCTGGGGGAGTTCCTTCTTCTCTCGCTTTTAGGCGCATTTCCTCTTCCTCTGCGACCTTGCACATCCACAAGTGAGTATCTTCATGCAGCCATGATGGATCAGGTGAACTTCCAGAATGCACGGAGATAGAATCTTCTTTCGCTTTGTGGATAGGATTCCACTGTAGGGGTGGTACATCTCTGAAGGTGTAATCCTTCAGATTGACCTTGGTGGTGACCCCTAAGTGCTGTAAGTACAAGGAGTTGGTTCCCCAATCCTGTACTATTTGCAATTGTCGTAGGAAGGGTCTTCCTAGGATCATCTCGTAGACATTATTTTTCTCAAAGTCACATATAGCAAATGTATGTTCAAACTCTACACCACAAGTGGTTAGAGTTATCCCTTCAAGCAATCCTAGAGGTCTTTCAAAATGACCATCTGCCATTTGAAGTTTCATTCTCGTTGGTCTTAAGGTGGGTTTGCCCCATCGCTTCCACAAGGAGGTGGTCGCAATAGCAACACCAGCACCCGAATCCACAATTGCTTTGGTTGTGTAACCTTGATAGGTGATCGGAAGATAAGTGTTACCTTCTTCACCTTCGGTCATGTCTCCTATCTTGTCGAGAGGTATCTCTGGTACTTTCTCCTTAGGGCCTACTTTTGGCATATTGGAATCAAGTTCTGGAACCTGATCCTTCACATGATTCCAGAGCTCCGGTTTGGCTTTGAGCAGCTCTTCCACAGTGAGATGACATTGAACCTTAGTGTTCTTCACAACATCAGTGTTTCTTGGAATCACTGAGTCTTCATTTCTTACCAATATTGTGGGAGCTCTGATCTGGAGAGATTCAGATTCCGATGGGCCTGTGAAATGAGGCAACTCTTGTAAAGAATTAGATTCAAAATCTAATCTCTCATCCTCTTGTTGCTCTGTTTGATCTCCATAGATAGACGGAATGTCTTGGGGAAGTTGATCATGAAGATCATCAATCTCAGGAATAGGAGGGGAATCACCCTTCTCCTTGGCCCATTTCTCTTCTTGAATTTCCCGCAAGAACTCTTGAGAGTACTGTTGAATTGAAGGAGGTATTCCAGCATCCGTGGAATTAGGAACATAAGCTCCCATTGGTGGTGAGCTTCCTCTTTCAATAACTGGTTGAGCCTGTGGAGGTAAAGGAACTCGTGGTTTGTTTACCAACTGCTCTAATTTGTCTAGTAAGCCTTGGAAGTGCAAATCTGATTTGACAGAGTTTGTCTGATTGAACTTTTGACTAGTCTCAAGTATAGCTTGAGCTTGTTCTACCATTTTCATGCACATTTTCATCCGTTCAATCTCTAAATCTGCTCTAGGGTAACTCTTGTCTAGGTTTGCGGCTGTTGGCCCGTTTTGAAGTCGAGCCTGGTAGGCCTTGAACATCATGTCCAAGCCTTCAGGAGTGGGATCAGCTAATACTGATCCTACTTGGGGTGGTGGGTGGGTTACGTGGGGTGTATTAGAGGGTGGAGGAATGGAGGGTGATGGTGGGAATGTGTGAGAGTGCGGTTGAGATGTGATCTCTATGATTTTTGCCTTGGTTTCTCTCAAGCTTTCTTCAAGTTCGTTTATCTTTTTTGCCCATTGCCTCTTCATCCTTTCACGACTATCCTTCCAGGCTCTAGTCCTCTTTTTGGTTATGCTCTCTGTTTCACTCACCTCGGGGCTCTTCTCTTGACCAACACCTTGGTTTCGTTGTAGTGCCTGGGCTCTTGTGATCACCTGCACAGGTGCAGTGGAAGTCACACTCCCTGTGGAGTCTACAACTAACCCAACAACATTGATAGGAGTGATTTTAGGCATGTTATTAGGGTTCTTTGGGCAATCTCGTAGGAGATGTTCTTTCTCGCAGTCTTGACAAAAACCTTGAATGGTTACTGGTTGAGGTTGTGTAGGGGCAGGCAGTGGACAATCACGTATAAGGTGATCTCCCTAACATCTGAAGCATGGTCCTCTAGGAAATGGGGTTCTTACCTGCCTAGGTTGAGGTCTAGAGTTGGGGTTTGTGAACATGACATTAGCATACTCTGGTCCCCCACTATTTTCACTTGGGTCCTCATAATAGTATGACTCGTTATGCTCGGGTGACTGCATGTAGTAAGCCTGTGGGCTATCAATATGTGTGGAGTCAAAACTATGGTCACTTGGATCACTGTCTGATAGCAATGGGATGACTGGGACTATGGCTCTATTCGGATTTTCTTCAGCAGACGCATATTTCACTGGGATTGCATTGGTGGGAGGAGGGGGTTGTTGTACTAGGACTGGTTGAGGTCTCTGCTGCCCTTGATACGGTGGCTGATAAGTTTGCGGTGGTCTGCTGTATTGTTGTGGTGGGTACTGATTCTGGTATCTACCCTGTTGTGGATATGGCTGAGGGTAATTTTGCCTAACAGTTTGTTTGTTATATGGGCAGTCTTGTGCAGTGTGGTTGGTGTACCTGCGCTCTATGGTGCAGTACTGGCTATTAGGATTCGCCTGGGGTTGGGCCATAATGGGACATACACTTGCCATATGTTCACCGCCACAATTGTAACACCGCTTAACTGGGGCAAATCTCGGAATTTGTTTGCTAGAGACACCTAGTTTTCTGGCTACCTTCTCTGCAAGTTCCTCAATGGATGTGGATTGACCAGATGTCAGGTTACTAGAGCTATCAGAATCCTTATAGATTTTTGATAGTTCTAATTCCTCACCTAGATTGTCCTCAATGTCTATACACATTCGCACACACTCTTCTATCGTTCTGGGGTCCTTCAGATACACATATGACCTGAGCTTGGTGCTCAACAATCCATCCAAGAACAAGGCCACTTGTTTGGCTGATGTGGGTAACTCCGGCATTGGACATCTCTCCAGGTACTGCCTAAATCTCCTTCCAGCTAGTCTGACCGTCTCCTGAGGTGTTTGTTTGAAGCTATGAATTAGTGAGGAGGTGTTATCCCTGATTCCACTCTTAGAAAACTCAACGATAAATGCCTCTAAGAGCTGGTCTATGTTTCTAAAATGCCTCTCATTTAGTGGTTGAAACCACGTAAGGGCAGTGTTCCTAAGGGATAGACCGAAAGCATTATATTGTGTGAATAGGTCCTCTACTTGTTCAGCTTTCAATACTTGCCGAAATTCTGCCACATGGTCATAAGGGTCTCCCGTGCCATCGAAATAATTCTTCATGGACTTCACCAGTTGAGTTGGTCGCAGGGTCCTAGCGTGTTCTCTCGGCCTTGGCAAAGGAAAATCGTCAGTATTCCTTTGAGTCCATGGGGTTCTATGTCTCTCAGGTTCCACTCTATTCCTTTCTGTTCCCGGTCTTTCTCTTCCGAGGGAGTTGGCAAAACTTACCTCAGGTTTGTCTCTACTTCTATCTCGTCGAGCTCCATGAGCTTGGGAGGTCCCAGCTCCTTGGTGACCAAGGGACACATTAGACCTTGGTTGGGGAAAAACAAATTCACCCTTCCATGTGTAGGCATGCCTGCCATGCTCAGTGACCACGAAGATTCTTTCTGATGCATTGTCTAGGTAGGTTACTTGGCCTGGGCTATCAGGGTCTTTAAACTCATAGATTGTGAGGGCACTCACTTCCTGGGGTTGAGCAGATTTGTATCTCCAAAAAGCCTCATCGGTTTCTCGGTTTAAAAGCAGATCTATGCTTTTATTATCCTGTGGAATCCACTCTGGAGTCATGATTCTGGTCAAGACAGATTTACCACGGGGAGTTCTTGGCTCTCTCTCTAAGTTCCCTTGCTCTATATCACCCATGTCGGCCTCCGCAATCACATTTCCAAACTCATCAGTTCTATCAGGGAGAGTGGTGACTACATACATAGTCCCCTCTTTATCTAGGTATGCTCCATTCTCAAACTTGACTACTGGGTGGTCTAATCCATGGGGTTGATCGGGGTTCTTAATCTGGACCACCGATCTTCTCAGGCCATCTTCATAGATGCGAGCACCTAGATGATTCGTCCTGATATATTCCAATTGAGTCTTGTATGGTCCTTCTGGTTTTTCTAGATAGGCCAATCCTGAACTACCTACTGGTCTCTCCATGTGATAGGACATCTCAGAATCACTTGTTTCTGATCTGGGAGTGTATGGGTAATCACTCAACTGCTGGGCCCAAGACCTGGCAGTGTGATTGACACTAGCTTCAGAAGATCTGAGGCTTTGTCTGTCTCGGCCTAAGTGTTTGCCTGATCTAAGGTTCATATGCCTGATTTATTTACCCCCTTGGACTCAAGCACACTCTCGTTGCAAGTTAATTTGCACCAATCACTTTGTTCTTTTGAGTTGAATATTATGTTTATGGTCTTGTCTGAAATCGCGTCGTCAGGAGTACTTAAGTGAATTTCCGCACTTGATAAGTGATCGATTCCCGTTTACCTTTTGTCCCTTAGGGTTTTCGCACTTAAGACCTATTTACTTCTTGCACTTGCTTGATTAATACTCTTGGACTTGATTCGTGCCTAACATTGCCCTAATCAATTACCACACCTAAGTCGTACTTAGCCTAGGCTAGGAATTGACAAAGGAGGGTTGAGAGATCTTCCAACCTCAATTAGCTGGTTGACCAGACTGCTACACAAGCCCAAGAAGCCTTCTCCCAAGCTTGGTACTCACCCTTGCTAGCTTGCTTTGGATTGCCTTGAGTGCACACAAAGTTCCTGCAAGAGCTCACCAGTTAGTATAGCTCTATTACCACAAGTAATTGACAGGCACACATCAATAATTTTAGTCCCCCTGGAGTAACTCACTGTACCCCCTGAATCTAAGGACCACTTAGTTCCACCTAAAGGTCAACTTAAAAATGCATTTTCTAAAACTCCGCGTATGATTCTTACAAAAACCAGTCGACGTCCACGTAGGATTCTCAACGAGCTTTCCAACGAGACCAAAATCTCATCAATCGGAGTTCGTATGGTCAAGTTATGACCATTCAGGCACTGAAGGGTCAAAACAGGCTCTCAGGGTTCAGGAGATCCCTCTCTGGTTTCTAGGCCTTTTGCCCACTTCCAAGGTTCTAAAGTTATACCAAGGTGCCTAAAATTAAGCCCAACTACCCTTCCAATCACTCAAAAATAACCCTAAATTTTCATGCGTTAAAGGCCGTGTATCGCGATAGGTCGGGTTGAGGTGTCGCGATAGGTCGAAGTGTCGCGATAGGTCGAAGTGTCACGATAGCTCGTGAGGTGTCGCGATAGGTCGAAGTGTCGCGATAGCTCGTGAGGTGTCGCGATAGGTCGTGAGGTGTCGCGATAGGTCGTGAGGTGTCGCGATAGGTCGTGAGGTGTCGCGATAGGTCGAAGTGTCGCGATAGCTCGTGAGGTGTCGCGATAGGTGGGAAGTGTCGCGATAGCTCGTGAGGTGTCGCGATAGGTCGAAGTGTCGCGATAGCTCGTGAGGTGTCGCGATAGGTCGAAGTGTCGCGATACCTCGAGGTGTCGCGATAGCTCAGGATATGGTGAATTTTTCTGTTCTGTCTAGTGATCCTGGGAGCTCTAGGCCTGCGCAATGTCGTGGTGCACTCAGAATCGTGATTGGGTGAAATTTTCGGAGTGTCGCGATAGCTCGAGCTCAACGCCTCGGGGACTGTGCAAACAAATTCCGTACCTGCTGAGCTTGCTGGAGATGATGATGGAGCTGCCACCTGCAAGAAACATGCAAAAAACACACAAAACAAGAACACACACGCTCGCTCTCTCTCAAACTCGCACACAACAAATGAGGGAATGATAAGGAAGAGGGAATATGTAGTGGAGAAGGAGGTGGAGGTGGAGATGGAGAAGGAGATGGAGATGGAGATGGAGATGGAGATGGAGATGGAGAAAAATCAGAAATTTACCAACTACTTACCATTCCAACGCGTCCTCTCTACGTCTTACCATCACACGCTCGTCCTCAAAGCTCGATCCCCGGCAACGGCGCCAAAATTTGGTGTAGCTCAGTGATGAGTAGCACCTCCTTTAATGTCAATCCAAGAAGACGTGAGGATGGTATGAAGACCACGAGCAAGTGGAAGCACAAGTGCGTGAGTGAGAGGCACACCAGCATGCACACACATACACGCACACGCGCACACACGGCAAGAACAAAGAGAGTAAGACAATGGAATCACTTCTATTGCAACAAAGTTCTCATACAAGCTCAAAACTACAAGAAGCTAGCCCCAAAAATGAGCTCTCTAGCTCTATTTATAGTTTTTGACTAGCTTTGGCCCTGTCCAGACCTAGTGTCCGGCCTAGTTAAAAATTAGGTTCCAGGGCTTATTTGAGGGCTCAAACGAGATCTAAAAATTATGAAAATTGGCAGGCAACTACTTCTAAGGCTCCTCAAGCTCGAGGACTCCTCGGCTTGTACAAAATGGAGCTACAAAAAGGTGAAAATGGTATTTACAGGGGTTTTTAGTGATGAGAATCACTTTTAAATGGTGTAGTGGTTTTGAAAAAAATAAAAGGTTGCCTTAGTGCTAGATCTGCTTGTATGCTCGTACTTGCTTCTTCTCGTATGCGGCCAACAGTCATATGCAAAGCTTTGGCATGCATGCTTTGGTCATCTAAATTTGGCTAGTTTGCTACTCTTTCAAAAATATGAAATGGTGTCCTCTTTTCCCAAACTTGAGGAACCCGACAAACATGTTTGTGAAGGTTGTATTTTGGGTAAAATGCAACATTCCTCCTTTCCAAAAGATGTTTTAGTTCGAGCGACTCAAAAATTGCAACTTGTACATAGTGATGTCTGTGGACCTATGTTGACGGCTTCTTTTGGAAACTATCTTTAATTTGTGACTTTCATTAAGGATTTTTCGAGGCATGCATGGGTATATCCACTCAAAGCAAAGTCCAAAGTGTTTATGTGCTTCAAACAATTATTGGTTTTGGCTAAACATCTGTCAACATGTAAAGTGGGCACCCTCTGTTCTGATTGAGGGGAGGAATATATCTATAATGCATTTCTCGTTGAACATGGGATAAAACATCAATGTACAGTGCCATATACACATCAACAAAATGGAGTTGTTGAATGGAAGAACATGTCACTCATGGAGATGGCGAGGTGTATGGTCAAGATTCAGGCTCTACCACATAATTTTTGGCTTGAGGTTGTCATGTGTGCAACATATGTACTTAACAGGTGTCCCACTAAAGTGTTGCAATCTATCACTCCATATGAGGCTTGGCATGGTCATAAGCCATTTATTGCTCACCTGTGTGTTTTTGGTTGTCTAGCATTTGCATTAGTGCCTGAACAACATCGCAAGAAATTGGATGATAAAGCAGTAAAATGTATTTTTATTGGGTACAATTCTGAAAAGCAAAGGCTAGCTTTCTAGTTAGCCATGATGTTGTTTTTGTGGAAGATGCTATTCAGCCTTTACTTTCATATACGAACGAGACATCTGTTAGCTCCAAAGACATGTAACACACTTTGTTGCCTCCTTTTACAAGTGGATAGCTGAGTGCTGGTCCTAACGAGGCAACTTCTCAGCCTTTACAAATTTCATGTGATTATGCAGAACATTCCATTTCTGATGAAGATCTACATGATGCAGTCGTTGATGAGAGAGTTGATATTGAGGAGGCAAAAACTATCCGAAAATGGCTAGCGCAGACTTTGCATGACATCAAATTAGATTCTCCTCTATCATATCCTACTCGTTCTAGCTCTCATAGTGCCTCTTTTGCATCAGATTGCTATGCTATGGCTGCATCTAGTCTTTGTGATGAGACTGAACCTATTTTGTTTGATGAAGCACAAAATTTTGAACATTGGATGCCTACAATGCAATCTCAATATGATGCTATCATGAAAAATGGTACCTAGTCTTTATGTGACTTGCCTCCTGGCAAGAAGGCCATTGGCATGAAGTGGGTATACAAGCTGAAGCATAAACCTGATGGAACAATTGACAGGTATAAGGCTAGGCTTGTTGCAAAGGGTTATGTGCAGGAAAGAGGCAATGATAAAGCCAAACTTATCACATATGAAAGTTTTTGGCTGTATTGCATATTTTCATGTTCCAAATCAGTTGAGGATGAAGTTTGATCCAAAAGCAAAAAAATGTGTCTTCATTGGATACTCCCTTGAGCAAAAGGGATATAAATGTTATAACCCACTCACACGATAGGTGAAGGTGAGCAGAGATGTGGAATTTGATAGCATGTGAGGCATCATGGCTGGAGATGCTACTTGCAAATTTAGGTGTGGAAGTGCAAAAGCCTATCACCGTCTATTGTGATAATCTTAGCAACATATAGTTAGCAAGGAACTGTGTTTTTCATGCTAGAACGAAGCATATCAAGGTACATTATCACGTGATATTGATCTTGTTTATGTGAGAACAGATGAACAGGTTGCTGATATTTTCACTAAATAATTTGGGGTAGAGAAGCTAAAGAAGTTTCGGAAGATGCTTGGATTAGCGAAAATGGCATTGAGCTTGAGGGGGAGTGTTGAGGTATCAAGCTATTTATGTTAATGACTTGATTGTAGGTGGTGATAACGAAGAAAGCATAAAAGAGGTAAAGCAACTTCTTATGCAAGAATTTGACATGAAAGATCTTGGTGTGCTACTCAATTTCTTGGGAATTGAGTTTATACATACAAAAACATTTATATGGATGTCACAAAGGCAATATGCCTTGAATATGCTGCAAAAGTATGGTTCAACTGATTGCAAGACAATTTCTATGTCATTAGATCAGAATTTGAAGTTGGATACTACATCAAGTGAAGCATTGGAAAATGCTACTATGTACAGGAAAATTGTGGGGAGCTTGATATATCTCACAATTACAAGGTTTGATCTAAGCCACACTCTTGGACTTGAAAGTCAATTTATGCAGGTTCCCAAGAATCCGCATTTGGATGCTTTAAGGCACACTCTACGTTATGTGAGTGCTACTTTGGATTATGCATTATTTTATGAAGCTGGTGTAGATTTGTAGGTTCATCGATACATCGATGCAGATTGGGCTGGTAGTGTTCTAGATAGAAGATCTACTAGTGGTTTTCTATTCTCGCTTGGGAGTGGAGCTATTACATGGAGCAGTAAGAAGCAAACCATTGTTGCTTTGTTGAGTACAGAGGCTGAGTATAGAGGTGTTGCAATGGCAGCATGTGAGGCATCATGGCTGAAGATGATACTTGCAAATTTAGGTGTGGAAGTGCAAAAGCCTATCACCGTCTATTGTGATAATCTTAGCAGCATATAGTTAGCAAGGAACCATTTTTTTCATGCTAGAATGAAGCATATCAGGGTACATTATCAAGTGATATTGATCTTGTTTATGTGAGAATAGATGAACAGGTTGCTGATATTTTCACTAAAGCACTTGGAGTAGAGAAGCTGAAGAAGTTTCGAAAGATGCTTGGATTAGCGGAAATGACATTGAGCTTGAGGGGGAGTATTGAGGTATCAAGCTCAACATGTGATGATCCAGGATGACATGTATTGCTTTTTCATTTCTCTGACATGTATAGTAGTCATGCTGATACATGTCAGGGATACTTCATTGAGTTGTACTAGATTTATCTACCGAGAGTGATGGCCCATTGTTTCTTGCCAACTCACCCATGCATGGATATTAGGTTTTTCATTATGTACTATTCTTTATAATTGCGCTTGTTGTATTCTTGTTCTTAGGTCATTCTTATACATTCCTTTTATGTAATAGAAGACGAAGAAGATCATTCTTCCTTGCCTCAATCTATGTGTGTGTGTGTGTGTGCTTCTCTTCGATTTTGAGAGTGTGTGTGAGCTTTCTTCCTTATCTCCTTCCCCGTGAGAGTAAGTGTATCCCAAGCATTCTTAGTTGTTCTACAAGAGCAAATGTGAGGAATAATGGCACATTTGATAGACAAGGTTATCAATGCATGCGCCTGAGCATCTCTGCCATCCCAACAAATTTGCTCTACAGTAGGTGCAATAGAAACTATAGCACAAATAAGAACATGAAGAATATCTTCATCTTTGACACCATCTGCATGAGCTTCAGTACCTATATTTGCAGGTGTAATAGGACATTTTTCAACATACTGCATAATATTCCATAGTCCTTTTGCGACCAATACATGATGCATCATATAAGCCCACAATGGTTAATTTGTACCATCCAAGTCATCCTCAATAGCTAACATATGAAATACAACACTGCTTTTAGCCATGGCCACTGACTAAAATACCCTGGTGCAGAAAAATGACTCTATCTGAAAAAGTTGAATAGAACAACCCTGACAAGTTCTGCTAAACCTATAGTAGACTTCGAGATGCTTATACTAGCGAACTGAAACTTGTATATATGAAATAGCCTACACAGGCATTGTGATAGCACATTTGGAGACCGAAGCGAGCTCAAGTCACGATTTTGGCACCACATAGCAAAGCAGTCTTGATCTCCTAATCACCCTGAGTATGCTCACCAAATCTCATGTGATTTTGAGACTATGACCGAGGGGGTGTCAACGATGCCCTAGATGAAGCAGCGGCTTGCTCTGATTGAGGTCTACAGAAGCATGCAAACAGCACAAGGAAGAAGAAGCTTGGAGCACAACAGACAATACTAGATGTATTACCACTAGAATGTACAAAGATAAGTAATCCATTAGGGCTATAGGTGTATATACAAGGTGAGGGAAAAAACCTCCTAAAGAAGCAAAAACGTGCCCCAGTGGTCCCAGTGTGTTCACATATATCACTACCTAAATATATCAACATAAGACACAAAAAAAGAAATGACCAAGGTACTGTCTGCCTTGCACACAACGGTTACACCAATGAGGGGCCCCATAGATTTTAGAAGCTTTTGCATTGGTCCAAATTACACAATGGAGGATTTGCCACATAAGAACTCATTTTTTTGTTCTCAATGAGAGGGTGCCACAGGTCCCCACACATGACTTGCAATGTGATGCTAGACTAGTTCTGACACCATCCCTTGTTAAGGGGGATATGCAACTCAAGGGGCTTATATAACCTCAAAAGTTTGTCTAATGTATCACCATTTGGTCTATCTTAACCCTTCAATTAAGGTGAGGGGGTCATTTCAAAGAAGGAGATGGTCTTTGAGTTATCTCAAGAGTTGATTCTCTACCTCATAAGGCACCAATCATCAAAGTCAATTCTCCTAACATAGTCTAGGTCCTCAAACCTTACCCAATGACATCTATCATGGTTCTAGAGATGCTTCCACTTTCTAAAACCTTTGTTCGATAACTTCTTTCCTCTTTGGATGCTCTCCAAATCAATTTCTTGGATTCCCTTCATAGGAAATCAAATAGAATCATTCTGTCTAATCCCAATTGCCCATTTCTAGTCTTCATTAACCTTCATGTATGGTTTCATCTTGTTCCAACTCTTCCAAATCGAGCAAACAAGGTCAAAGCCATTCGCAGTCACTAGATGCTGAGAAAACAACAAGGTATGAAGGTCAAGATCCTTCCACCTAGGGATCCCATGAAGTGTTTCTAAGAATCAGGTTTGCCCAAGAAGATTCCACATTGAACCATGCTTTGAGAAGCCATTTGGCAACAAATTTATCTACCATACCTCCCACATTCAAAATGCCCAGACCAGCACACTCGTTTTGGTTAGCACACAAGGCCCACTTGATCTTTGGCATGCCCCTCTTATTGAGATCAATAATGCAAAGGAAATTTCTACAAGAACTTTCAAACTTTGCTAATTCTTTGTCTTTCAATCTTCAACATGCAAGAAAATAGATAATAGATGAGCTAACGAAGGTCTTGATCACCATAGCGTGCTGTGCCAGGTTGAGTTGCATGCCCTTTGAGTAGGAAAATTCAATATCCAATTTATCTAGAACTTAATTCAAATGTTGGCCAATGGATACTTCAAAACCCATCGGGATACCAAGGAGCCAAAAAATATATCTACTATTTATTTTTTTACATCTCTGGTTAGTCAAGAATTGTGGTGAGAGCCCCAAAATAGCCTTAAAAGGAGTTTTAGAGTGATTTAATTTGGATTGAGATGCAGCATAGAACACATTTAGAAAAGGCCAGAAGGTGTTGATACTATTAGGGTCATTATGCAAAAAAGCATTTGTGTCATCAATGAAGAGTCGCATTAGCATCTGTTTTTGACTATGAGGGAGCTTAAGGCCTTGGATCTATCTTAAAAGGTCTTGATGGCTAACCAAGCAACTAAGGCCATCAATGACAATGGAAAAAAGAAGAGAAGCTAGAGGACAATCATGTCTGATAGAGCATTTTAACGTGATTTTTTGATAGACTTGACCATTGATATTAATTTGAGTTGAGGCATTCCCCATAAGCATAGAGATCATGTTGATGAATTTGGGTCCACAACCTATATCTTTTAGGGATTGTAGAATGAAATCCCACTCCAGGTGATCATGTGCTTCGTCAAAATCAATCTTGATGAAGAAGACATTTCGCGAGGATTCCTTAGCAAACTTGAGACCTTCCCACATATCAATAATTGCCTCCAAGATGGATCTTCCCTTTATGAATCCCTTTTGCTCCTCACAGATCCATGAATGCAGATGGAAGGTAATGCGATCTGCAAGAACCTTAGCTAAGATCTTATAGCTAGTTTGCAACATAGTGATGGGCTGCCACTTTTCAATCTTGTTTTTTCTTTCCTTTTTGTGAATTAGCTTTATCACCCCTTCATTGAGAAAGTTAGGGAGAGTGCCGAAGTGTAAGGCCTCTTGCCAAACCATAAGTAGGGGTTTAATTATGTCAGTGTTGAAAGTCTTGAAGAACTCATTGGTGAGACCATCCAAACCTGGGATTTTACCACTAGGGAGAGCATCTATAGCTTATAAAATCTCTCTGGTGGTGATTGTGGAGTCGAGAAGATGCATGATATTTTTTAGAATTCTTTTTTATATGACTCTTGAGATGGCAACCATGCGATCCCACCTCTGAGAAGTGAGCAGAATAGACATCCCCATGAGTTGAGTGAAGTGGTTGGTTATTAACTCAATATTCTCTTCCACAAAAGTGCATTCCCTCCCATTTTTATCTACCATGAAAGGGACCTCTTCCTTGATTTGCTTCTTCTTTAGGAGCTTACAAATCTCTTTCATTAGTTTGTCTTCTTTCCTTGCCCACCAATCTTTAAAATAAATCTACATGTTCCTTCTTTGAATTTCCTCTTCATATCTTAGTTGTCTTCCTATTTACAGGAGTCTCGATTGGAGGCTAGGATTACCATTATTGACTTCCATCTCCAAAGGCTGGAGTCGATGATAAAGTTTTTCCTTTCTTATCTGTCAAATGTTAAGGATTTCTTTTTGGGCCTTGAAAACAAGAACTTGGGACTACTTCACTGCTATCTTTGAGTACTTAGTCGGAGAGGGACAATGTCTAAAAGACTTGCTCCATGTAGATGAGAGCACTTGCTAAATGGAAGGAAGGAAACCAAGGGGCCTTTTTGTGTGTAGGATGAGGTTTGAAGGTGAGAATCATTGGTTAGTGGTCACATGAAACTAAGTTCATAAATTGCAAAAGGGAAAGAGGACCCTATTTGTCAATAATTTTCCTCAAGATATAGCTTCTATATTGTCTAGATTTCCGCAAATCTTTGCCCAACTAGAGGTTTGACCAAGAGAATATGGTGAATTTCTTTGGCTTCCACTAGATCATGGTGAGGCTTAACTTGGTCTGAGGCATCTTTCTCAATTCCATCAATAACCCATCCCCTTTGGTCCCATCTGTCGGATAAGAATTCTATCATATTAAAGTCCCCACAGAGGACGACCTCCAATGGTAGAGATTCTAAAGAGTGCCAAGTATCTAGTATTTTTGAGACAAGATAAGGATCATAAATCAAGGCAATGGAGAGTTGAAGAGGGCCCATTAAAGATGTGGCAATCCATGGATGGTCTCGATTAGTTATAGTATCCATCAAGAAAGAGTGCCACTTTGGTATGAAGCCAATTTCCACACCACCACTCCCATGTCGGTGTTGAATGGTGATCCACATGTGAGAAGCCGAATGCTCTTTAACCTCTTTTGTAGTTCGACTCCATCAACTTTGATCTCTTGAAGATAGATAAACTCAGGGTTGACATTTTTATCTCAAGGCCATTGACCAAGAGAGGAGAGATAGTATAAAAGTAAATGAAGAATCAAAAGTTGCCCACAATCAGATGTTAAATGGGTGGGATCCCTCAAGCGATACCTCCCTTTGTAGATCCTATCCACTTAACATCTGATTCTAGAAAACTATTAATTCTTCATTTACTTTTGTACTATCTCTCATCTCTTGGTATAGTCCAAGATGCTCATCATCTCTTGGCTCTTTGGGTTGTGAAGGAGCAACAAGCTTTGTGACTCTTACCCGAAGGCACTGAGATTGAGCATTGGAAAATTAATGTGGGTTATTTCATGGTTGCAAACAATCCTCATGATGAATCAACACATCAATTGACTACTCCAATGCCCTACAAAATCTCTCATAGAGTAAGTGGTCTATTAAGAAATTCCTAGAGAAGCTAGCTAGAAGAATTAAGAATCACAACTTAAGAATCAAGAATTAAGAGAAGATGAGTGGTTTTAGGTGTATCACGACGAGAAGATGAGGATCATACTTTTGATTAAGTCACAAAAGATCCTGTACATGAAGAAAATTCCAATTTTAGCAGAATTTCTTCAAATAAGGTTTTCTTCTTTTTTTCAAAAGAAAGTTTGGCCGAATCCTTCTTTCCCATGCTTGAATTTGTTTAAGAGCAATTATACAATGAATGGGCTAAGTGCCCTTGGGATCCCCTGTATCCCACAAAGGAGGGGTAAGAAAGGCCTAGTAGTCAGTTTGATATCAATTTTTTTCTGTGAAAGTTGGTTTGGGTCGTTAGTGCAGTTATGACTTGAAATTGGTTGCAAAAGAATAGGACTCAACTAACTCAGAGAGAGATAGAGGTGTGGTCATACGGTGGAGGTTTATGCAAGCAATGTCATCGACTACTTAATCATGTTATTTAACAAGTGGCTTTAAATGGCCCACTAATTTAAGTGGCACACTGTGATTTGATATGTCTTGTTACCTTTGAAGATGGGAATTATGGGCCCAATCCAAGCGATCTCATGATATAGTTATAAATGTGCGGCTACTTCTTTTTCATGGATTTTTTTCCTACATATCAGTATCAAGAATTTTTTTGGAGATTGAAATCATTTCAAGCCCCATGTAAAGTGACTAGACACTACTCTCTAAAAAGATTAAGACCTTCCCTAAGGCTTCAACACATGGCACTCAAATCCTACTACAAGGAGAAGATAAAAATCACCAACTAGGACTACTATGAGGAGTAAAGGACCAAAGAAGAAGACATCCAAGGATCTCCAACAATGGATCAGAAGGAAAACTACATCAAAAACAACAAGGCAAAAGGAGTAAACAAGAAAATATTGACAAATGTATCCAAAGCACCACCTACCCCATGATGTAAACCCTTTTTATGCCTAGGGATCCCATATCTCCCTAGATCCCCACAACCTCTTGGATCCCAAATGTCCATGTATATGTCTTGGGATCCCATATGTCCCAAGATCCCCAGGGTGCCACACATCCCACACACCATGGATCCTATATGTCCATGGAACTAAAAACCACGGGATGCCATATGTCCCACACATGGATGCCACATGCCCATGAAAACCAAGGGATGCCATATGTCCCAAACTTAGATCCCATATGTCCAAGTTATGTCTAAGGATCCCATATGTCCTTAGATCCTAAAAAACAAATGGACTAAGTGATCCCATTTTCCACTAGTCCCCATATTAAAAAAAAGGGGGTCATCACATGGAGGGGGTGTTGCAAGTCCCATGATCTACCCTTTTTTCCAAAGCTAGAATCATTCTCATGCAAGCTCATTTATCCCATATGCAAGAAAATTATCCCAAATTCCATATAAGCAATGACTCCCTTCGCTCCACACAAGCCATTCACTCTAGCTCTTGGCAAGAGTGCCCTCACTTTTCTTTGTTGGGAAAGATGGATGAATACTTCAAGAAATGAGTTAGTTCTTCCAAACCCTGCTTAGTACTTGACCGTTTTTACTTTTGAGTTGTGTTGTAGGCCCTCTTATCTTGAAAATTACACAAATAAAGTACCCATGTACTTTGGAGATGATGCCTGAAACAATTTAATCAAAACAAGTAACTTTGCAACTAGCTTATGACCAAAAACTTGTTATTTTGGTCTTGACACCTGCTGGATATTATGTTGAGTGCTCACAGTACAGTAGCAATTAGGAAAATTACCTTTTGGGTGAATCAAATTAGCTTAGAGAGCTAATGATTCCAAGTGAAATCACTTAAAATGATAAATCACACATTGAGCAATCAATTTAGCAACTGAATCCTTACCCCCAACTTTTTAGGAAATGTGCAGAGAAGGACCAATGAACACTTCGATGCAGATTTATCCAAATTGGCAAAATCAAATTGCTTCAAATTTTGATAGCTTGAAGTAGACTTTGATTCTGTTCCAAAAATCTATAGATCATGGAAAAGGGATAACAACTCACTGAGATATGGTCATCACAAGTACACTATTCTGAGTACATATAGCAGAGAAGGAGATGAACATGATCAATGATATAGTGTATTATATAACAATGTTGTACATGATCATTGTCATGAATATGATGCCCAATGATGGTGATAGAAGTAGGCTATAGTGTAAGCCTCTCATCTTCAAGAGCTGATCAATAATAGGCTCTGTAATGGGGGTTCTTAGTCACGAGTTTATAAGTACTCTTTATAATAAGTTCATCTTTCAAATTTGAATTTGAATTCAAATTTTGGCTCCATCTAAAAGGTGTTCCTCTAAATGAGGAGATTTTCTCTCATGAGGACTCGTAACATATTTTTCTCCTAACTCCACAAGTTTCCTTAATGAATTAACCATTTAAAAATGGTAAGTCATCACACAATTACAATTAATGGTTCGTGTGACTAATCACATGTTTCCTCATGTGAATCTTCAAGTGAAGCCAAATGTGAAGGCTTGGATACTTGCACCAATAGCTCCCCCTCAAGCCAAACATCTTGGCTTGATCTTCTTCATCATTCCTCTTGAATGTCCTGCAATCCAATCATAGCTCTAAACTTGCAAAGTTTAGTACCATCAAGTGCTTTGGTCAATAAATATGCACATTGAATATTTGTGGATACATATGCCAATTGAATCTCCTTGCTCAAAATCTTTTCTCTAACAAAATGATAGTGAACTTCTATATGCTTGGTTCTTGCATGACACATAGGATTTGTTGCAAGATGTAAAGAACTAGAATTGTCACCAAAAATCATTGGTAAGTTAGAATGTAGACCCAAATCTGAATATAGCAATCTCATCCATATGGCTTCTTGTGTAGCATTGGCTAATCCTCTATATTCAACCTTTGTTGAAGATAAAGCAACAGTAGGTTGCTTCTTCGAAGACCATGAAATGGGCTTATCACCTGCAAAAGAAAGATAACCAGAGGTACTCCTCCTATCATCCTTACAACCTGCCCAATCTGCATCTGAATAAAGTTTGATGTCCAAATCTAATGTGTATGGAAAGTATAAACCTTGATTTTGAGTACCCTTAAGATACTTCAAAATCCTTTTGGCAGCTTCCAAGTGAGGCACTCTAGTTTTGTGCATGAATTGACTTAAGACACTTACTCCATAAGCAATATCAATCCTTGTCAATGTTGCATAGCTTAGACTTCCAACCATGCTTTGATATTCTCCAATGTCTTTAAGAAAATGACCTTCATGAGCACTTAAGTTTTGGTTTACCTTCATAGGAGTGCTAGCTATCTTGGCATTCTGCAAGTAGAACTTCTTCAACATGTCCTACACATACTTTCTTTGAGTAATATAAATTCTAGAATTTGTGTAGACCAATTCAAGTCCAAGAAAATACTTTAGTGACCCTCGATCACTGATTTTGAACTCCTCCATCATTAGGTTCCTAATTTGTTTGATGCCATTGGCATCATTACCTGTAAGTATGATATCATCAACATACACACATAGGTATATCACCTCTAAATTACTTCTCTTCACAAACAGAGAAGTATCTGCTTTGCTCATCATGAATCCTTGATCTTGAAGATAGGTAGTTAACCTATGGTTCCATGCCCTAGGTGCATGCTTCAATCCATAAATAGCTTTGTCTAGTTTGCTCACATAATTTGCCTTGCTTGGGTCTCCATACCTAGGAGGTTGAGCCATGTAAACCTCCTCCGAAATCCAACCATTGAGGAAAGCATTTTTTACATCCAATTGGTACATATTCCAATTCCTTGATGTAGCCACACTTACCAATACTCCGATGGTTGACATTTTAGCCACAGGCGAGAATGTCTCTTCATAATCAACTCCTTGGGTTTGTGCAAAACCCTTAGCCACAAGTCTAGCTTTATACCTGTTTATGGATCCATCTAAGTTTCTCTTGATTTTTAAAATCCGTCTAGAGCCAATTACCTTCGTTGATTCTTCTTTGGCACTAGCTCCCAAGTAGCATTCTCCTTGAGTGCTTATATTTCTTCATCCATAGCTTTCTTCCATTATGCCTTGGTCTTTGCTTCTTCATATGAAGTAGGTTCTTCAAATGATAAATCCTTTGCAAGATAAATGGAGTACTTAGTAACTAAAGAAGTTTCATACTCATATCTGATTAGTTTCTTGCTTTCCCTTTGTGATCTTCTTAGAGCTTGGTTGGATGATTCAGGTAAGTCTTCCAACCTCTTCATCTTTTCCTTGCCCTTTGATTTCCATGCCTTGAATTCTTCTAGGTTGATGATGTCCTCTATTGAGATATCAAGCTCAACATGTGATGATCCAGGATGACACGTACCAGTTTTTTGTTTCTCTAACATGTATAGTGGTCACACCGGTATATGTTAGGGATACTTCATTGAGCTTTATTAGATTTATCTACCAAGAGTGATGGCACATTTGTTTCTTGCCAGCTCACTCATTCGCGGACATTAGGTTTTCCTTATGTACTAGTCTTTCCTTATGTACTGGTCTTTATATATTGCACTAGTTGTATTCTTATTTTCAGGTCATTCTTGTACATTCCTTTTATGTAATAGAAGAAGAAGAAGAAGATAATTCTTCCTTGCCTCAATCTGTGTGTGTGCTTCTCCTTGAGAGTGAGAGTGTGTGTGTGAGCTCTCTTCCTTTTCTCCTTCCTCGTGATATGGTATCAGAGCCAACGTGGCTGTAGAGAGCTTGTGGAGAAGGTGACGGTGAAGACTAAGCGGCAAGGCGTGGAGAAACGCGATTTCACAAACGGCCTCCGTTTGCTATGATAATCGCCCGCAAGGTGGGGCCCACAAAAAATCCAGGTCAGTTTCAGAAACTGTAACTTGTGTTATGTTCGGCGACACTCATATATTCCAGATGCAGAATTTCAAGCGATTCCGTGTACTGTTGATACACGAAAACTGTGTTTTTCTGAGATCGAACTGTCACGTCATAGTGCGACAGTGTTCAAGCAGAAGTGCTGCTTGTAGTGTGTTGCGGTGTTGTGAATTGTTGCAGAAATGGCAAACACGGATGGAATGAGTCAGCTTATGAGCGATAAGCTGGACAAGAACAACTTCCATGCTTGGAGATTCAGAATGATGAATTTCCTTATGGGAAAAGGCTACTAGAAGTACATCGAAGGAGAGAATGAAAATGCTCCGCAGTTACCAGAAAGGAATCGTACTGCAGAACAGTTAAGAGCATATGAGGAATGGAATCAAGGAGCATGAAAGGTAATGTATTGGCTATCTGTTAGCATACAGGATAGCATGATTGGACACATACAGGATGCCAAGACTCCAAAAGAGGCTTGGAACAGTTTGGTCACTTTGTACGAGACCAATACAAAGGCACGGAAGTTGCAACTCAAGAACGAGCTGCATACATTGGAGAAAAAGAGCATGTCGGCAAGTGACTACACTTTAAAAATCAAAAGCATATGTGAGTCACTTGCATCTATTGGCGTGAATGTAGATGATGATGATAAGGTGGAAGTGTGCCTTCGTGGTTTAGGAGCTGCATATAAGTAGTTCAGAACTTCTATACAGACCAGGGAAAATATTCCGAATTTTGCTGATTTGGTATCTATGCTGATTATTGAAGAAAAGAATCTTGGTGAGGATTCAAACTCCCAAGGAAAGCCCAGTTCTGAGAAGGTATTCTACTCTCGCAGAGGAAGAGGCAGAGGTAGAGGTTTTGGAAGTGGAAGAGGAAACAATAACCAAGACCAAGGTCAACAACAGAATCATGCAGGAGGAAGAGGACAGTTTTCGAGGAAGGGGGAGTCAAAGAGGTCGCAGAAATTTCCAAAGAAATGATTCAGGTAATGATATTAAAGGATGCTGGAATTGTGGTAAACCTGGACACTTTGAACGTGATTGCAGGTTGAAGAATCAAAATAACAGAAGGCAACAAAACAACTATGCATCCACAAGTGCAGATGATTCTGAGAAGCTGTTTATGGTTCAACATCACATGATGAATACGATGTCTGCTGGTGTTTCAAAATCGAATGATAATGTCTCGTATGTTGATTCAGGTGCTTCAAATCACATGACCAGTCATGCAAAATGGTTTAGTAGTTTGCAGAAAATGCTAGTTCCTGGATATGTTGAAACAGGTGATGATACATCGCATCCTATTGAGCATACAGGAAACATAGCATTGTCTATGGAGGACGGAAAGGTAAAACATCTTGTTGATGTGTTGCATGTTCCAAATATAACAAAGAATCTGGTTTCTGTTGGACAAATGGTTGACCAGGGATTACATGTCAGGTTCAATGCTGATGGATTATATGTAGAAGAGTACAAGCAGGATGGACGATTGGTTGCCAAAGGAAACAAAGTGGGTAGGATGTTCACCTTAAATGTGAAGATTCCTGAAATGAATGCAGCCATGTTTGCAAAAGGTGCAGGAGTTATTGCAGATATAGAGATATGGCACAAACGGATTGGACATGCAAACTTGCAAAGGCTGAAATTGATGCAGTCAAAGGAGATTGTCCATGGACTACCAAATTTCAAAGTTGCAGAAATGCAAAAGGTATGTGCAGCATGTCAATTTGGTAAACAGTCAAGAGCATCATTTCCACATGACAAGCATGTTAGTGAGAATGTACTAGAAGTAGTACATACACATGTTTGGGGTCCAGCAAAGACCACATCTATGGGTGGTTGCAGGTTTTATGTTACCTTCATTGATGACCATACACGCAAAGTATGGGTATATTTCATGAAAGAGAAGAGCGAGGTGTTCACTCACTTCCAGAATTTTAAAGCTATGGTGGAAAAGCAGACAAGGAAGTACATTCAGACATTAAGATCTGATGGAGGAGGTAAATACATGTCAAATGAGTTCAGCAGTTTTCTAAAAAATCATGGAATTCGGCGTCAGTTTTCATGCAGGTACACACCACAACAGAATGGCATTGCTGAACGCAAAAATAGACATATACCAGAAATAGCAAGAGCCTTAACGGCTGAGAAGAATATGCCTCATTGTTATTGGGCAGAAGCTGTGCATACTGATGTATACATCATGAATAGAATTTCGACTCCTGTTGTACATCAAGTTACACCTGAAGAGAAGTTTACAGGTAAAAAGCCAAACTTATCACATCTGAAAGTTTTTGGCTGTATTGCATATGTACATGTCCCAGATGAATTGAGGATGAAGCTTGATCCAAAAGCACAAAAGTGTGTCTTCATTGGATACTCCCTTGAGCAAAAGGGATATAAATGTTATAACCCACTCACACGACAGGTAAAGGTGAGCAGAGATGTGGTATTTGATGAAATGTCAAGCTTCTATGTAGATGCCAAAGAAGGACTGAGTCTTGAACCAAATGACAAAGAAAATGCTGAAAAATCAAGTGCAGAATCTCAGGTTTTGAGTGGACCAGATGCATCACCAAGCAATAGTTCCAACTTAAATCCATGGAGTGGATGGAACTTGGATTGCCCTCTGTGAAGACTCCAGGAGTAAGAAGGGAACATGCAGATGATACAAGGAGAAGTGACCCAGGACCAAGAAGATCTGGGAGGATGTGTAATTCAGTGCAACGATTGACATATGGTAGTTACATGGCTCGCCATTGTGCCTACATGACAAAGGTAATACAAGATGCTGAACCTTCTTGTTTTGAAGATGCAATTGGTAATACAGATTGGGAAAAAGCTATGGATGAGGAGATGGCTGCACTTTATGGAAATGATACATGGAAGCTGGTTCCATTGTCGCAAGGAAAGAAACCCATAGGCTGTAAATGGGTTTACAAGGTAAAGCATAATGCTGATGGTAGCATAAGCAGGTATAAAGCACGATTGGTGGCTAAAGGATATGCACAGACATATGGCATTGATTATGAGGAAACATTCAGCCCTGTAGCTCAAATGTCTACTGTTAGGACACTTGTTGCATTAGCTATAGCAAAAGGATGGACTTTGCATCAGATGGATGTGAAGAATGCTTTCCTACATGGTGAGTTACAGGAAGAAGTATATATGGACCAGCCACAAGGATATGAAGATTCAAAGCATCCAGAATATGTTTGCAGGTTGCAAAAGGCTTTGTATGGGCTGAAGCAGGCTTCGCGTGCATGGCATGCAAGGATTGCTGATTACTTAACCAGCATTGGGTTTTCTATGTGTGATGCAGATCACTCACTATATGCAAGGAAGGCTGATGATGGCATCACTATTGTGGCTATTTATGTTGATGACCTGATTGTAGGTGGTGATAATGAAGAAAGCATCAAAGAGGTAAAGAAACTTCTTATGCAAGAATTCGACATGAAAGATCTTGGTGTGTTGCGCTATTTCTTGGGCATTGAGTTTATACACACAGAAACAGGTATATGGATGTCGCACAGGCAATATGCCTTGAATATGCTGCAAAAGTATGGTATGGCTGATTGTAAGCCAATTCTATGCCTTTAGATCAGAATTTGAAATTGGATACTACATCAGGTGAAGCATTGGAAAATGCTACTATGTACAGGAAAATTGTGGGAAGTCTTATATATCTTACAATTACAAGGCCTGATTTAAGCTACACTGTTGGACTTGAAAGTCAATTTATGCAGGTTCCCAGGAAGCCACATTTGGATGCTCTGAGATGCACTCTACGTTATGTGAGTGCTACTTTGGATTATGCATTGTTTTATGAAGCTGGTGTAGATTTGCAGGTTCATGGATACACCGATGCAGATTGGGCTGGTAGTACTCCAGATAGAAGATCTACTAGTGGCTTTCTTTTCTCACTTGGAGGTGCAGCTATTGCATGGAGCAATAAGAAGCAACCCATTGTTGCTTTGTCGAGTATAGAGGCTGAGTATAGAGGTGCTGCAATGGCAGCATGTGAGGCATCATGGCTCGAGATGTTACTTGCAGATTTAGATGTGGAAGTGAAAAAGCCTATCACTATCTATTGTGATAACATACAGTTACCACGAAACCCTGTTTTCCATGCTAGAACAAAGCATATTGAGGTACATTATCACTTCATCAGAGAGAAGGTATAAGCAGGTGATATTGATCTTGTTTATGTGAGAACAGATGAGCAGGTTGCTGATATTTTCACCAAAGCACTTGGAGCTGAGAAGTTGAAGAAATTTCGGGAGATGCTTGGATTACAGGATATGGCATTGAGCTTGAGGGGGAGTGTTGAGATATCAAGCTCAACATGTGATGATCCAGGATGACACATACCAGTTTTTTATTTCTCTGACATGTATAGTGGTCACGCCGGTATATGTCAGGGATACTTCATTGAGCTTTATTAGATTTATCTACCGAGAGTGATGGCACATTTGTTTCTTGCCAGCTCACTCATTCGCGGACATTAGGGTTTTCCTTATGTACTGGTCTTTATATATTGCACTAGTTGTATTCTTGTTTTCAGGTCATTCTTGTACATTCCTTTTGTGTAATAGAAGAAGAAGAAGAAGATCATTCTTCCTTGCCTCAATCTGTGTGTGTGCTTCTCCTTGAGAGTGAGAGTGTTTGTGTGAGCTCTCTTCCTTATCTCCTTCCTCGTGAAATCCTCATCATCTGATTTGATGTCTTCAATTTGGCTTGGCTCCTCCTTGGTGAGGCTTGGAAACTCCTCTTCCAAGTCATATGGCAACTTGACTTTCCTGCATTCGCTTTCAAACCAAGAATCATTCTCATCAAACACAAAATCTCTACTGACCATAAAACCCTTTTTGGATGGATTACAAAACCTGTATCCTTTCTTATTTAAATCATACCCTATGAAGGTGCACTTCTCTGACTTAGGGTCTAGCTTACCTCTGATTTGAGATGGAACATGCACATAAGCAACACATACAAAGATTCTGCAATGATCAAGTGATGTCCTTCTACCATGCCATGCTTCATATGGGTTCATCCCATCAAGTGATTTGGATGGCAACTTGTTAATAAGATAAGTGGCAATAGATACACTCTCTACCCACATATAATCAGGTAACCTTTTTTCATTAAGCATTGATCTAGTTGTTTCCACAATCAACTTGTTTCTCATCTCTGCTAACCCATTTTGTTCAAGGGTGTACCTTGCTATAATTTCCCTTTTGATTACTCTATCCTGTAAGAATGTATCAAATTCATTGGAGAAGTACTCACCTCCTCCATCTGACCTTAATCACCACCTACTGAAATCATCAATGAAAGACACATAATACCTTGACCTTGAAATTGAAAGGTCCTTGCTTAGTCCCCAAACATCTGTGTGGACAAGTTCCAAGTAATCTTCATGTATATAGCCTTACCAAACTGACATGCACCACATTTATAGATCATGTGTTGCTTGGATACAATAGGTATCCCAAGCACACATTGATCTCTACATATTTGCTTCAAGGTTCGCTCACCAATATGCCCTAATCTTTTATGCCAAATCTCAAGCTCTGGAAATGTTTGATCTGTGTAATTATAAAGTGCAATATGTGTTTGATCCCTTTAAGTTCAAATGTAACTAATCTACCTATCTTTTCTCCCTTTGCAATTCCCTTGAATCCATTTGGGAATCCTCAAAAAATGATCCATATTTGTTGAACCTAACATGCAAACCCTTTTCCACAATCTGTCCAACACTCATCAAATGCTTGGTGATTGTAGGTACATATAGAACCGTGCTCAATAGATTGCTATTCCCATTAGAAGTTTTAACATTTCCTACCTTGACCATTGAATGCTTGGTGTCATCACATATTTGCACTTGGTGCTTTCCCTTGGGTTCCTCAAGGTTAGAGAGAAGAGCTATAGTTCTTGCCACATGGTTTGAACATCCTGAGTCAATATAGAAGAGGTGTTCATCATTCATGCCTTGCTTTGAAGTCATGTTCATAATCAAAAGGGAATCCTCTTGATCCTCTTTGTAATTGTTGAAGTCTTTCCTGGATTTGTAACCTCCTTGGTAGTTGTTGTTGTAGTTGTTGTTGTGGTTGTAGTTGTGGCCTTGAGTATGATTGAATCTTCCTCTTGAGTGTGGGTAGCCTCCTCTTTGGTATCCTCTTCCTCGTTGATTCTTGTAGTTTGTATAGCACTCATCTGTAGTGTGATTAGACAATCCACATATGTTGCATGGGGAAGAGTTGAAAGGTCTCCCCCTACCTTGCTTACCTCCTCTGACCCTTTCTCTTGAGTTCCTACCTCTTCCTACATAGTTAGCTTGAGAAGTAGCTCCTTCATATTCAATCTTTTTGCTTTTCCCTTTCTCTTTAGACTTTCCTTTATTTGTGTATAGGGCAAAAGAGTTAATAACTCTTGATGGTTCTCCATTTTTGTTGAGATTGGCTTCATGGGTACAGAGTTGCCCCATGAGTGTGGTAAGATCTGGAATTTGCATGTCCATGTACAAGTCCATGGCAGTTGTGAAGGCTTCCCATTTGTCATCTGCCTTGATGCCATTGATTACTTGCCTCACTATTTGCTCCTCTTCAATCTCTTCTCCTATGCTTGCCAATTGGTCTGCCACATCTTTGACTTTGGTCACATACTCTGAAACACTTTGCTTGGGTTGCGTCCTTTGAGTGGTAAACTCAATCCACAATTGATTCTTTCTTACTCTTGTATTAGAAGAAACGTATGAAGACAATGTATCCCAAGCCTCTTGGGATGTTTTACAATTCCTAATGTGTGGAAGAAGGAAGTC
The DNA here is from genome assembly GCA_020310875.1 of Ceratopteris richardii. Lineage (NCBI taxonomy): Eukaryota > Viridiplantae > Streptophyta > Polypodiopsida > Polypodiales > Pteridaceae > Ceratopteris > Ceratopteris richardii. Next base: position 120,199,936 of record CM035425.1, on the reverse strand, counting down.
AAAGATAGAGTTAAGTAGGTATGAACTTGCTTATGCATCTTTGCTTCTAAAAATGGGCATCTCCTCATCTGATATGTTTCCATAGAGACTCCTTCCTTGTAAGTATGTCTTCATCCTCAAGGACCATGCTTAATAGTTGTTCCTGTCCAATTTATCAATAAAAAAAAGGGAAACCATTGCCGATTTTACCTCAATTTGCTCTGATACCACTATTCGGAAAGATGGATGAATACTTCAAGAAATGAGTTGGCACTACCAAACCCTGCTTAGTACCTACCCTTTTTTTACTTCAGAGTTGTGTTGTAGGCCCTCTTAGCTTGCAAATGACACAATTAACGTACCCATGTACTTTGGAGATGATGCTTCAAACAATTGAATCAAAAGAGGTAACTTTGCAACGAGCTTTTGACCAAAAACTTGCTATTTTGGTCTTGACACTTACTGGATATTATACTCAGTGCTCACAACATAGTAGCAATTAGGAAACTTCCTTTTGGGTGAAGCAAATTAGCTTAGAGAAATAATGACTCCAAGCAAAATCACTTAAAATGATAAAGCACACACTGAGCAATCAATTTAGCAACTGAAGCCTTACCCCCGACTTTTTTAGGAAATGTGTAGAGAATGACCAGTGACCACGTCGATGCTGATTTCTCCAAATTGGTAGAATCAAATTGCTTCAAATTTTGACAGCTTGAAGTATACTTTGAGCTTGCTCCAACAAGCTATAGAGATGGAAAATGGATAACAATGCAGTGGTATATGGTCATCACAAGTACACTATTCTGAGTAGATATAGAAGAGAAGGAGATGAACATGATCAATGATATAGTGTATTCGTTGGAATGCATATGATGTCCAATGATGGTGATAAGAGTATGCTATAGTTTAAGCCTCTCAACGTCAATAAATGATCAACAATAGGCTCTGTAATAGGGACTCTTAGCTGCGAGTTTACAAGTAGTCTTTATAATGAGTTCATCTTTCAAATTTGAATTTGAATTCAAATTTTGGCTCCATCTAAAAGGTGTTCCTCTAAATGAGGAGACATGCTCTCATGAGAACTCATAACATATTGCTCTCCTAACGCCACGAGTTTAGTGGCATTACAAGATTCCTTAATGAATTAACCATTTACAAATGGTAAGTCATCACACAATTACCAGCAATGGTTCATGTGACTAATCACATGTTTCCCCATGTGAATATTCAAGTGAAGCCAAATGTGAAGGCTTGGATACTTGCACCAACATCTCATGGAGTCCTCATGTTCATAGAACATCTCATGTTAGTCATCTCCATTTTATTTAACTCATCATGTTTAGTTATGTTTTTTTCCTTCCTCCATAGCTTGTTAGTTGTGTGTATGTAAGTAGAGAAGGAGAAGACCTTCATTATTTCAGCAATACACACATACAATATCTTCTTCTGTTTAGGATGTTAGAAAAATGGGGCACTTAGGTCCAAAGGATGTGCCAATGTTGGCATGTGGTACTCTAAAAGTGAACCCTTTGGAGAACAAAGAGAATTTGCAAAGGGGTACTTGAGTATTTAGAATGCCGAACGATGCAGGTTTTAAACCTTGAGGAAAATAACCTCTTGGTAAATACAAATTACATTCCCTTAACTAGGGTGCCAATGATGAGTAAACAATGCTACTATGTGTGAGAATGTAAGGTTCATGATAATCCTCAAAGTACATGTGCCCAAAAAGAGAGTAAAACCTGTTAGAAGATGACCTCTTTGAAGGTAGTAAAAAATACAGTGAGACGCTTGATGATTTGATTCTTTCAACCAATGCATTGGAGAAGTCATTCAATCTCTAGGAAATAGTTGTGGCACCTGAAAACTTGAAATTGCACTAATATGAATGCATTGGACTAAGTAACAATACTAAAGGTAGTGTGAGTGCTTTGAACCAAGGCTGAAACAAAGATATTATATGATCTCTGATTTTGGACTAAAAGAAATTCACCAAACACAAGGTGAAAATCGTATAATCGTTGCGATGACAAACTCAACACAGAAGTAGATGGATAAGTTTGGTTGTCTTTGTGTGCACAATGCACTATGAGCAGTAAAACATTAGTAGTGATGTCAGCAAAGAAGTTGCCAAGTCCTATGCACATGATTTTGCCATTTGGTTCATGCTTGAGATTGATTCTTCAAGCGCCATGCTTTTGAGAAAGTCTAGAGAAGTGAGAGATCTAGCAGAGATGATTAATTGAATAGATTACAATTCTCTATGTCACAAAGGCACAAGCTTTATAGTGCATTCTTCTTCACTATAGGTGCTACACATGCTTTAGTAGAGAGAAAATCTCTTGCTCTCTCTCTCACTCTCTATCTCTCTCTCTCTATTGAGAAGGTGATGGTGCACCGCTTCTTAACTCGAAGGATGGTCATAAGCATCTAGGTGATCTTCTTCAGTTGTTCAATGGTTCACTCCTTTGAATAGTGCCTAGTATCGAGGGTCCTATTTTCTACTTAAGACATGGGTGTCAAGAGCATAGTGTTGGTCTTCGATGGCACATGCTACATTAGCAAAAACATTATCCATGAAAGCATTGCAAAAGGCCACCCCATTTTTGTATTTGTTCATTCCTCCACATTGTAGACCAAGGCTGAGCTTGTGAGTTCATTTAAGGGTATTGGAGTTTCTACTGTTGAGGGATGCTTGGATGATCATGTTGGTCTCCTAGCTTCGATTAAGGAGGCTGATATAGTTATCTCTGTTGTTAGAGGTCCTTCTATTAATGAGCAAGAGAAAATAATATCTTCAATCAAAGAGATTGACAATGTGAAGAGGTTTCAACCTTCAGAGCTTTCAACCTTTAGAATAGAGATGAGAATCATTCTCTATCTGTGTGTGTGTGTGTGTGTGATTTTGAGAGATTTTGTGCCCATTAGCCTATGTTGATGTCACATAGCAAAAACCACAGACTTGACCAATGCGAGTTGATGCAAGATATTGATCCCTCACTCTTTGTCATTGAGAGAGTTGCGAGAGGAGTTTTCAAGACCAGTATTCACGGATTTCTTGTGTGCTTCCAGTGCCCAAAAAACTAATACCTCTTTTGCAAAGCTTTTTGCATAGTGAGGATAGTTACAGAGAGTTCTTTGGATTTGTGTAGCTAATTTAGTCTGCTTGACGAGCCTCTCGAGCATCTCCTCAAGTGATCAGAGATGACCATTGGACTACATAGGATGACATGTCTCTAAGATAGCACACATTGTCCTACCTCTATGGATGATGATAATGCAGTAAAAGACTTTGCTCAGTTGATGGCAGAGATATGCGATTACACTAAATGATGGGTTCAATTAATATTCGAGATGAAATGAATATTTGAAGTGCTCATAATAAAATGATCTGTGATATGCGATCAACATGGACACAAACAGAGACGTATTTCCAAAAACATGCACCAAGAGAGTGAGAATGAGGATGACAACATTTTCGAGCATGGAAGTGATCCCAAATAGAATCTTTGAGATTCAATAGTAACTCTTTAAAAGGTCACCAAATGATCATATAATTATCACAAAGTGGGTGGGAGGGTGGGAAAATGAGGGTAAAAGTGTGGGAGAATGATAAGGAAGAAGGGGTGGAAAGGTGGTCAAATGGGCAAAATTAGGCCCGAAGGAGCAAAATTGGTAGCAAAATCTTCTCTGAATGAGGAGAAAGCATAACCACCACCGCCACCACCAAAATGACCACTAGACGCACCAGCAATACCTCCACCTAGCGCTTTGATACCATGTAGAGAGTACACATGTGGAAGCAAAATGAAAAGAAGTATATTGACAAAAGAAAGAGTTTGAGAGACTCAAAGTGAGTAGACCAAGAAATGGGTAAACTCACATGGATTAGAAATGAGCTTGCCAAAAGCATGAAGTAGGCTCCTCAAGCTTCTACCAAGTACAAATGGGGGGAGAGACCCTCCTTATATATATTTGGGAGAGGCTCTCCAAAGTACATCTCATGTGGGATAACTCCCCTCAAAGGAGAATGAATACAATGGTAGAAGCAAATGGAAAGGTACCCAAATAATAAAGAGATAATATAAAATGGAAATAGACTGGAAATGGAGTGCCTCCTAGATACAAAATGGAGATGCACTCATGATGATACAAATGTAAATGGTATAAGAGCAATCATGTCCTCAACACTCCCAAACTTGCCCTTTTTCCTATATGTATTTATAAGGGATATTGTTTCACCCATCGGTCAGCCTCTAACCTCAAGAGAAGACATGAAGCATTTCATCTATGAGAGTGCTAAACACTATTTCAATAGACATTGGAGAAGAGAAAACAATAGAGCCAGAGATTATATATAAGAACTTTCCAAATGCTTGGTTTCTTTGTGGGCTACAAGGCCATATAATAAAAGATTTCCTTTGAGATAGAAGTCCATTAAGAATACAAAAAATCAAGAAAAAACTAGTGTTACAAAGAACAAAGAAGCTTCAGTGACCCAAAGCATGTTAGAAGGTCATCCTTGGGATGCTAAGAAAGAGAAGGAAACACAAGTCATGGAGACAATCCCACAAGGCTTCATGGAAGTTAGATCAAGAAGGAGAAGAAGCCCTAAGGGGATTATAGAGAGGAGTGTTGGAACAAACCAATCACAAATTGGTGATGATAAAGAACTTGAAGGAAGTCAATGATCAGTTTGAAGTGAAAGAAGTTACTTGAGAAAGTGAAAGAGATTTCAAAATGATAGCTTGTGTACATATGTACATTACAGGTGGAAGTTCTTGTAATCTGAGTAGAGATAAGCCTTAGGATGATAAGGATTAATGTAATAGACACGGGATAAGTCTAGAACTATATGTATATAAGTCAATGATGTAAAGAAATACATGAGAGAGAGTCATTAGAAGACAAGTGTCATTGCGATAGATGTGTAGAGAGCCTTTTCTCAGAAAATTAGCGACGCATTTTCTCTGAGTTCTCTTAGTCTGATCATGTGGATCAGAAATCCTTTTGTACACATCTAATTTGGAAGTCAATAAAGCTATGTTCAAAGTTTCATGTTCTAATTCCTTTCATGCTGTGAGTTGATCAATAGGAACATGTATATGTAAAGTCTGTAGATGGTCTCTTAGAGTCGCACACCTTTTTGTGTCAATGTTTTGCTTAGATCTCAGTGCACAGTGTAAAGTTTTTGATGAGTGAGCATTCAAAATCTAAGTTAGAAGGTAAGGAAGCTATGGCTAAAAGCATTTAGCAAAACGGGATCTGTGCTGTGAGAAATCAACCTTAGAAGTTACCTATGTCAAAGTCGCTTATTTAGGAAGACAATTTCTGACATACTTTTGATATTAAGGATCAAACTGAAGTTTTAATGATTCTTTTGAAGGACCAATGGTTGATATGATTGCGCAAAGGTAGCTTGGAGGTATGTATATCATTAAATTGAAGAAATTCGAAGATATGTGCAGGTAATGAAGTCAATCTTTGAAGCAGACTTCTTGAAGAAGAAAAATTCTCACTCAGAGAATTATTCATGAATGATTTGGTAAATCAGAGTAACATTTGTGTAAATTTTGGTCTATAACTTATATAGAGGTGTTCTTAGATCAGTATAGATCAAGACTTTGGAGATTAAAAGGTCTCCAACAGTGGTATTAGAGCTGAAGGTGCAATACAAGTGAAGTAAAGGCATTGGAAGTCCCAACTGCTGCAGATATTGAAGTTCCTTCTAATTGAAGGTGGACAAGGACAAATTCTTGAAGATAATCTGCAGAAGTACAAAGCACGAGTTCGAAGGATAAAAAAGGATTGAAGTTTCATATCAAAGGTATACTTTACTATCATAAATCATAGTAATTGCAGATACAGAAGATCAAAAGATGGGAGAAAGCTTGCAGATTGATAAGCTAGATAGGGAGAACTATCCAGCTTGGTCCATGAGGATGGAGGCACACCTCATGAGCAAAGATTTGATGGCATTCATTACAGGAGACGAAGAAAAGCCTGAGTTTGCAGATCCTAGTGTTCCAACTACAGAAGAGCTTGCAGATTTGAAGACCTGGATGAGAAAGGATGCTCAAGCTAGGAGCATCATTTACATGGCTATAAATGATTATCTTCTACCTCACATCAGAGGATTGGAAAGTGCAACAGATGTGTGGAATGCTTTGGAAGATCATTTCCAAAACACAACCAAGTCAAGGAAGTCTTCATTATCGGCAGACTTTACAACTTTCAAGAAGAAGAGCTCACAATCAATTTTTGATTATGTGGCAAGGATGAAGGATATTGCAGATAGCTTGGGAGCTGTAGATGAAGACATTGAAGAGGATAAGTTGGTAAGGCAAATACTTACAGGTCTGAGAGGAGATGAGAAGTGAAAGCCTTTCATATTGTCCATAGAATTGTCACTAGATCACTTTACTCCTGATCTTAATCAATTGCTAGGACACATGCTAACTTTTGAGCAGGACATTAAGGGAGAAAATGATAGGAGTGCAAGTCAAGCTATGTACTCCAAGGACAAGAAAAAGAATGGCAAAGGGAAGCAGTCAACTGATGATGAAGGATCTTCAAGTCAAGCTAACTCTACAAAAGGGAAGATAAACTTCAGAGGTAAAGGAAGAGGAGGTAAGAATAAAAATAATACTAAAGCTTGTTGGATTTGTGGCAGAACAAATCATTTGGCAAATGATTTTTGGTATAACAATCAAAATGGTGGAAGCAATAATCAGAGTTTTAATCAAAGAGGTAGAGGAGGCAAATATCAAAGAGGCAATTTTAGAGGAAGAGGTGGTAGGACATCATATGCTAGAGGAGGTGGAAGAAGTTTTCAATCTCAATCCTACAACAACAATTATTATAATTATGCATCAGATCAGAAGGATGATATGACTCTCATCTTGAGTGCAACTCATGAAGCAGTAGGAGAAGACCAAAGGGTGTTTTATATTGACTCAGGATGTAGCAATCATCTGAGTGGCAATATATCATTGATGACTGATATGGAAGCAAAGGTGAATGGACATATAGTTCAAACAGGTGACAATACTAAGCATAAGGTGGAAAGCATTGGATCAGTGAAGACAAAGAATGGAAGTACACTCTTAAGCAAGGTATTTTATGTTCCTACTATTCCTAAAAATCTGATAAGTGTAGGGAAAATTGTGGAGAAAGGATATGAAGTTAGATTCACAAATGATGGTGTCTATGTGCAAGATCCAAATCAGGGATATAGAAACATTATTGCAGGTAAAAAGGAAGGAAGGTTGTTTACTCTCAAAGTTCAAGGTAATGTGGGACATGCTCTATTTTGTCTGAATTAGACATATGGCATAAAAGATTAGGTCATTTCAAAGAGAGAGCTATAAAGGAAATGTCAAGGAATGATGTGGTGCTTGGTTTGCCAAAAGTTGAAGGGCAACACATGGTGTACAAGTGTGAAGCTTGTCAATTAGGTAAAGCACACAAAAGTTCTTACAACAAATCAAGATACAAGTATTCAAACATGCTTGAGCTAGTTCATACAGATGTGTGGGGTCCTTCAAGGGACTATAGCATAAATGGATTCATATATTATGTATTGTTTGTTGATGATGCAACTAGATGGATTGCTCTATATGTAATCAAGGATAAATCAGAAGTGTTCAAGACATTCAAGCATTATCATGCTTATGTAGAAAGGATTACAGGACAAAAGCTCAAGAGGTTGAGATCAGATGGAGGGGGAGAGTATTTTTCTAAAGAGTTTGATAAATTGTTTGTGGAATGCAGGTATAAAAAGAAGAGTAACTTGCAGGTACTCCCCTCAACTTGTAGAGTTTGCAAGAGCAATGATGAAGGAAAAGAATTGTCCAAATTACTTATGGGCAGAAGCTATCAACACTGCAACATACCTTGTGAATAGGTTACCTTGTAAAGCATTGGAGGGAAGAACTCCTTATGAAGCATGGTGGGGTAAGAAACCTACTCTTGATCATTGAAAGGTATTTGGATGTTTAGCATATGCTTATGTTCCTTTACAATTGAGACATAAGCTAGAACCCAAAGAAGAGAAGTATGTGTTTATTGGGTATGATGATAGACAGATGGGTTACAGATTGTGGAGTCCATCTACAAAACAATTTCTTGTTACCAAAGATGTTACATTTGATGAGCAAAGTGCATGGTATACAGGGTCAACAAATGATTATGCAGGTGTTGAAGAAATACAAAGGAAAGGGAAGGCAAAAGTAAATGTGTATGAAGAAGATATTGATGATGTTGATTATAAAAGTAAATTACAGGATAATGTTGAAGATGGGCCAAGATTTGATCCAGAATCAAATATGGCTGAGACTTCAAGAAGTGCATAGGGTAGAAGATCCTCAAGTGAAAGAAAAGAGCCTATCAGGGATAGCTTTAATACATCATTCTTAACAACAAAAGATTATGCTTACATTGTGAAGACAGAAGAGGATCCAATCACCTATGAAGAAGCTAAAGGTAAACAGAATTGGGAGAAGGCAATGCAAGAAGAGTATGATGCTCTACTTGAAAATAAAACATGGGAATTAGTGCCAAGACCAAAGAATCAAAAATTCATTGGATGTAAGTGGGTGTATAAAACAAAAAGGTTTGCAGATGATAAGGTGTCTAGATACAAGGCTAGACTTGTTGTCAAAGGTTATGCCCAAACCTGATTGATTATGATGAAACCTATAGTCCTGTTGCTAAAATGTCTACAATTAGATCATTGATTGCTATTGCTACTTGTAAAGGATGGAAGTTATCACAATTAGATGTGAAGAATGCATTTCTGAATGGATACATTGCAGATGAAGTGTACATGGAGCAACCAGAAGGCTTCATGGATTCAATTGGATCAGATTATGTGTGTAAGCTCAAGAGAGCTTTGTATGGGTTGAAGCAGGCACCAAGAGCATGGAATTACAGGCTTTTTAAGTTCTTAAATAAATGTGGATTTCAAGCATCAAAGGCAGATAGTAGCTTGCTAGTGAAGGCAAGTGAAAATGGATACATATATATATATGTGTATTTATGTTGATGATATCATTGTCACAGGTACAGATGCTCAAGGAATTAATGAGCTTAAGAAACAAATAGAGAAGGAGTTTAAGATAAGTGATTTGGGAAACTTATCTTATTTCTTAGGAATGCAGATTGTATATACTCAACATGGAGTATATGTTACACAAGAAAGGTACTTAAAGAATCTTGTGGTCAAATTCAACATGGAGGATTGCAGGCCTTCAAGCACACCATTGGAGGTAAATCATAAGTTGAGCAGGTATGGAGGTGAAGAGTTTAATGACATGAAGAAATATAAGAGTTTGGTAGGTAGTTTAATCTATGCTACCTTGACAAGGCCAGATTTATCATATGCAATAGATGTGTTATCACAATTTATGCATTGTCCAAAGAAGAATCATTGGATTGCAGCTCAAAGGGTACTCAGATATATCAATGGAACCCTAAATGAAGGCTTGTATTATGGATTTACTTTTGATACAAGAATCAAAGTGTTTAGTGATGCAGGTTGGGCACGTGATTCAGATGATAGAAGGTCTACTCATGGGTATCTCTGTTATAAGTTAGTTTCTTGGTGCTCAAAGAAGCAACATACATTTGCTTTGTCATCTACAGAAGCTGAGTATAAAGGATTGGTAGAGGCTGCAAAGGAAGTAATATGGTTAAAGACCTTGTTGAAGAGTTTTGGAACTGATCAAAGTACTCCAATTATTTTTGGAGACAATATGAGTTCATTGTATTTGGCAGCTAACCCTGTTTTTCATGCCAGGACTAAGCATATAGAGATTTAGTATCATTTCTTGAGGGAAAAGGTACTTGAAAAAGAGATTGAAGTGATGTATACTCCAACAAAAGAACAAGTTGTAGATATAATAACAAAAAGCTTGGATGGACCTAAGCTACAGAGATTCAAAGAGATGGCAGGAGTGAAGAAGAATGTAATAATCACAATTAGTGATTTAGGGGGAGCTGTTGGAACAAACCAATCACAAATTGGTGATTATAAAGAACTTGAAGGAATTCAATGATCAGTTTGAAGTGAAAGAAGTTACTTGAGAAAGTGAAGAAGATTTCAGAATGATAGCTTGTATACATATGTACATTGCAGGTGGAAGTTCTTGTAATCTGAGTAGAGATAATCCTTAGGATGATAAGGATTAATGTAATAGACATGGGATAAGTCTAGAACTATATGTATATAAGTCAATGATGTAAAGAAATACATGAGAGAGAGTCATTAGAAGACAAGTGTCATTGTGATAGATGTGTAGAGAGTCTTTTCTCATAAAATTAGCAATGAGTTTTCTCTGAGTTCTCTCAGTCTGATCATGTGGATCACAAATCCTTTTGTACACATCTAATTTGGAAGTCAATGAAGCTAGGTTCAAAGTTTCATGGTCTAATTCCTTTCATGGTGTGAGTATGATCAATAGGAACATGTATATGTAAAGTCTGTAGATGGTCTCTTAGAGTCGCACACCTTTTTGTGTTAATGTTTTGCTTAGATCTCAGTGCACAGTGTAAAGTTTTTGATGAGCGAGCATTAAAAATCTAAGTTAGAAGGTAAGGAAGCTATGGCTAAAAGCATTTAGCAAAACGGGATCTATGCTGTGAGAAATCAACCTTAGAAGTTACCTATGTCAAAGTCGCTTATTCAGGAAGACAGTTTCTGACATACTTTTGATCTTAAGGATCAAACTGAAGTTTTAATGATTCTTTTGAAGTACCAATGGTTGATATGATTGCGCAAAGGTAGCTTGGAGGTATGTATATCATTAGATTGAAGAAATTTGAAGATATGTGCAGGTAATGAAGTCAATCTTTGAAGCAGACTTCTTGAAGAAGAAAAATTCTCACTCAGAGAATTGTTCATGAATTATTTGGTAAATCAGAGTAACATTTGTGTAAAGTTTGGTCTATAACTAATATAGAGGTGTTCTTAGATCAGTATAGATCAAGCCTTTGGAGATTAAAAGGTCTCCAACAAGGATACCCTCTTGTACAACTCTAGAAACAATATTTTTTTGCAACTTGGAAAAGGTGGGCCAATGACTTGGATTACCCAAGTGGAATGGATCACCATGACTATCCCAATGATGGGAGAACTCTAGAGGATTCCACTGGCATGGAAGATAACCAAGAAGGATACACCACTAGCAAAGAGGATGGATTCACCACCAAGATAATAAGGATAGTGAAAGCTCGATCATTGGATCCATAATTCCTGAAAAGATGCCAAGCTCATTTTCAAAGAAGATTTCTCACAAAGGAAAACCATCGGTTGAGATATCATGGAAAAGCCCCCTTAAGGGTAAAGTCCTATGTCAAGACTCCTCCACCTCTAAGAAAACATGATGAGAAAAGCAAGAAAAAGAGATGTGAGACCCCTCCCCATAAAGAACTTAACCTTCGATAATGATAATTATTTCTTTCAATGTTAAAGGGTTGTATGATCCCTCAAGGGTGGCCGTTATTAGCCAATGGATCCACAATAAAAACCTAAATCCTAACTTCATTTGTCTTCAAGAGGTCAAAATTGACAGGGAGGACCTTCAAAAGAGACTAAAATGTAGTTCATTATCCCATGTCTAGATCTTCAGTGTGCACCTGAGGGGAAATGGTGGCGCTGCTATCGGAATCAATTAAAGTTGGTATGCTAGACTTATGGATTCCTAAGTGGATTAGAACCATTGGTGGATTGGTGCTTCCTTCGCAGGTCCTCTGCATTTGACCATTGTCTCTATGTATGCTCCACATATCTGTGTGGAAAGAATTGCCACTTGGCAATCATTGGACTCTCTGCCCTCAACATCATTCTCTATGAGGACTTTAATATGGTGGAGGCTCTTTTTGACAGATGGAGGTATAGAGGATGGGTGATTGATGGTCATGCAAAGGACATCTGGGACTAAGTCAAGCTACACCTCGATCCAGTGGAAATCAAAGAGAAGATGTGTTTCTCATGGTTGAACCTATAGTGTGGTGTCAAATCGAGGAAAGGTAGGCTTGATAGGAGCTACATTGCTCTGAATATCATCAATAAGTGGGGTCCCCTTCCTTCTCCCACTGTGTCAATGTTGTCGTCTCTCATCACTACCCAATGGTGCTCAACTTCAAGTGATCATCAATCACAAGAAAGCCCCCTAGTTTCCTGCCAATTTAACAACCTTCTCTTTCCTCTCTTTCCAATAGGAGGTTACTATTGCCTAGTACTAGGCATTCACCACCCACTCCTCGTCGGCCAAGTGTTGAAGGATGGCTAATGAAGACATGACACATCTTGGTCAGGACTAAGAAGAATCTTCAAAACATTCATCAAGCTAGAAGGCAAAATCTATATTGAAGGTTGAGGTGTCTTGAGGAATAAGTAAACATAGGCCACTCTCAATACTAGACACGGCTCTAGAAAATCAGATGCATGATAAGATACAAACAAGAAATTCAAAGAAAGAATCTACACATATATTTTAAAGATTAGTGGGTAGGAAGGGCAGACAAACATACTAAAGAGATGTGTGGCATCCTCAAGAGGAAAAAATCCAAGGAAGTGATCCCTTTCATGATGGACATAAATGATGTTCAGTGCAAGATGGATGAAGAACATAGTTAGTTGATTGTCAATCACTTTACCCAACATTTGGGCGTTTCCATGCCTCTTTCTCCTCACGAGCATGATTGCATGGTGGCCATCTTTAAAGTCACCACCAAAATAATCCCACAAAATATGAAGCCTCTTCTTAAAGCTCCCATTTGGGAGTTGAGATTCTTGAAGTTCTTGATTTGCTTCCTAATGGCCAAATCCCGGGGCTAGATGGTCTCACCAATGCATTTTTCAAGACCTTCGAGCACGTGCTGACTACTCCGTTACGTATAATATGACAAGAGGCTGCTTCTTTTGGTGCACTACTCAAATGTCTCAATGAAGTCATTATCAAGCTTATTCACAAATAAGGGAGCAAAAAAGGATTAAAAATTGTTAATCTAATTATGTTGGTACAAAAAAGTTACACGATCCATGCTAAAGTTATTGCTAATAGAATTGCTTGTCACTCACAAAACTCGATTAGTGAGGATCAAAAAGGGCTCATCAAGGGGAGGTCCATCCTCAAGGCTATCATTGTTGTATGGGAAGGTTTGTTTTTTGCTGAAGAGTCTGCTCAAGATGTTATTTTCCTGAAGATTGACTTCTACAGGAATTCATTCTCTAAAGATATGGGTTGCAGTAATAAAAAGCATTAAGATCTCAACATTGCTAGGAAATGTGTCAATAGAGATAAGCATCAATGGCGAGCTTTCTCAAGCTATTCCATTAAAATGTTGTATCATGCAAGGATGCTATTTGGCCCCTCTTCTCTTTGTGATAGTTGTCAATGGTATCAGCTGCCTTCTGAAACATCATACATGTTTAGGTCTTATTCAAGGCCTCTTTCTTCCCCTAAATCAAGACTAGATGATCATGAGACTCTTTACTGTTGACATGAATGCTTTTGTGCATAATGCTATGATGAGCATTGATACCTTTTGGTGTTGCCTAAATACATTATGTGAGGCATCATGTTCCAAAATAAACCACTCTAAAATCGCTTTCAGGGTTGTTATTAGGCCTCCACCTCAAATTTTGATTGACCATGGATGTTAGTTGATCTCAAGGGTAATCTTTCGCTTGTTAGGTATTTCGATGGGATTCAAAGTTTCAATGGGTCAGCAAATGGAACTAGGCTCTTCCCAAGGTTGATAACAAGTTGGCATATTGGAAAGGTATGTAGATCAACCTGGCAGGGTGAGCTATGGTGGTTAACGCATTCATTCTTTCTTTGGTTATTTACTTTCTCTCTTGTTATAGACCAATGAACCAAGAGATTGTCAAACTAAAAAGAATTTTTAGAAACTTTCTATAGAGAGGAGACCCTAACAAGAGAGGTGTCCCCAAAATTAAATGGGCTACTTGCATAAGCCAAAAAGATCAAGGTGGTTTGGGGATTCTAGACATTGAAGGAATGGCCAATAAACTAGCAACCAAATGGTTAGTTAAAGTTTGGAGCAACAAGGATGCCTCTTGGGCCAAATTGATTTTTAGAAACAAGAGTTGTGGGCCTTCCAAGGTGGAAGGTTATGGATCTTTTCTATCTTCTATTCTCTCCCAATTAGGTGACTCCAAGAGGCTCAAACTTAGTTTGCTCCCTATGGAAGAGTTGGAACAAGTTGACACACTTTGTCAAGATCAATGAAGATTGGAAATCGAGAACCGGTTTTACAAAAAATGATTCCACCTACTTCCCTATCAAGGGCATTAGAGGGTTTGAGCCTTGGAAAAAATGCTAGGAAGCTTTGGAACAAAGCTTTTAATTTGTGGAATCACCTCTAGAATCAAGAAACATTTCAATCGATTAGATTTGAGGACATTGACAAAGGTAGGAGAGTGGACCATAAAGAATGGTGCTTGTTGAGAAGTAGAATCATTGCTTGGAAGGGCTCGAGGATCGGCCTCCATAATGGGCATGACCCCCCTCACCGTGAGGGCCTTGGATGGCATAATGGCAACAATCTTGAAGTTTCGAGATTCAAGAAGAATGTGGAGTTTCACGTCATGCTTAGTAGGAGATGGTGTTTGGATTGGTCGAGTTTTAGGTGGGATCTCAAGTTCCAATCCCTTTGGGTTCCCCTCGTGGAGGTTAAAAAATCGGTTCTTATGTGGTGAATCCTCCATCAAGAATTTGGAACAATGTAAAATCCAAAAAAAAAGATGTGGAGCCCATCCATGGTAGCTCTCCTAAAGAATGGTCGATCAAAAAATCTCTTTTCCTTGTAGGCAAAAGAATTTCCAATGGTAAGAAACCTCCGTTTTAGACATCATAGAGTATTTTTCATTGAGAATGACAAGATTAAAAGCAAGATAAAAAGCAAGTGAAAGGGTTTTCAACCTTCTTCATAATATTTTCTAACAAGTTTTATGCAACCCTTGCTTTGTGAGATTCGGGGGTCCTATGGGTGCTAAGCACTTTTAGTTGTACAATTGTTCTTTCTATTAATTAAAGTTTGGAAGAGTAAGATATTGTCGAACTTCTTTTGAAAAAAAAAAAAAAATAAAAAGCTTATTTCTTTATGAGATAGATATAATGTGTCTCTCGCAACGGGCGCACGTGTTCAAACTTTCGAACAAATAGAAAGAAAAGTCGTCTATTCAGACAAGTCAACGTCCACAGTCGTTAGCACAAATACTACTCATCTTTTCTGTGCTATTAAAAGTCGTCTATTAAAAGTCCGTAGCCGCTTGCAAAAATAGTACTGACGTTTTCTCTTTCAATGTCCACATAGGTACGTATATGCTTATGGACACGTCACACGTGCCATATTCACACCGCCTATGCCAATACTAGACGTAGTCAATTTGACTCGTTATATATATATATATATATATATATATATATATATATATATATATATATATATACTCTAATTATGTGCGTTTACATACGTAGATAGTTGTTGAAACCTAACACTTTCACTTTAGCGGATAGATTCATGCATGTCTAAATAAATCTTTTATACACATGCATTTCTAAAAAATTCATTTATTTTACACGTGCATTTATAAAATTAGTGAAAGATAGGCAATGGCACATAGGATCACAAACCTTTAAAGCCTTTAATGTACCATTTTAAAGAAAGAATGCTCAATTTGAATCAAAATTTAGCACTCACATATATATGTTAAGGTGGTGCCTCAAGTTTAGGCAATGAGAACACCATATTATATATTTGTACATGTAATATGATATCAAAATTTAGATGAACAAGACATTCATTCTAAAGTTTTGTTTATAAGATGACCTATATCTTAAATTGCACATAGCATACTTAAATTGCACATGACCTATATCTTAAATTGCACATACACGTTCATCTATGGATTTTTCATAATTTGCAAACTTCTACAACCTGCCACATAGCGTACTAGATGCAATGATTTTATCACCATAAAAGAGAATAGATTGTACACCTATCACCAACAAACTTTTACTACCACGTTAATCTTTGTTACTACTTACATTGATACAGAAATTTCATTTTCCTTGACATTAATATAGTATCTATAACGTGATTTTACTACCGTGAGTAGGAATAAGGATAAGATAGTTCTTTATGCATGCGATAGTATTCCAATTAGGGGAGTACTCAAGCGAGATAAAGAAACTACTTTGAGATGCAATATGCAACACTATCAAAGTGCACGATAATAGTATAGATGTACAATGATCATGGCACTACAAAGAATACAGGCACATAGTGACGGTTAACACGACACAATTTCATCGTTATATAGTTGCATCAAGTGTCGCAACAAGCACCGCAACGAGCGTCGAGCATGCAACATTGGTTTAAACGATGAAATCTTTGATGTTTGTGTCAAGGTCTAGAGTGATGTGCATTGCAGTGGTAGTAGTAAGCGTTGCTAAAACGACAAAGTAAAAAAGCATTGCATAAGTGATGCTCTTTCCATCACATAAACAACGTTAAAAAGTGTCGCTTATGCGATGCATTTTGAACATAGTTCAAGCTTCCAACTAGACTTTGATAGCTTGTAATGTCTTCAATTGGTTCTCTTTCATGATCACTTAACTTGTGATTGACCTCCATGGGAGTACCTCCAACCTTAGTGTCCTACATTTTGAACTTTGCAATCATATCTTTAATGACTTCCTTTGTGTAAGGAACATCCCTTGATCTGTATAGACAATTCTAAACCAAGAAACTAAGTGAGCAATCCAAGGTCACTTATCTCGAATTCTTCCTTCATTTGGGCTTTGATCTTCTTGATTCCATCTACATCATTACTAGTAAGAATGATATCATCTACATACACACATAGATATTTAACTTCATAGTTATTCCTCTTAATGAAGAGTAAAGAATACGCTTTGCTCAATTTGAATCCTTTGTCCTACAAGAATGTAACAAGTTTATGGTTCCAAACTCTAGGAGCTTGCTTGAGACCATAGAGAGCTTTCTTGAGTTTGCACAAATATTAAAGATGTGATTTATCAACAAATCCAGGAGGTTTCCTATGTACACCTTCTCTAAAATCTAGCCATTTAAGAATGCATTTTTACATCCAACTGATAAATGTTATAATTCCTTGAAGCAGCTATACTCACGAGAACTCTGATTGTTGGCATCTTTGCCACATGAGAGACGGTCTCCTCATAATCAATTCCTTGGGTTTGAGCAAACCCTTTAGCCACAAGCCTTGCTTTGTACCTATTAATTGAACCATCAAGATTCTTTTTTATCTTATATATCCACCTAGATCCAATGATCTTCATGGATTGTTTCTTGGGAAGTAGGTCCCAAGTTTGATTCTCTTGGAGTGCTTGTATCTCTTCCTCCATTGCTTCTTTCCACTCTGATTTCTTCTTTGCTTCTTCAAACTTGATGGCTCTTCTGAGTCAATATCCTAAGCATATAGATTGAATGTTTAGGGACCAGAGAGGTGTCAACTCCATACCTTTCTGGCTTCTTCTTTTCCCTAGTTGACCTCCTTATTATTTGTTGAGACGATTCTACAATATCCCTCAAGTCCTGCATCTTCTCTTTACCCTTGTTGTTCCATACCTTGAAGTTCCTTCTTGGTGTCTTCTGATCATCATCAGAGTCACTTGAATCTTCATGTTGTTGATCATTTACCTTTTGAAGTGTTGGAAAGTCCTCCTCTAGGCCATAAGGTAGCTTGAATTTTTTGTAATCATCTTCAAACCACGAGCTGTTTTCATAAAAAAAAACATCTCTACTAACAATAAAAGTCTTTAGTACTTGGATTATAGAACATGTACCCTTTTTTATTTCAATCATATCCTATAAACACACATTTCTCTACCTTAGGATCCTATTTGCCTCTTATTTGTGATGGAACATGTGCATAAGCTATGCACCCAAATATTCTACAATGATCTAGGCTAGGTCTCCTTCATTTCCAAGCTTCATAAGGTGTCATCCCATCCAATGCTTTAGATGGGAGCCTATTGATGAGATAAGTGGTTGTAGACACAGCCTTTTCCCATAGATAGTTGGGTAATTTTTTCTCATTAATCATGGACCTTGCTGCCTCCATAATGGTTTAATTCCTCCTTCTTGCTCCTCCATTTTGTTCACGCGTATACCTGGTAGTGATCTCTCTTTTGATGTCTCTATCTTGGAGATATGCATCAAAATCATGGGAGAAGTATTCCCCCCCTCCATCTGACCTTAGGCTTTTCAAGGTTTTCCCTGTTTGGTTTTCAACAAGAGCAAGATATTTTTTGAAACAATTGAACACTTCATCCTTATGCTTCATAAAATATAGTATAGTCCATCTACTACAATCATCAATGAATGATACATAGTACCTGGATCCTGAAATTGAAGGATCCTTGCAAGGTCCCCAAACATCTATGTGGATTAGCCCCAATAGATCACCATGAATGTAACCTTTCTTCATAAAGGGTTGTCTATGAGGCTTCCCAAATTGACATGCACTCCACTTATATATCATTTGTTGCTTGGATATGTTTGGCAAACCATGCACACTCTGATCCGTGCATATTTGCTTCAAACTCCTTTCTCCTATGTGAGCAAATCATTTGTGCCACATTTCTAATTCTAATAAGGTTTGTCCTCCATAAGTGAAAAGTGCTATATTTCTAGTAACTTGTAACTCAAATGTAAAGATTATACCTATCCACGATGATATCCCGAGAGTAGAAAATCCAACTCCTAAGGCCGCACACAGTACTCCGCACACATGCTGCAGAATACGCAAAAAAGCACAGTACACAGGGAGCACGAAGACATACTTCTTAGGTCTTACAAATGCGGTCGAAGTTATAGTTTGTGACTAATCAGACCACTATATGTTTTATTAAAGAACATATACAAAGAACTGTTTGGTGGCTATTTGGTGTTTCACATGGACACTAACCGTAACAATCTCCCACTAAAGGCCAATATGGCCAGAGTAACTATGGGAGAAAAATAAAGAATTATAAAGAATACCTGACTGTAAGTATACAAACTATACCTCCCACCTGATGGGCATGTTACACAATATACAAGTGACTGTGTAAGATCATGAACCAAGCAATCCCCATCAAGTGACAATAGTGTTGAAAGCTATCCTATGGTAGAGCTTTAGTCAAAGCATCTACAACATTATCTCGAGTGTGAACCTTCTCAAGAATAATGCGCTCAGCGGCTAAGCAATCTCTAATGAATTGATACCTCGCCTCAATGTGCTTCATCTTTGCATGATAGACTGGATTCTTAGCCAAAGCAATGGCACTTTGACTATCACTGAGCAAGTGAGGTACATGCTAAGGTAAACCCATATCACAAGCAAGATGAGAAAGCCAAAATTCTTCCTTACATGCCTCACTTACTGCAACATACTCTGCTTTCGTGGTGGAAACAATTGTACATTCTTGAAGACGAGATCTCCAAGAGATAGCACCTCCACCAAAATGGAAAATGTACTGTGATGTAGACTTACGATTGTCTACACAACCAGCATAGTCACAATCTGTGTAACCAATAATGGATGCTTTCCCTCTACCTAAGCATAGACACTTGTCCTTAGTGCCACTCAGATATCTTAAAATCATCTTGAACGCTTCCCAATGTTTCTTGCCAGGATTAAACATATATCTGCTCACAACTCCCACTACAAATGCAATGTGTGGTCTCGTAGCTACCATAGCGTACATGAGACCACCAACAATAGACTGATAGGGAACTTTGGTCATGAATTCCTTTTCCTCATATAATTTGGGGCAATCATCCTTACTCAATTTCCCATATGTGGGTAAAGGTGTACTCAATCATATCAAGCTGCCATCTGAACATCTCTTTGTGTAGAGACAGTGATCCTCATTGCTTCGAGAATAGCCTTGAGACTTCATAAAAGCATCAAACTTTTGGTACCATTGTCTAGGGGACTGTTTAAGTCCATACAAGCTCTTTTTAAGCTTACAAACTAGACTTTCCGTGCTAGGAACTACATAACCCTCTGGTTGTTCCATATATATATGATCTATAGGATCTCCATGCAAGAAAGTAGTTTTCACATCCATTTGGACTAGCTCTAAGTCCTCCATTGCAAGGAATCCAAGCAACATGCACAGGGTAGTCATCTTGACCACTAGAGAGAAGATTTCCTCGAAATCAACACCATGTTGTTGCTCAAAACCCTTTGCAACAAGTCATGCTTTATACTTGGAAAAACACTATCTGATGTGAATTTCAACTTATATACCCATTTACATGGTAAAGCTTTCTTGGTCTTTGGCAAAGGTACTAGATCCCAAGTACCATTCTTGTGAATAGAATCCAACTCACTCTTCATGGCATGCTCCCACTTGACATGATCCTCTGTCTGCATAGCCTCTTTGTAGCAAGAAGGTTCACCAACATCTGTTAGCATAACAAAATCTAAACCTAGAACATATCTATCAGGTGGATGTGAGACACGTGCAGAACGTCTCAATGGTTGCTGAATGGGAACATGTGCAGATTGATCTGAATGGACATTATCTTGAACATCCCTATGTGCAACATTCTTATGCATGCTAACGGGAGGACTAGTATCCTCAAACACCACTCTTCTCACTTCAACCTCCTTAATGGGCTGTTTATGCATCTTAGACTCATTGAAAATGACATCACTAGTTTTGATCACTGACTGTGTTTCAGGATCCCATAAGCGATATCCAAATTGTCCTTATCAACCATATCCAAGAAAAATGCATTTCTTTGACTTATGGTACAACGTTTGTCTAAGATTCTTGTGTATAGGAACATATGCTTCACACCCAAAAACTCAAAGATGATCATAATATGGTGGCTTCCCTGTCCACAACTCTTGTGCCACTTTACCTCATCCTTAGATTTGATAGGATAAACCCAGACTTTTCTAGTAGCATCATCTATGAAAGTGACAAAGTAAAGAAAAACACCTAAGGACCTAGTGGGCATAGGACCACACACATCTATATGAACGAGATGTAAATGCTGAATTGAAGAGTCAATGTGCATTCTATGCAAATTTGTGTTTTTCTTTCTATACTGACAATGCTCACAAAATGAAAAAATCAGAGAAAGATAACACAGATAAGTATGCGGAACAAGAAAGATTTTCCATTCCACTATGAGATATATGGCCCAAATGGCCATGCCAAATACAAGTAAAGGATACAACTTTGCTTCCTTTTGCAATAACCATATTGCCCTTTGATATAAAAAAGGACTGAGCATAGAAGACCACCTTGTAACCAAGGTCATCAAGTTGACCAACTGACATCAAACTGCATGCTAACTGAGGTACATGGTGTACATTATGCATAGTAAATTTTGAACCAACAATGAACTACACAGCCACATCTCCAATCCCCACAACATCACACTGGTAAGAGTCACCAAGTATCACGATACCAAGAGACTTTGCTGCATAATTAGAGAACCATTCTCTATGTGGTGTCACATGGAAAGAAGCACGAGAATCTAGCGACCACGTGTGGGAAAGAGAATTAGCCATGAGAGCCTCATTTGGCACAGTACTATCAAGCATCAACACATCAGCATCATTAGAAATAGCATTAATTTCTTCAATCTTCACACTCGAAGTAGATAGTGCAGGTAAGTGTTTAACATGCCCATCAACATTCTATCCTTTACCTTTAGCATTGTTTAATGCATAAAATCTTTCTTCATATGTCCTTTCTTATGGCAATAATGGCATTCGATATCACTCTTCCTTGATTTACTTCTACTCTTATTCCGTTGAAGATTCTTTTCCTTTTTCTTGCTTCTGCCTCGTTGCTGATTCTTTCCTTGGTAAGAATCACGAACATTATATGCACCTCCACTTTGAGTGCCAACCATATATTTTCTATGAATCTCCTCACTCAAGAGTGCTCCACATATGTCATCATAGATGAGTTTGCCACCAAGTACACTATTGCTAATAGCTGTGCAAAACATATCCCATGATGATGGAAGGGTGCAGAACAACAATACTACTTTCATTTATCCATATCCATTTTCGTAGCCTGTAATTGGGAGAATGTAGCATCAAACTCATTTAGGAGCAGCAACACTATCTGTGTGCTTCATGTGAAGGTCATATAATTTTCTCATGAGATACACTTTATTTGATGCCGTCTCTTTTTCATATGTATTGCATAACTTCTTTAAAAGCTCCTATGCACTTTCACATTCTAATACTGTAAAGTAAACATTATCTACCACGTGCAAGCGAATGGTAGACCTGGCCAGTTCATCTAATTCATCCCAATCATCTTCATCCATGTCAGTAGGCTTCTTTGTGCAATTTATTGGCTTCCATTGCCTCCTTTGAATCAGCACATCTTTAATCTGATTTTCCATAGAGAAAAGTTTGTGCCATAAAATTTTCGGATCTCAAAATGCTCTTTGCCCTGTAAGTTATAACTCCTCCTCGAAACATTGGCACTTGACCCTGATCCACAAGAAGTGCCTAAGACCTCTGATGCCATGATGGTGGAGAACTAAATAGAATGATAATGGATCTAGAAGAGTCCAAAACACCAATGAATAAGTGTGTCAACTAGTAAATCGACCACTCTATAGTTGACTAAACCAAAAATCAGGAAAAAAATTGCCAGAGCAATTACCCAATAGAAGCCAACTAGGCTTATCAAGCACCTATGAAAAACTATCATACATCTCCTATGGCGAGGCTAGGTAAGTCTTCCACCTCCATCACCAAAGAGACCCCAACATCTAGGTGTCTCCCAATTACAAAAACCTCACCATGACCCTCTTTATCAAATGTCAAAGGCTTTATGCAAAAACATAACCGCTATATCAATGACCACATGGACGTACATAAGCGGTATCCATAGAAGCATACATGTTGTGTATGTGCTCAATATATGTAGTAAAATGACACAAAAAGTGCATAGCCCAAAAACTAGCGAACAACAAGTGCAAGTATCTATCAACTCTGATGTCTTAGGCTCAAAAACTTGCATAAATTTGCAATGATTGCTCCCAACAAAACTGAAAACCTTTCGTGAAACCTGTAGTTTTACGAGTGTGGCTGAAAACATAGCCCCAAAGACTGATATTGATTGTCAAAGAAGTACAAACAACACTCTTCTTGATGTTCTTGGACCTGTGTGAAGAGAACTATGTGCAAAAGTACTCCAAAATGGCTCCAAAAAGCACCCCAAAAATGCTTCAAAAATAGGCTTTGAAAGCAAAGAATGAAGCTTTGAGGGACCAAAACATGTTCAAGGTAATGTTAACCTTAGACTTTCCCCTTCTTCAAACGCCGCAAGAGTGTAGCTTAGTGGCAAGAGATTGCCACGGTTAAGCAAGCTCTGGGGGGAACAATACTCGGATGGGTGACCTCTCGGGAAGTATCGGGAACCTCTATCTTCCTTGATCGTTGAGGTCCTCCCTCGGACGTAGCCAATGACACAAATGGTGAATTTGGTGACTCGGATGACAAGGTATGCCAAGGTCTATGCCTTGGTTGCCGCCTTAGTCGTAAGCCTTGGAGAAAGCCAGGGGGGGTAGCGTCGCTCGTACAAAAGGAACAAAGCTCTTGCATTGAACTAGTCTGATACTAGTGAAGTATTTTGTTGGAAATGCACCACGGTGTGCTCTCCTTTTTGAGAGCTCCACGATGATATCCCCGGGGTAAAAAATTGAGCTCCTAAGGCCGCACACATTACTCTGCATAGAGGCTACAGAATTGCAGAAAAACACACTACACAGGGAGCATGAAAACGGACTTCTTAGGTCTTACAAATGTGGTCAAACTTATAGTCTGTGACTGACCAGAACACTATATGTTTTATTAAAAACATATACAAAGAAGTGTCCCGTGGCCATTTGGCCTTTCACATGGACACTCACGATAACATTGAACCCTTGTTGAGGATCTTCAACAAATGCTAATTTGTTGTGAACCTTACCAGTAATCCTTTTTCTACAATTTTTATGGTAGGTACATACAATACCTTGCAGAGTAGATTCAAATTTATATCTGGAGTCTTCACATTTCCAATCTTTTGAATTGAATGCCTTGTGTCATCTCCTGTATATACCTCATGCTTGTTCCTTGGATCCTCCAACTCACATAAAAATGGCACATTTCTTGCTATATGATTTGAACAACCAGAATCTATATAGAATACATGCTCATCTGATGTACCTTGCCTCATGGTCATGTTCATCAATAAAAGTTAGTCCTCTTGTGTCTCCTCTTCAATGTAATTGTTATAATCTCTTCTTCCTCTATAGACTCCTTGGTTATTGTAGTTGTTGTAGTTGTTTGATCTTCCTCTTCCTCTATTGAAGCCTCTTCCTCTCTGATTTCTAGGGTTCCTAAAACAATTCTAAGTTGAATGGTTAGTCAATCCACATATGGCACATGGAGAGGTGCTTCCTCTATTGAAGTCTCTTCCTCTTCCACATATGGCACATAGCTTCCTCTATTGGAGCCTCTTCCTCTCTGATTTCTAGGGTTCCTGAAACAATTCTCAGTTGAATGGTTAGTCAATCCACATATGGCACATGGAGAGGTGCTTTGGAATCTCCCCCTACCTTGTCTACCTCCTCTGCCTCTTCCTCTTGTACCTCTTCCTCTTCTTGCAATGTTAGCTTGGGAGGTGCTAGCTTCATTATCCAGATTTCTTGCCTTACCTTTACTATCCTTACTCTTGTTCTTATTAGTGTATAGGGCAAAGGATTGATTACCTTTTGATTTTTCATTTTTCTTTACAAGCTTGGCTTCATGAGTGAATAGTTTCCCCACTAGAATATAGAAGTTAGGCACCGACATGTTTGTGTATAGATCCATTCATGTGGTGAAAGCTTCCCATTTATCATATGCCTTGATTCCTTTGATCACTTGTCTCACAATTTGCTCTTCTTCAATGACTTCTCCAATGCTTCCAAGTTGATCAGCTAGGTCTTTCATTTTAGTGACATACTCAGTCACATTTTGCTTGGGCATCTTTTTGAGTGTTGTGAACTCCATCCATAGTTGGTTCTTTCTTGTTCTAGTGCTTGAAGAAAAGAATGCTTCAAGTGCATTCCAAGTTTCTTGTGATGTCTTACACTACCTAGTGTGTGGGAGCAAAAGATATGACCTGGCCAAGGTATCCTTTGAGCACCATATTGATAACATTTCCTGTTCTTGTTGAGTAGGTTGCCCTTTGCTTCTAAGTATTGGCATTAACTCATCTCCAGATATGTAACCATAGAGATTTTTGCCTTGTAGATATGCTTCCATTTTGATAGACCAAGCAGAGTAATTACCTCGATCCAATTTGTCAATTGATGATGGGAATCCATCTCCCATGTTGTTGATGATAGCTCTGATACCACTGTGAGGAGATGGTTGGATACACTCCAAAAATGAGGTGGTGCTGCATAAATCCTACTCTACACCTCCCAATGTAGCTTCAGAGTACCTTAGTAGACACCTTTTGCTTCCCAAATATGCATTTGGATTCAAAATGTACTGTTGCAGAGCAAAGAAGAGCAAAAAAGCAGGGAAAAAGAAGGGCCCCAAAAGTTTTCCAATTTGGACACTTTATTCTTGTAATTATAGCCATCTTCTAACATATTTTCCGATGTAAATGCACTAGAGGAGTCCTCTAGATGCATACTCCTAGAGATTTGTATCTTACCTTTGTAAATTAGTAGGAAATTAGCCTTTTAGCTAATAAAGTGCCGGTCTCTTGTGTGAAAGGACCACTTTTAGGGCACATGTATATAAGTCAATTTGTGACTCTTTGTAGAGACTTTTTGCCATTGTGAGAATCAAGAGCACATAATTTCGAATTTGTGTCTTCTCCTCTTTGTATCTTCTTCTTGGTGAGCTTGTGTGCGTGTATGATGCTTGGAAACAGTGCTTGGAAGTGTTGTCTATCCATGAAAGTGCTTGTTTGATGTTGGTAAGGTGTGTGCGAAGTGTAGGAAGTGCTGAAGTGTAGGAAGATCATTCCCGTGACTCAGTATTTTGCTCATAACTTGAAGCAGGAGCGTCAGAATCGAGTGAAAAGACCATCGTTGGATGCATCTTCTCGAGAGCTTCGAAATGAAACCCGTTATATTTGGAGTTCAAAAGTGAGAGAAAAGCTCGATTTACTGTTGATGGCTGTTCCAAATATCGTGACATACTCATCTGCACTTACTACTCCTCACTCTTGGAGTGTGTGTAGTGAGTTGGTAGTTTAGGGAAGTGAGTAGGGAGAGGAAGATAAAGTAGCTTTCAAACTTTGTTCTTGTTAGCTTTTTTAGTTAGGTAATTTTTCAAAAGTATAAAAATCAAAACAACAAGTCTTCTACAATTCACTTGTCTCCTAGCAAGTATCGAGAGAGAGAGAGAGAGATCGAACGACATATATCGCGAGAGTACGAAAACAAAGTGTGTGGAGCAAGGAACATGAGCAGAGTTGGAAAAAGGAGCTGGAGGACATTGGAAAGGTGAGTACATCCCAACATTGCAAGAAAATTCCTTCTATGTCAATCAGTGGAAGAAAACGCACCCTACGGTAGATATCGTGAGGGGCTACCCCGGGGGTGAGCAGGTTTATTTTCTTAATACAGGCATTGGGAAGAGGGTAGATAAGCTCTAGGACCACTTACATTCAGTTGAAATCAAAATGCACTTGCTAAAATTTGAAAAAATGCCAAGTATCGTGTTCTCCCGCGATTGAGTATCGCGACATGTGGATGTCGTGATCTCTTGTGGCCGAGTATCGTGATACCTAGCCTTGTTGGATATCGTGTATCGTTGAAGCTTGCTCATGATACCTGACCAATATCAGGTATCGTTGAGTTTTTCTCGTGATACTTGTCGCATATCGAGTATCGTGGAGTCTTAGTCACAACACCTGTGGAATGTCGTATATCGTAATTTTTCTTGCGACATTTGTTGAATGTCGTGTATCGTTGAGTTGCTTGCGATACCGAACCAATATCGTGTATCATGAGGTTCTTTTCGCGATACTTGTCGCATATCGGGTATCGTGACTTTTCCAGTGTGTCAAGTATCGAGTATCGTGGGATTTTTCCAGTGTGTCAAGTGTCGCGTATCGTGGAATTTCTTTTGGCTTAAATATCGTGTATCGTGGATTTAGTGTAAGTTCTAAGTCAACCAAATATTTCATATAACTCAGATCCTTAGCAAAGAACATTAGGAGCTAGAGGTTGGCTAAAACTAGACTAGAACTTTTAAGTGAATGAACCTAAGATCCGAAAGAACCCTCGGGAGCCGAAGAAGTGTAATCTCATCAGTGGAAAGTGTAGCCGAAGCAAGTATTCACTCACATTACTCTGAAACCTCTAGTGAATCTAAGGAGGAAAGCCTCATGGCCTCTGAAGACATGCAGAATTCTGTGCCAATAATTGGCATGATATCAATTATTGAGGGTGAATATCGAACATCTTTAGAATATGTGAACACCAATCAACACAGTTTACCCATCTACCTAGATGGGTTAAACAGATTAGTGGCTAGGCTAGCTGTTAAGTATGCAGGAGGATTCTATATGGACAAAAGGGATATTTTGTATGTAGTAACTAAGAATCCTCAAAACATCGACAAACAAAGGGAAGTAGGCAATAACCACAACCTTAATGAAGGACATGAAGAACATGTATCTACAACTAGAGGGAAATCCATTGTGATTAGGGTTTGGAGAGGAGACCTAGTTCCCCAAGATGATTCCCTTAGGATGTATATCTAGTCAACGGAATGGAACATCTACTTAGAACACACTCTTCATTGTGGGAAGAAGCCACCAACCCAGCCACCATCTATGAGTTACAAGACCCTGAACTTCCCACTCATATTACGTACTTGGACAAGAATCAGAGGAGATACTGGCCCTTAATGGAAGTAGAAAGAGCAGGATTGAAATACCAAAATATCCCAGTATTCCCACCTAGGGATCAGATCACAACTTCACAAAACCCCCAAGGAACTTATCAGGATAACTCACAGCAACATCTTGGATAGACACAACAACCAAATATTCCAGTCAGACCACATGTGCAGTTTGCTACACCGGGCAATAATCCTAACTATGGGCCTCATCCACCAGTTGAACCAAGGAATAGAATTCCTGTCCCTGATAGGCCACCTGTAGTAAGAGGACCGGGTATACCGATAGGACGACCAGTCTTTCCTATAATGCCTAGACCACCTGAATCGGGAAGAAGATTGAGACCGATCCAAGTTGCCAAATGCATGAGAAACCACTATAATGGCTCTAGTGAACCTTACAACCACATAGCTGAATTAAGTAATAAGAGCCGAACAAGTGGAAGGCTTCTTGATTCAATATGAATCCTTTGGACTAACCCTTACAGACACGGCATTAGCGTGGTTCCAGCCATTAGATGCTAATAACTTTCAAAACATGGAACAAGTCTATCAAGAATTGATTGAAGAATTCACCAAGTCTGGAATCAAAAACAATTCTTCCTCATTAATCCATAGTTTTAAACAAGCTCCTACGGAATCGGTGAGATTGGTAGCAAGAAGATTTAAGCAATATGTGGACAGATGCCTTGTTGAAGAAAGACCCACTCAAAACAAAATGGTGTCATTGTTTCTGGAAGGATTAGTGAATGGATCATTAAGATCATTGGTATATGTGAAAAGAGTTTAAAATTTGCAAGAATGTATGAAAGAATGTATTGACCTAGAGGAAAATCTGGCAAAAGATCTAAAAATGCCTCAAGGCAGTGTGAAAAGTGAGGATAGTGTCAGTAGCACGTCAAACCCCAGGAACAATGTAGAGGAAATAGCTGACTTAGTGGCAAAAAAACTGAACGTTCAAGGGCAGAGGAACTACCCAAACAATCCTATGAGAGTACCCATGCTTAGAAGATGTGTGCACTATGGAGGTGATCATCCTTCTCACTTGTGCAATAGGGGAAGTGTCCCACCACCTGCTTATGCTTACAATAGACCACCCGCCCTGGGCCCTATGCATTATTGTAGCATAGAACAAAGGTACACAAATCACAACACAAAAAACACTCCTTACAATCGGCAATCAAGACTAGTACAACTGCCCATGAGACCTTATGGATACCCTCAGAGAGACAAAGGAGGAGAAGCCTTTAGATATCCCACATATCAGCATCAGGCACCAGCACCACGACCTTATGCTTACCAAGGGTACACTCAACCACAACCCATGTTAGGACAACAATCACCTCACCCTCAAAATGTTGTCCCAGTAAAAACGGCTGAACCTGAAGAGAACCCAAAAAGAGCAATAGTCCCATCCACGCCATTGGCTAGTAACGAGACTTATGACCCATGTTATGACCATAGTCAAGGAAATTATCCCTCATATGAGAGCTCTATAGTTGAATACGGAATATCTTAGGAGCCAAATGCTTACGGTATGGAAGGACCAGATAGCTCTTACGGATATGAACAGGACTATGTGTCGTTAATGTACACAGCTCCCAGAGCACCCTTACCCTCCCGACCAATGAATAGACCACCTGCACCTAGAGGACCATGCTATAGATGCGGAGGAGACCATTTTATTAGAGATTGTACATTACCTCACCCACCACCACCTCAGCGAGTTTGGGAAGGATATTGTGGTGATTGTGGTAAGGAACATCTTTTTAGAGATTGCCCCAAGAATCCCAAGAAAGTCAATTCAACTGTGCAGATCAATGTGATAGAGGTGATAGAGTCATCGGGGAGCGATAAGGAGTACACAGTGCCACTAAAGGCAATAACAAGTGCTAAGGCTAGAGAGACCCCAGAAAAAACTGGAGAGAATGATCAAGCCGACAAAGAATTGGATAAACCTGCACCTCAAGTACTTGCAAACTCTGAAGAGTCGGGGAAAATTATTAAGAGTAAACGGACACAAAGATGGAAGAATCATAGAGAAAGAATGAAAGAAAAGAAACTACAACAAAAGAAGGAGAGCAAAAATAATGAACAAGGTCAAGAAGAAAAACAAAAACTTGAAGGAGAAAATAAGATAGAAAAATGTAAAAAACAAGAGGCAAGATCAGTTCTAGCCGATCCTATGCCAGAAGAGTTAGCCATGTGGATTCAGGCATACCAGGCACGAATAAGAGTAGGACCAACTATTGGACAACATGAAAAGGAATATCCTAGAGGTGAGCTAGAGAAAGAAAGGTTGGAGATATGTAAGAAATTAATTGAAGTGGCTCAACAGACTCTAGAAAAACCTATTCAGTGACTACCCAACTCAAGAATTCCCGAAAAAGTGTTCCAAGAGTGTATCACCCCTAATGATCTCGAGAAAGAAAAAGAAGACGAGACCTGTGGTGAAAATTACTACGAGAACAAAAAGATAAGGATCTATTATACCCGAAGTCGAAGGGGAGTGGCCTTAAAACTTGTGGGCAAGAGTCCAAGAAGATAGATGGAAGAGAGTGGAGGGAATTGAACCTCCCTTTCAGGAGTTAGAAGGAGAAGCTGAAATTGAAGCATCAATATCTGAAGTAAACTCAGAAGGATTGTTACAACGGGATGAGAGCAAAAATGACAAAGATAGTGTGAAGGCTTTGCCGAACTACACAGGAGAATATGAACATAATTCTGAATTATATTGCATTCCCTCGGTGAGAAGAAAAGAGCATAACCCATCGATTCAAACATCAAACATTATACAACATCTTAAAAAAGAGATAAAAGAAAACAAAGAAGGAGAAAACAAGCCTCAAGATGAATTCGAAGTACCTGCCCACTTCAAGAAATATGAGGTAGAAGAGAGGAAAATTGCTATCCAAATGCCAAAACAGGAAGCACAACCAGGAATAGCATATGACAACAAAGAACAGACCAAGAAAATAGTAGTAGCTTTGGAGGAAGGAGAAGAGTGATGCACTTTTATAGGACAAGATGTCTCAATGGAGGAAGAACAAGAGTTAATACGACTCATACGAGAATACATGGATGTCCTTGCTTGGACATATAAGGATTTAAAAGGAGTAGATCCCTCTATTTGTGCCCATAGAATTCCTATGACATCAGAAGCCAAACCTTCCAAACAAAGACCATATACATATAATGATGTTTACTTAGCAAAGATTAAAGAGGAGATAGATAAGTTGTTGGAAACATGCTTCATTTATGAGATCGAACACACGGAATGGGTATCCCCCTTAGTAGTTGTGCCGAAAAAGAATGGCAAGTTAAGGGTATGTATTAACTTGAAGAAAGTAAACACTGCCACCATACGCGATAGTTACCCATTACCTATCACCGATCATCTTTTGGAAAGGGTTGCAAGAAAGGAAGTCTATAGTTTTTTGGATGGCTTTTCGGGGTATAATCAGGTAGCAATTGCTCCTGAGGACCAACATAAGACATCCTTTGCAACCGAATGGGGTGTGTATGCATTTAGAGTTATGCCTTTCCGTCTAACCAATTCCCCAACCACCTTTCAAAGTTTGATGTGCCATGTGTTCAAGGAATTCCTAAGGAAGAGCATGGAGGTATAGGTGGATGATTTATGCACCTATTCAGCCATACGATCAGAACATATCCCAGAACTAGGAAAGATTTTTGCCAAATTTCGACAATATAGAGTTTACCTTAATCCAGAAAAGTGCGTTGTCATGGTTCGACAAGGAAAGATATTAGGGCACATTGTCTCTAAAAATGGTATTTCCATGGATCAAGACAAAATCAAAGTGATTCTGGATTTTCTGAGACCAAAGACTACTACAGAAGTGCAAGCATTTATGAGACATTGCGGGTGTTGTCAGGATCTTGCTCACGCGCATACAGAGATTACGGACACAGAAAACACACAGAGAATAGACGCAACAAGAGACGAGACACAACGCAGTATTGGGTGCAATCTCCCCCCATGCACTCCGTTCCGACAGTCCACAGAGTGCATGTATTTATAGGACTTTTGATTACATCGAAAATAGTGGTTACATGAGGGCGGCTTCAAAAAGCAGGCGTGAAACTAAAAGTTGGTAACTTTTACAGAAAGCCATTGCTTTTAATAACAGAAACTGCGGTCTACAACGACCCTTATTCTAACCATTACTTTTCTAACAATAGAACCTTCTACGTAGGTTTATTTACAAAATAAATGATAATTTTGATGTCCGCCCTTTCACGCCTTGCACGCTCCTCACGAACCTTCAACTGCTATATCAAAAACATCAAAAACATATTAATACATTAATAATTTAACATTTTTACAATGCCTTATGCCTTGTTCAATAATTTAACATTTTAACAATGCCTTGTTCAATAATATACAACATGCCTCTTAGTTGACAAGCAACTGACCTCAGTTGATAAAATAATTCAACACTCTAACAATTATAATGCAGTGTTCAACATATTCCATATTACTGTTACAATCCAACAATGCATTGGCCAACATATTTCATGTTACAATCCAACAATGCATTGGCTATTCTATATTTCAATCCAACAATGCATTGGCTAACATATTCCATGTTACAATCCAACAATGCATTGTTCAACATATTCCATAAGGTATAACATGCCCAGCAGTTGAACAAGCAACTGACCTCAGGTGATAAAAGAATAAACATGGATGGCTAGTCACATGTTTCATCACTGAATAAAAAATAGGCATGTGCCATGTAAAAGTACATGCATGGAAATGTTCATGGAGCTGTTACATTAACGTGTTTGTGTGATAAGCAGAAGTTAAGTGGTCATAATGAGGTGTTAATTGTGTTTTATGTATCCATTGACATTCTTCAATAGAGTGATTTTTGTACTTAACCAAATATCGATGATATTGAGTACCAGTGCGTGTAGTAGTGACATCATAATCAATGATTTTCTCAGGGACTAAGATTTCTGATTGTTCTTCAATTAAAGGAGGGTCATCAAGAAGTGTAGCAAGTGGTAAAGTTCCTTTAAATGGTTTACGTAAACTAATATGAAAAGAATTATGAATGGTCCAATGGGATGGAATATCTAATCGAAATGAATTATCATTAATTTTTTCGATAATGCGAAACGGTCCACAATAGCGTGGTGCAAGTTTAATTTTAGGATGCTGCAAAATATTTTTGAGACGTCTTTTAATTATTCGCAACCATACAAAATCATTTTCCTTGAATGCTTTGGCTAACCGTTTAGTATTGATAATACGTGTATATCGCGCTTGACTTTTCCTAATGTGCTCGTGAACATCATGAAGTATAGAAACGTGATTTTGAGCAATAGAATCAGCCATCGGAATGTCGGTTTGGGTGAGGGACATGGGAGTGGGAAGCTTTTTACCAAAAACTATTTCAAAAGGTGCACGACCAGTAGTGGTGTGTGAAGTGTTATTGTAAGCAAAATGAAGCAATGGCAACTTTTCGTCCCAATTATTCGGATTATCTAATGAATAACAACGCAATAAATCAAGAATAGTACTATTTGTACCCTCACTCTGTCCATTACTTTCAAGATGAAATGCAGAGCTAAAATCTATTTTAGAACCAAAATGTTGAAATAAGGCAACCCAAAAATGATTACAAAACCTAACATCACGATCAGATAACATTACTTTAGGAAATCCATGATGTGGAAAAATGCATTTAATGAATAATTTTGCAGCTTGAGGTGCAGTCAAAGTTTTTCTACATGGAATGAAATATGCATATTTACTAAACCTATCAACTATTGTCCAAATCATATTATTATGTGATGAAGTGATAGGAAGACCTGTGATAAAATCCATAGAGATTTGTTCCCATGGTTCATTTGGAATAGGAAGTGGCATTAATAATCCAAATGGTTTACCATGATGACGTTTGATACCCTGACATACAATGCATTGAGAAACATAATGTGCAATGTCTTTTTCCATGTGTGGCCAAAAGAAGAAATCTTTGCAAGCAGAAATAGTGCTCTGTATGCCTTTATGACCCATGTAAGATGGTTCATGCATTTCTTTAATGACAAAATCTTTAAAAGCTTGGGTTATGCACAATCTATGTTGAAAATAGAGAAAACCATTATGAAATGTATAATGTTCATCAGATAAAGATGCAGCATTATTGAAGTCATGCCATGCACGTGAAAAATACAAATCAGATGCATAAGTGGAAACCATGTCTTGAAAAGAATGAATTTGAATGGCAGAAATATTATTCAAAACAACGGAATTCGAAGGAAAACGGCTAAGAGCATCAGCTACGACATTAGCTTTACCTGGCTGATATTGTATCATGGGTTGGAAATTTTGAAAGAATGATGCCCATTTAAGATGCCTATCAGAGATTAAGGGCTGACTTAATAAATACTTAATAGCCTGTTGATCGGTTTTGATTAATACTTCAGAGCCCATAAGATAGTGTTTCCAAATTCGCAAAGCATGCACAACTGCTAACAGTTCTTTATCATACGTATTGTAATTCTGTTCTGAGGGCTTAAGCTTTCTACTCTCAAATGCAATGGGATGGTCATTTTGCATTAAAACAGCACCTATTCCTGAACCGCTAGCATCAGTAACAACATGAAAGGGTTGTGAGAAATCAGGTAATTGTAAAACAGGTGCATGGGAAAGTGCATGTTTAAGTTTGTCAAAGGACTGTTGTTGGGTAAATCCCCATGCAAATTTTATTTTCTTTTTCAACAACAAAGTAAGAGGCAATGCTAAATAAGAAAAATTTTGAACAAACTTCCTATAGAAACTAGCCAACCCAAGAAAAGAACGAACATCATTGACTGATTGTGGTGTAGGCCATTCTACGATAACTCTAATCTTTTTCGCATCCACATGCACACCTTCACTTGAAATAATATGTCCTAAATATTCTAACTTACGCTGAAAGAAATAACTCTTTTCAGGATTAGCATAAAGTGTGTTCTCTCGTAACAAATGAAAAACTGTTTCAAGATGCTTTTCATGTTCACTATCATTCTTATTGTAAACAAGTATGTCATCAAAGAATACAAGAACAAAAGCCTCGTAATCAAGAAAAATATTGTTCATCATTCGCACAAATGTAGCAGGGGCATTAGTAAGTCCAAAGGGCATTACCATAAATTCATAATGGCCATTTTGAGTTCTGAATGCAGTCTTAAAAATATCACTTTGTGTCATACGAATCTGATGGTAACCCGATTTAAGATCAATTTTACTAAAGACACGAGCTCCTCGTAACTTATCTAAGAGATCATCTATTCGAGGAATAGGGTATCTATTCTTGATCGTGATCTTGTTAAGGGCTCTATAATCAATGCACATTCGATAAGTTTTATTCTTCTTCTCTACTAAGAGAACTGGTGCTCCAAATGGGGAAGAACTAGGCCTTATAAGTCCTTTTTGTAGTAGGTCTTTTACTTGATTTTCTATTTCCTTTTGATGTAGTGGGCCATGTCTATAAGGTGCTTTATGAGGAGGAGAACTACCAGGGACTAAGTCTATGCTATGGTCAAAGGATCCTCGAGATGGTGGTAGTTCAGAGGGATATTCAGACATAAAACAATCCTTATAAGTACTCATGAAAGGTTTATATGCATCTGGAATTGTATGAGTATAATCATTGATGACATTGACAAAAACAATGCATGAGTTGAATCCTTTCCTAAATGCACATTTTACTTGCGTGTGACTAATCAATGCAAATGGCTGGAAATCATGCCGTGCAGACAAAGTAATGATTTGACCTTTGAAAGCAAACTTAAAGGTATGAGTATGGTAGTCAATACGTGGATTATAATGGTGACGAAAAGGCATACCTAGTATAACATCATAAGATTGCAAAGGTGCAATTAAAAATGTTCGTGAGTCAACATAAGGGCCTATGCTAATCGTAACATCTTGCACTTCTCGTGTTACATTATAACGACTACCTTGAAATGCAGCTTTCACTTTATACAAAGAAGGAAACGTTTGTAATTTAAGTTCTTGTACTAATAAATGTGAAATGAAGTCATGTGAACTACCATCGTCATGTAGAATTTTAACTAGTTTTGTACCCTGCATGCAAAGAAGAGAGTGTAGAGAGATATCGTTACCCAAGGTACTTAAGTCCTTCTCCAGTGATTCCTCTGTCCAAACAGGAGGAATTTCTTCATTATAGACCTCCATGTTATGCAATCGAGCTGTAGCCGGTTTCATATGAAGAGGTTGCAATCTGCATCTTATTTTTGTATGTCCAGGTTTACCACAATTCCAGCAAGTGATTCGTGGTCGCTTTTGTTGGGCATTCACTGCTGAAGTTTGAAGGGTAGGTGGTTTGGTTGGTTGGAGAGATGAAGCAACGGGTGGAGTTGAGTAATTGGATTGTGGAGGACGAGGAAAACTAGGGTAAGATGGGGCATTAAAATTACGCTTCATAGGAAATGAAGGTTTAACAGGAAATGGTCATGGACGTGGTTGTTGTAGACGGAGTGACTTGGTTATGGACTGGAATTCTTTTTCTGCATCATAAGCAAAAGATATAGCCTCGTTGAGGGTTGTAGGTCGTAGGGTGTGAAGCTTAGCTTGGATACCCACCTCCAAACCATCTTCGTATTTCTGCTGCAAGATATCCTCTGATACATCTTCAAGCATTCGTATAAGTAGTAAATTTTGCCAGAACCGCTCTGTGTAGGTAGTAACCGTATCACCCTCCTTCCATGTAAGGGTCGTCCATGCTCGTCGAACATGCAAATGGTATTGAGGAGGAAGAAATGAATCCTTCACGTTTTCTTGAAAAGCCTTCCAAGTTGTTGGACGCTCCGTACTGTGCCGCAGGACATTCCACCAGAGTTGAGCTTTACCTACTAAATAGTTAGTGGCAAATTTAACTTTTTCACTTTCAGCATACATTTCATCGGTATAAAAATCATCAAACTGCGACAACCAAGAAAGTACTAAAGGCCCATCCTTTCGGCCATCAAATCGTAGAAACTGGTAGTTTCTATTACCAATCTTTGAATGAGTAACGTCAGATTGGGTAGACACAATAGCTTTTACTACTCTCGTAAGGTTGTCTTCCTCAGCTTGCATCTTTTGGAGGATTTCATCACGTTGTCGGATCTCGTTCTGAGCTCCTTGAAGCTCATGCCGCAAGAGCTCTAGTTGTTGTTCAAGTGTTGTCGTAGGTAGAGGTGAATTACTATAATCCTCCATGGTGCTCTTGGACCCTTTCTCTCACCCTTGGTGTATTGAACCCTCTTGTTTGCAACCTTGGTGTCTCGATCCCATGTTCTCAACCTTGCTTGGTATCTTGAACACTCAATCAAGTGCCACCCAAGGATTTTTGAAGGAATTCACACTTCCAAGCCAGCTCATTGGAAAGTTCGTTCCGAGAGCTTTCCAACGGTATATTACACGCCTCAATCTGACCTACGGATTGAGAGATACACTTGATTCTTTCTTGGATCCAATCTTGAAATCGACGCGCGCGCCTTCCACAAGTAATAAAGAGAGAAAACTTGAGTACAACTCCAAGAGATGGTGGAGTGGTCAAAGTACTTCCCTTGAAAGTAGGAGGTTGTGGGTTCAAATCCTCCTACCTTAGGGACTCTAAACCTCTCTATTACCACTCAAAAATTACAATTGCCTTGCGCGTAGCCAATGGCTGCCAACGGTCGCCAAGGGAGCCTTGGGTGCCAATGTTGCCAATGTATTGCCTAAGTTATTGCCTAAGTTCTTTGCCTTAGTCGACACCTTGGAGTAAGCCGAAGGAGAAAACGTAGGTGAAAACGTAGGTTCTGGTTCTGGAGCTGGAACAGGAAACGGAAACTGAAACTGAAACGGAAACGGAACGGAAACTGAAACAGAAACCGAAACGGAAACGGAAACGAAAACTGAAACCGATAAGCCAAAGGAGAAAACGTAGGTGAAAACGTAGGTGAAAACGTAGGTTCTGGTTCTGGAACTGGAACAGGAAACGGAAACGGAAACGGAAACGGAAACTGAAACAGAAACAGAAACAGAAACCGAAACCGAAACGGAAACGGAAACGAAAACTGAAACCGAAACGGAGACGGAGACGGAATCGGAATCGCGAACAGAGAACCCTCTGTATTGATGCGTGCAGAGCTCTGATACCACTATTGTCAGGATCTTGCTCACGCGCATACAGAGATTACGGACACAGAAAACACACAGAGAATAGACGCAACAAGAGACGAGACACAACGCAGTATTGGGTGCAATCTCCCCCCATGCACTCCGTTCCGACAGTCCACAGAGTGCATGTATTTATAGGACTTTTGATTACATCGAAAATAGTGGTTACATGAGGGCGGCTTCAAAAAAGCAGGCCTGAAACTAAAAGTTGGTAACTTTTACAGAAAGCCATTGCTTTTAATAACAGAAACTGCGGTCTACAACGACCCTTATTCTAACCATTACTTTTCTAACAATAGAACCTTCTACGTAGGTTTATTTACAAAATAAATAATAATTTTGATGTCCGCTCTTTCACGCCTTGCACGCTCCTCACGAACCTTCAGCTGCTATATCAAAAACATCAAAAACATATTAATACATTAATAATTTAACATTTTAACAATGCCTTATGCCTTGTTCAATAATTTAACATTTTAACAATGCATTGTTCAATAATATACAACAGCGGGTACTACGGTAGATTTATCCACATGTATGCCATAATTTCTAGACTTCTTTATGCATTATTGTCTCAGTTTAATTGGACGGAAGAATGTGAAAAGACCTTCAACAAATTAAAAAGTCGGTTGAGTTCAACACCAATACTCCGAGTGCCTAATTGGAATAAACCATTTCACATTCACGTAGATGCTTCCAAGTTTGCCATTGGATGTATCTTAGCGTAGCCAGTAGATACAGGAAAGCTAGACCACCCTATAGCCTATGCCAATAGACAATTAAATCAAGTTGAACGCAATTACACCACTATAGAGCGAGAGGGTTTAGGGATGGTGTATGCAGTAAAGAAGTTTCGACACTACTTATTGGCAAACATATTCAAATTCTTCATTGATCATCAAGCATTATTGTACTTAGTCAATAAGCCTTGTAATACAAGACCACTGGTACGATGGTTTCTATTGCTGATGGAATTTGATTTTGAAGTAGTAGTCAAGAAGGGGAACACACACATCAGAGTGGATCATCTATCAAGGATGACACATGGAGAGCCCCCCACAGGAGTACCAGATGATCTACTAGATACTTATCTTTTCAATCTCGAGGTATGTCCCCAATGGGCGGAAAAGTTGATCCCTATCCTCACATATGGACCTAAACATGGGATCACTATAAAAAGAAGTCATGAGTTATGGAAGACTAAAAATTTCCACATTATTGCTGGAAGCTTATACCACCAAGATCCAAGTGGATTACTCATGAGATGTGTGGAGGAATAGGAACAAGAGATGTGGCTTCAAAAAGCACATGTAAATCAATGGAAAACTCATTTAAATGCAAATGAAACATGGCAAACACTGAAGAGATTAGGCATATACTGGCCAACCATGCAGAGGGATACACATAACTATGTATCAACCTACCCAACCTATCAAGAACGAAGGCCAGAAGAGAAGTCTACTCTCTGTTACTCCACTGTAGCACCCAGATGGAGTATGCCTCTGGTAAAATTCTTGAAAACCCAGGAGTACCAAGAAGGAGCTACTCTAGCAAGAAAACGTGCCCTCACAGAGCAAAGCAAGGACTATGTTCTTATAGGAAAATAGATCTTTAAGAGAGGAAGGGACAATCATCTACGTATGTGCATTCATGAAGACGAGTATCTTTCTGTCTTAGAGATGGCGCATACAAGAGCTGCAAGAGGACATTTTTCTATGGATAAAACTGCAAAAATGATTCTCTTCGCAAGAATGTGGTGGCCAAATCTACATCAGTATGGAGCTACTTACATTAAAAGATGTGATACATGTCAACGAACAAAGTATCCTATGAGAAGAGATGAAATGCCACTAAAGCCCAGGATGAGTGCCAGAGCGTTTACCAAACGGGGAATAGATTTTGTAGGACCTATTAGTCCACCAACTAAAGGTTCTCATGCCAAGTACATAATCGTAGCAACGGATTATTTGACCAAATGGGTAGAGGCCAAAGCAACCAAGAAAAATGATGCGAGGACTACGGCTAAGTTTCTCTTCAAGAACATATTCACTAGGTTTGGATTACCTATTGAAATTGTAAGTGACAGGGGCACACACTTTGTCAACGATGTGATAGAAGCCCTAATGAATGAATTCTTAGTGATTCATAAGATATCATCCCCTTATCATCCACAAGCCAACGGACAGGCTGAAAGTTCAAACAAAATTTTATGCACATGCCTTACTAAGATTGTTAACAATGGCAGATCTGACTGGGACAAGCAATTACATCATGCTTTATGGACATTTCATGTAGCCTACAAAACAGCCATAGGAACTACCCCCTTTAACCTAGTGTATGGACAGAATGCCATCTTGCCAATTGATTTCCTGGTACCCCACGAGTAGCTGCAAATTATGAATGGACTAGGCATGAGTTATCGACTCAATTGGATCAAAAAGAAAAGTGTTGAAGCTCAAGGTCAATCACAGGCATAAAAGCACATCAAGGAAGTGGAGACACAAGAAGAAGGAGCAAGTAGGGAGCTCCGAGAAGCATCTGTCAAATTTTTAGAAGAAACACCTATAAAAATAGTGATTTTTATCACTAAAAATGATTGTAAATACCATTTTCTATTTTTACAAACTCCATTTTGTTCAAGCCAAGGAGTCCTTGAGCTTGAGGAGTATTAGATGTATCACACTACCAATTTTCATAATTTTTAGATTCCGTTTGAGCCCCCAAATAAGCCAGAGAACCTAATTTTTAACTAGGCCAAACACTAGGTCTGGACAGGGCCAAAACCACTCAAAAACTATAAAAAGGGCTGGAGAGCTCATTTTTAGGGGAGCTTGTTGTAGTTTTTAGCTTTGTAAGAGATTTCTTTTGGTAATTGAAGATCTTCCATTGTTCCACTCCTTGCTCTTACCTTGTGCTCGTGTGTGTGTATGTGTGTGCATGCTTGTGTGCTTTCACTCACACACTTGGGCACTTCACTTGCTCATGGTCTTCATACCAGTCCTCACGTCTCCACGGATTGACATTTATGAGGTGAATCTCCTCACGTTGGTACTTGCCATTGTGCTAGAGTGACACCAAATTTGGCGTCGTTGCCGGGGAGAGAGCTTGGAGGACGAGCGTGTAACAGTAAGACGTAGAGTAGCGATGTTGGAAGGTAAAAAAACACCATTTTTAGTTCAGTTTTTGAGTTTTTCTTCTCCACCCACCTTCATCTTCTCATATTTTTCCATTTTCTAGAGTACATTCACCTCGCTTTTTACTTGTGGTTGTGAGAAGGAGCCTTAGAGAGGGAGCAGAACTGAGACACTGAAGAAATAGTACCGAAATCGCCGAAAATCGAAGTGAATAGCCCTAGACGTGATGTGACCTGCGCCAAGTATCGTGAGTGTGGTATCACGAGTTTGAAGGGAGATTTTGCATCTACAGACACATAGGATGATAAGGAGGACACAAGGTACTCATATTTGCAAAAATTCTTGAATTTGGACTCCAAAAAGTCCAAGTATCGTGTTTCTCCCGTGGTTGAGGTATCGCAATACCTGATTATCGTGAACTCCTGTGGTCGAGTATCGCAACACTTGCAAGTCGTCAAATATCGTGTATCATGGAGTATTTCTCACGATACTTGGGAAAGATCGTGTATCGTGGAGGTAGCTTCTCGCGATACTTGTTGGATATCGAGTATCGTCGAAAAGTTCCCGCGATACATGTGAAGTATTGAGTATCGTAGAGATCCGAAAACGATACTTGACGGATATCGGATATCGTTATATTCCAAGTATCGTGCATTGTGATTTTTTCACGATACATACCAAGTATCCTGTATCGTTTAGTTGAGATATTGTGTATCGTGGCAAGGCAAGTATTGAGTATCACCTAGTTCAAGTATCGCGATACATACCAAGTATCGAGTATCACCTACTTCAAGTATCGCGATACATACCAAGTATCGAGTATCGCCTACTTCAAGTATCGCGATACATACCAAGTATCGGGTATCGCCTATTTTGAAGCAATCCCAGAGAGGCCATGTTTCCCTATTTTAACCCCCAGAACCCTGAACTGGCATAACTTTCTCATACGAAATCCGTTCGGAGTGATCTTGGGTTTGTTGGAAAGCTCGTGGGTAAAATTAATACCAGGATTATTAGATAGGGTATTTTTAAGTTGACCCTTAGGTTGG
Source organism: Ceratopteris richardii (assembly GCA_020310875.1). Classification (NCBI taxonomy): domain Eukaryota; kingdom Viridiplantae; phylum Streptophyta; class Polypodiopsida; order Polypodiales; family Pteridaceae; genus Ceratopteris; species Ceratopteris richardii. Next base: position 120,157,642 of record CM035425.1, on the reverse strand, counting down.
ACTAGGAAGCAAGGGGTTCCACAAGATTTTGAGCAATTCAAAGGACAATTGTGGACTTGCAGACAAGGCTTAGGAACCTAAGATCAAGTAGACACTTAGGAAGATAAAGTACCAAATCACTTGAAACTAAGTTCAACTGCACAACCAAGTCAGGGACTCACAACTCAGGGGTTAACACTGCGTGCTGAGTTCATAGACAAGTGAGTCAAAAATGTCACTTAACTGGGAGAGACTCTTGGTTTCTGAAGACATGCATAGTTCCGTACCTAGGGAAGGTTTTATTTCTAGAGTGGAAGGCGAATATCGGATGTCTCTTCAATATATATCCACTAACTTGCAAGGAATACCCATCTACCTCGATGGTCTACACAGGTCAGCTGCAAGAATGATGAACACTACAGAATTTGAGATAGTTCCAAGTCCAGCTGTCAAGTATGAAAGCGGAGTTTATAGGCACAAGATGGGCCAGATATATGCAATAACTGAAAATCATGATCAGATTAATGAAAGAGGAGAGTTAGCTCGAGATCAGGCAACTACCTCACAAAACCCATTCAAGACCCAGCAAAGAACAGAAAATGTGATGTTAAGACAAACGAGCCAAGGTAGTATACCCAATAGACCACATGAGCAATTCCCCATGCCAGGAATTAACCGCCATAGCCACACTAGCCAAGGAATGGGAAATAAGAATAGACCTACCTTTAGGACAGAACTGCCCCAAGGTGTCCCCATCATAACTCGATCCCCAGAGCCCGACAAAAGACTGAGACCAATCCAACTGGCCAAATGTATGTGAAATCTTTACGATGGCACAGAAGAGCCCTATGATCACATTGCAGAATTCAAGCAGGTATTGCGAGCGGAGCAAGTGGATGACTTTTTCATGCAATATGAATCCTTTGGGCTAACCCTCACAGAAATAGCCTTGACCTGGTTTCAATCCTTGGATCCAAGTTGCTTTGAACATATTGAACAATTCTTCCAAGAACTTATTTGGGAATTCACTAAGCGAGGGATCAAGCACAATTCGTCCTCCTTACTACATAGCTTCAAGCAAGCTCCTAACGAGACAGTAAAAAATGCAGCACAAAGATTTAAGCAATACGTAGCCCGATGCCTTGTGACAGAGAGACCTTCTCAACAAAAAATGATATCGTTATTTTTAGAAGGACTAACCAATGGAACATTGAGAGTCTTAGTATACGTAAAACGACTACAAACCCTAAGTGAGTGTCTTCAGGAGTGCATAGATTTGGAAGACAACTTAGCTAAGGATCTCAAAACCACACAGGATCCTACCAAATTAGAGGATACAAGGAGCAAGGAAACTTCTAGTTCGAGTTATGTGGAGGAAGTGACAGAGTTAGTGGCCAAGAAATTAGGAGTACAAGGACAAAGGAACTCCCAGAACTCCTCCTTGAGATTGCCAATGTTAGGAAGTTGCACACTTTGCGGTGGAGATCATCCATCTCATGTCTGCACCAGAGAAGCATTAGGGTTCTCACAACCTTACCCTTACGATAGACAACCAACTCAAGCGCCTAACATGTACTCTTATAGTGAGCAAAAGTACATCAACTACAACACCGAAAACTATCCAATGAATAGACAACCACGACCGTTTGTACCACCCCACTGTAGACCATACGAGTACCCTCTGACAGAACAAGGCAGAGAAGTTCCTAGGTATAACCCATGTCCAGGACCACAAAGAGTCCCTAGACTGTATGAACATGAAGGATATAGCCAACCTCAACCTATGCAAAGACAACAATCACCCCACCCACTATCTCCGACACAAGGGCAGAACATCACAATACAAGTTGTTTGTCTTGAATGTGGCAAAGAACACCTCCTGAGAGATTGTCCCGGACATCCCTCTAGTGCACCAAAGGTTACTCCCGTTAATGTAGTTGGCTTAGTAGGGGATTCAAGTTCCAGTAATGATAATGTGGCTCCTATACATGCAGTTACCAGGGCACAAGCCTTACAAAAAGCTAAACTAGCTGAGCAATCAGAGCCAAGTGAATCAGGAGAGCCTAGTAAGAGGAAAACAAGAACTTGGAAGGATACTAGAGAGAAGGCCAATCATAAGTGGACCAAAAAGTTATCCGAACTAGAAGAAAGCTTGAAAGATGCAAAAACAAAAATAGATGATATTGCCTCTCAAAGCCCCTCGCAGGTCAAGACTCCATCCACACCACCTCATCCCCACCCACCAACCATTGTAAATAGACCACCACAATCAGGGTCTGTTCTTGCAGATCCAACCCCAGAAGACTTGGACATGATGTTCAAGGCATACCAGGCTCGACTTCAAGAAGGGCCAACACCTGCAAACCTAGACAAGAGCTACCCTAGAGCAGATTTAGAGATTGAACGGACAAAAATGTGCATAAAAATGGTGGAACTAGCTCAAGCTATGTTTGAGGCCAATCAATTGTTCAATCAGACAAATGCTATTACACCGGGTTTGCACTTCGAGGGCTTACTAGAAAGATTAGAGCGATTGGTAAACAAACCACAAGTTTCTTTACCTCCACAGGCTCAACTAACTATTGAAAGAGAAAGCTCATCACCAAAGAAAGTCTATGTTCCTGACTCCATAGATGATGGGGAACCTCTTTCAATTCAACAACACACTCAAAAGTTCTTGCGGGAAATACAAGAAGAGAAATGGGCCAAGGAGAAGGATGTTCCCCCTCCTATTCTTGAGATTGATGACCTTCATGATCAATTTCCACAAGACATTCCATCTATTTATGGAGCAAAAACAGAGCAACAAGAATATGAATGATTAGATTTTGAATCTAATTCTTTACAAGAGTTGCCACAGTTCACAGGCCCATGGGAATTGGAATCTCTCCAGATCAGAGCTCCCACAATATTGATTAGGAATGAAGACTCGGTGGTTCCAAGAAACATTGAAGTCGTGAAGAACACTAAGGTTCAGTGTCATCTCAATTTAGAAGAGCTACTCAAAGTAAAACCGGAGTTATGGAATCATGTGAAGGATCAGGTTCGAGAACTTGATTCTCATACGCCAGAAGCTGGTTCTAAGCAAAAAGTCCTAGGGATACCGTTAGACAAAATAGGGGACATGTGTGAGGGTGAAGAAGGTAATACTTATCTTCCAATCACCTACCAAGGTTACACAACCAAAGCAATCATAGATTCAGGTGTTGGTGCTGCTATTGCAACCACCTCCTTGTGGAAGCGATGGGGCAAGCCCACATTAAGACCAACTAGAATGAAGCTTCAGATGGCTGACGGCCATGTCGAAAAGCCTCTAGGATTGCTCGAAGGGATAACTCTAACCACTTGTGGTGTAGAGTTTGAGCACACCTTTGCTATATGTAACTTTGAAAAAAAAATGTCTACGAGATGATCCTAGGAAGACCCTTCCTACGACAACTGCAAGTTGTACAGGATTGGGGAACCAACTCCTTATACTTGCAGCGCTTAGGGGTCACAACCAAGGTCAATTTGAAGGATTACACCTTCAGAGATGTACCACCCCTACAGTGGAATCCTATCCACAAGGATCAAGAAGATTCAATCTCTGTGCATTCTAAAAGTTCATCTGATACATCCTCGATGCATGGAGATACTCATTTGTGGATGTGCAAGGTCGCAAAGGAAGAGGAAAAACGCTTAAAGGCAAGAGAAAAAGGAACTTCTCAAGGAGATAGACCAGTTCAAGACCCAGCCTATATGCCGATGACATTTCCAGATGAGGAATTTGAGCCTCATGGTTGGGCAGAAATCTTGGCCACCATGGACATTGTTATCAATGAAGAATAGTGGACACCTCATTGTGATGAAGAGGGTTATGATATGTCAGTGTTCATGTGTTAGCCCTTGCTAGAAGAATGTGACTCTAGTGACTTCATAGAAAAAGAAGAGAACGATGACGATCTAGAGTCCATTGTGATGGATAGTTGCTTTATTTCAGAGGAGCACTATAAAGACATAGGAGTATTTACCCAAAAGGAAGAAGAACCTCTCACAAGCATTAAAACTGTCAATTGAAAGGATGGAAGTGAAGGAGGTCAAAAGAAAAAGAAAAGACAAGTAGGGAAACATGACAAGGAGGAACCATTGTTTGAAGTACCAGAAAATTTCAAAAAATACAAAGTTGAGGACCAAAAAGTTTTGGTACAAATGCCTAAGAGAGAGGCCACAATAGGAGAAGCATATGATAACAAAGAAAAGACCAAAAAAATCATAGTCACCATCGAAGAGAATGAAGAGAGATGTACATACATAGGAGATGACCTAAGAAAAGAAGAGGAAGTAGAGTTGGTAGCCTTGTTAAGGGAATATAGGGACGTGTTTGCGTGTATAGAGACTTGAAGGGAGTAGATCCAAAAATTTGCTCTCATACGATCCCCATTATAGCAGATGCCAAGCCCACCAAACATAAGCCCTACACATATAATGACACTTATGCAGCCAAAATAAAAGAAGAAATTGATAGATTGATTGAAGCTGGATTCATCTATGAGATTGACCATACTGAATGGGTGTCCCCCATTGTAGTGGTGCCCAAGAAGAATGGAAAGTTACGTGTGTGTATTAACCTTAAAAAAGTTAATGCCGCCACGATAAGAGATAGTTATCCGCTTCCAATCACTGAACATTTATTAGAGCGTGTTGCAGGCAAGGAAGTTTATAGCTTCCTTGATGGATTTTCAGGTTACAATCAAGTAGCCATTGCCCCAGAAGATCAACACAAAACAGCTTTTGCCACAGAATGGGGAGTCTTTGCATTTCGTGTGATGCCATTTGGACTCACCAATGCACCTGCAACCTTCCAAAGACTCATGTGTCATGTCTTCAAAGAGTTCTTGCAAAAGAGCTTAGAAGTATATGTGGACGATTTATGTGCTCATTCCCAAGAAAGGAGATTTCACATCCCTGAGCTCAGACAGATCTTCAATAAGTGTAGAGAATATCGAGTATGTCTGAACCCAGAAAAGTGTGTGTTCATGGTACGTCAAGGTAAAATCTTAGGTCATATTGTTTCTAAGAACGGAATATCAACAGATGAGGACAAAGTAAAAGCCATCGTGGAGCTACCGAGGCCAAGGAATGTTAAAGAGGTACAAGCCTTTATGGGCCATTGTGGATATTACCATAGGTTTATTCACATGTATGCAATCATAGCTAAACCTCTTTATGCTTTGTTGACAAATTTTGAGTGGAACGATGAATGCGAAAAGTCCTTCAATGAGCTGAAGAGACGCTTGTGCACATCACCAATATTGACCACTTCGGATTGGAATAAGCTATTCCATGTACACGTGGATGCATCCAATTATGCAATAGGATGTGTGCTGTCACAACCAACTGGTGAAGGGAATTTAGATTTGCCCTTAGCATATGCTAGCAGGCAATTGAATGCTGCTGAACGAAACTACACCACAACCGAAAGAGAAGGCTTAGGCATGGCATATGCTGTGAAGAAGTTTAGACACTATCTATTGGCCAACAAGTTTAAGTTTTTCACTGATCATCAAGCCTTATTATATTTAGTCAATAAACCTTGCAATACCAGACGATTAGTAAGATGGTTCCTCTTACTAATGGAATATGACTTTGAAGTGGTTGTTAGGAAAGGTAAGACCCACCTCAGAGCAGATCACCTTTCTCGCATCACCTCAGGCGAGTCACCACAAGGAGTGTCTGATGAATTGCCCGACGCTTATCTGTTCAATCTAGAAGTTGTTCCTAAATGGGCAAACAAGTTGGTACCAGTTCTAACCTTTGGACCCGCAAATAAGAATGTAAAAACAAACAAAGATGAGATTGTAAAATCACAAAAATATCAAATATTGGCAGGCAGTATGTACAAACAAGATACAGAGGGTGTATTAGCTTGTTGTGTCGAGGATGATGAACATAGTAGTTGGTTGCAACAAGCCCATGAAGGATTTCTAGGGAATAACTATTCTAAACTACGAACACTACAAAATTTGAAACGTTTAGGAGTGTATTGGCCTAGTATGGACAAAGAAATTCATGAGTGGATCAAGAATTTCCCAGTGTGCCAAAAGAAAACCCCCGTTGAGCACGCCACCCTTTATCACGTGTCATTAATTCCAGATTGGAGTGCTCCATTGGTAGAATTCATGAGATCGGGAACCTTACCCAAGGAGGCTAGTCTAGCAAGGAAACGAAGCATGGAGCAAGAGGCTAAAGACTATGCCTTCGTAGGAGACAACCTATATAAGAGAGGAAAAGATGGTTACTTAAGATTGTGCGTTCATGAATCTGACTACTTGAAAGTCTTAGAAACTACCCATAGCAGTGTTGCAGGCGGACATTTTGGTCCTGATCGAGTAATTAAGACTATTCTATTCTCAGGACTTTGGTGGCCCACTCTTCATATGGATGCACATGCCTATGTGAAGAAATGTGACACATGCCAACATGCCTAGTACCCAATTAGAAAAGATGAGATGCCTTTGAGGCCAATGATGGGAGGACGTGCATTCTCGAAGTGGGGCATAGACTTTGTAGGTCCTATTAACCCCCTAGCTAGAAACTCCCATGCAGAGTACATTATTGTAGCCACAGACTACCTTACAAAGTGGGTAGAAGTCAAAGCCACAACAAAGAATGATGCTCAAACAACCACAAAGTTTTTATTCGAGAATGTGTTCATGAGATATGGATTACCAATAGAGTTAGTAAGTGATAGAGGCACACACTTCTTGAATGAAGTAATCGAAAATCTTCTCCAAGAATTCTTGGTGATACATAAGAAGTCTGCCCCCTATCATCCACAAGCTAACGGACAAGCTGAGAGCACGAATAAGATCCTATGTAACGTGTTGACAAAACTCGTAAATAACAAACGCTCTGATTGGGACAAACAACTTCATCATGTTGTTTGGGCCTACCGAGTTGCCTATAAAACGGTACTCAATGCCACCCCATTTCAGATGATCTTCGGACAGAATGTTGTGCTACCATTGGACTTCCTAATCCCAACTTTAAAAGTAGCACAAGAGCATGAGTGGAATGGACACGAGTTATCCTCCAGGATCTTTGATCTAGAACGCTTAGGTGAGACGAGGCTACAAGCAGCGGCAGGCATCTATGCTGCAAAGAAATGGCAGAAGGCATACTTTGATGCACACATCAAAGATAAATGATTGAAAAAGGGAGACCTAGTGTTGGTTTATACACTAAAGCAACATGCCCGTAAATTGGAAAAAAAAGGATACGGACCCATGATCATTAATAGAATTTCCACTAGCGGTGCAGTTCAATTGGCCACACTAGAAGGCGATGTCTTACCAAACTATATCAGTGGTTTTCGAGTCAAGCTATATCAAGAACCTCTTACAAAGGATATGCTAAAGAGACTCAACACTGCTAAGAAGCGAAAAGAAGAAGAATTAAGGGTTAGAGAAGAAGCACAGGCAGAGGCGAGAGAACGCATTAGGAGAAATAAGTTAAGGTGCCAAGGCCTAGATATCAATCATGAGGCCCCAAGATACCACATGGCCATGTGTCAAACATCAAGTGCAATTGCTTCTCAAATAATTGATCGACGTCCCTTTGTGAACATCGCGGTAGGACAAGGGAAGAATGCAAGAACTATGAGAGCATTGATTGACTCAGGTGCAGCAACTAGTGCCGTTAGACTATCCTACTGTCAAGACTTGCAATTGAACATAAAGCCTATAGAAGCCTATCTCATAGGTTTGGGAGGTGTGGAAACCCCTTGTTTGGGAGAGGTGGAACTTCCCATCTACCTTCAAGATGTTCCAATGAAAGTCAAAATGCTAGTATGTCATGATGAAGACATTATAGAGCCACTTGTCTTGGGTCAAGATTGGATTTACGACCATGTAGGCAACTTGAACCTACGACATCAACTCCTTCAAGTTGGGGCACCTGAACAATGTATCACATTAGAATTAGAGAATTGCATGCACACAAAGCCAAGTAGCACACATTCTCTTAGTTCTTCTGAAACTAATCTTTGTAAAGAAAATGTTGTGTGTGTCACAAACCCTACGAAGCAAAAGGACTCAATCATGGAAGCACAAGCTCATAGGCCAGCAAACCTCTCTTCTCTCTCACATACTAATGCAAGTGTAACTCGACCAAAGAGCCAAGCAAAAAAGACATCTTCTATATCAACTAGACAGATAGAATTCAAGAAGAAAGAAGCTCAGGGCATGAAGCAGATTTGGGTACGAAAAGAAGAACAACCACCAGCTTTGCCACAACCCTTCCCAGTGAGGCAAGCCAACCATGCTGAAAGAAGCATCAAGAAACGAGGACCAGCTCAATCCTACGGTCTTCGACAAATTTGGGTACCAAAGCAATCGAGGGATCCCGACCATGATAACGTACGAATTTGGGTGCCAAAGAAGTTAGTTGCAGCTCAACACGGGCGATTACAAATGTGGGTACCCAAGACACTCTTACATGCACAAACACCACAAATCTCCCTCCCAAGCAAAGCTTCCACAAAGATGCCAAGAAGAAGCAAGGGTCAACACTAGGCACAAAAAACCAAAGCAGATCAACCCACCTCTTCGACAATCATAAAAAGGCAACCAAAAAGGGTATGGGTTTGGAAGCCAAAACTATTAGCAGCTTCCACAAAATCAAAGAGCCAACCACGTTGGATACCAACTTTTAGACACCATTCCACGACGAAGGCGCTAGAAGTGATCTCCACAAAGCCACGTACCATTCTCAAATGGATCCCTATAAGGAGGATTACATCATTGCAAGATTCAATCGACACCCCAAACAAAGATTGCATCAAGTCTAGAATTAACATAAAAAAGCCTCGACCACCAACAACCATGTGCCTTTGGCATAACCTTGTCTTTTGCACCATTCAGGTCATGCATTTCCAAAGTATGCATTAATCTAGGGCCACATTACACGGCCCTGCATAGACACAATTGAGAATCCCAAGCACATGCAACACATTGGACATATGTAAAATAATTTATTGATATTAACATCTTTCTTCTTGTTTTGTGAACTTGTTATAAAATTATAAAAAAAAAACCAAAAGCAAAAATGGGATTGTGTGTTTGACGAATCCCCACTGCGAACCATCGACAACGGAAGACAAGCTGATGGTCAATCATCATGATGGGGTACAACACGGAGAGATGAAGATCAACAGACCTTTCAACATGGTAAGATATGCATGCTTCAACAACACTATAACCATGATAGATTAGGAAACCTCTTCGTCGGCATACCCTTGAGCACTTCGCTCAAGACCCAATTTCTTGCACCATACTTCTTCCCATGCATTTTCCAAGTACGCATGCATAGGGCTATATTACAAGGCCATGCACAAGGCACATATCTCGTCCAACCCATGCACTAATGCACTGACCCATCATCCATTATGGGTTACAAGTACTTGGCATGAAAACTATGAAAGCCATCTTTGGAAGAATCAGAGGACATCAGGGTGACCACTACAAGAGCAAGGAAGCCATCCACCACCGAGAGTTGCTCATAATCAACATTGACCACCTCCTTTGAGCAACTAGCAATTTTGGAAAGCTCACAAATGCACCATCAAGATGGAATACAAGGACAAAGTACATACAAAGGGACTACAAACTGCAAGAGCTAGCAGACAAACGATCAGGCTACATTGGGAAGATGGATCGGTCCTGTTGAACGTAAAGGACACTACCTCTCAACGTACTACATGGAACAACCACCACAACAAGGGTCTGTCAGGGACGACAGACTCAAGAGGGGGGGGAGTGTTGAAGCTCAAGGTCAAGCATAGGCATAAAAGCACATCAAGGAAGTGGAGACACAAGAAGAAGGAGCAAGTAGGGAGCTCCAAGAAGCATCTGTCAAATTTTCAGAAGAAATCCCTATAAAAATAGTGATTTTTATCACTAAAAATCATTGTAAATACCATTTTCTATTTTAGAAACTCCGTTTTGTTCAAGCCAAGGAGTCCTTGGGCTTGAGGAGTATTAGATGTATCACACTACCAATTTTCTTTTTTAGATTCCGTTTGAGCCCCCAAATAAGCCAGAGAACCTAATTTTTAACTAGGCTGGACACTAGGTCTGGACAGAGCCAAAACCACTCAAAAACTATAAAAAGGGCTGGAGAGCTCATTTTTAGGGGAGCTTGTTGTAGATTTCAGCTTTGTAAGAGAGTTCTTTGGTAATCGAAGATCTTCCATTGTTCCACTCCTTCCTCTTACCTTGTGCTCGTGTGTGTGTGTATGTGTGTGCATGCTTGTGTGCTTTCACTCACGCACTTGGGCACTTCACTTGCTCATGGTCTTCATACCAGTCCTCACGTCTCCACGGATTGACATTTATGAGGTGAATCTCCTCACGTTGGTACTTGCCATTGTGCTAGAGTGACAAACAGTTACACGAAACAAGACTACAAGCTGTGGTAGGTATCTACGCTGCAAAAAGACGGCAGAAGACATATTTTGATGCTCATATTAAGGATAAAAACCTGAAGGAAGGAGATTTGGTCTTGGTCTATACTTTGAAGCAACATGCGAAGAAACTACAAAAAAGAGGATATGGCCCCTTGATAATCAATCGCATATCCACCAGCGGAGCCATCAGCTTAGCAACCCTAGATGGAGAAGTATTGCCAAACTATATAAGTGGTTGCCACCTAAAAAAGTATTTAGAACCATTAACAGAGGAAATAATGTCATGACTTCTAACAACTAAAAATAGGCGAGAAGAGGACGAAAGAATACGAGAAGAAGCAAGAGAGGAAGCCCTAGAACGAATCAAGAAATGAAAAGAATGGATGAGAGAGAGGGATGAGAGATATCGACAAGGAGAAGAACTCATTCCAAATGGCTAACTTTAGAGCATCTGAAAACCTAGGGTAGCAAACAAAGCAACCATATTTGAATTTGGGTGTTGGAACAGAAGAGTACCACTTGGTGGATGCTCTCATTGACAGAGGAGCACCTGTTAGTTGTATCAAGTCTTCATTGACTCAAAAATTCAAGGAAGAATTACGCCCTTCTAAAGCGCAACCTGCACGAATGCAAATATGGATTCCCAAATCATTGGCACCAATGACAATCATTAAAAAAGACGTGTCCAAACAGAAAGAGGATCAATACGATATGAAGGCGAAACAACAAGACACAAACACCTACAAGACATTGCAGGAACAGAAATACGCAATGAAAACCATTCAAAGATGCAAGAGATGGCCAAAGTAGAGATACAATGTGAGAAGCACAACATTCACCAAGAATATTGGAGATAGAGTGTGTCGCAGAAGAATAAAGCAGATCTGGATGCCTAAAGGCAAAACCATCTGTATCCATCGATCAGACATTTCTATTTGCACACATCCTGAGTTGCAAGAATCCCAAGCATGCATAATAGGGCCACATTACAAGGCCATGCATTTGGCACCTAAATTTTCTCCTACTGGGTAGCGAAGCACATTTCCCTCTTAGGGAATGGGAGAGCACTTGTACAATAATCCGAACGAAAATAACTAATGATTCAATAAAAGCTTCGGCTAGGTACTAATGCTTTTGTTTTCTTTCAGTAAAAATATAGAAAAAATATATATATGAAGACAATCCTAGGTACTACCTTTCTCACACTCATGGGAAAGAGACAACTCACATCACTCGGAGAGTTTCCAAATTCATGGAGGATAAATAAAAGATCACTCATGATATTGGTCTTACACTGATTTCTGGTATGCATTGAGTGCAGATGACACCTTCGAATTCTGAGGCTACACAAGAGGAAGAGGTCCTACTTCTTCCCTTGGAATCCATTTCTAAGGCAAGAGGTCATTGGTTCCTTGAAGACCAGCCGGTGTTAGATCTTCTTTTCATGGCCACCATCAAGATTATGGAACGGGATTACTACTTACCAATCATGTCACAAGATTTCCAAACCATAATACAGGGACTACCATGCATCACGGATGTTTGGACAAGAGCTGGAATCGATGCATTTCTGCGACTTCCTATATATTTGCCAGATTTTCAGAGATGCACACAAGTTATGAACACACTCCAGTCCGCAGCACATAAGCCATCAGTCCGAGAAGCGAAAGTGCTCGATAAAATTGGTGCATGGAAAACAATTCGATTCACCCATGAACTGATAAAAAAAAACTTTTTTTTTTTTTTTTTTTTAAAGGAAGTTCGGCAATAGCCTACTCTCCCGGACTTGAATTAAATTAAGAAACAAGGGTACAAAAGAAGGGGACTAGTGCCCACGGGACCCCCCAAATCCCACAAAGCAGGGGAGGCTTGGTTGATTCCTAGGTTGCATTACAAAGAAGGTTGATCACCCTCTCGTCGCCCTCATGCGGGACCCACTTGGGTTTGAGCTTGTTGTTGATCAAAAGGAGGACTTGATGGTGCCTGAAGGGGGGGGATTTCTTACTGTTGACAATCCTCTTGCCAAGTAGGAAAAGAGATTTCTCAATCGTCCACTCCTTGGGAGGGTCGCCGAAGTTGAGAGCACACCGCTCTCGCCAAATTTTCCACAGGACTCCCCCTCTGATTGCGTTCCAGAGAGCCGCAGAGCATCCGATCGCTTCTCCCAAAAGGACTTGTTTCCAGCTAAGCTGTTTCTGAACTCTGATTTTCAGTCCAACCGTCTGCCAGATTCTGTAGGAGTTGGGGCAAGTAAGGAAGATGTGTGGGACATCTTCGATTGCACGGTGGCAGCGTTTGCACCACGGAGGGATCCCACAAATTTTGCTAGCCTTTTGGTTAGTCCAAATTCCTCGATGAAGAATTTGCCATAAGAGGACAGACTTCTTAATCTCTATAAGTGGGTGCCAGATACCCATGAATTTCATGTCCCACCGAAGCCGCGTCCAAGACAGGCACCACTTCTTGTTGAGGCTGATCTGGAGGTCAGTCGTTTCTTTGATGTTCGGGATTTTGAGTAGGCTATTTCCATTGTGCCATTTGAGACCACGCGCGTTCGGAGCATCATGTCCCATGAGAAGGCGAGTTTTGTGGCGCTCCCAAGCGAGGCATCTGCTTTGCAAGGTGTTCCATTCTTCGTAGGAGATGTTTATGCGAGGGTCGATATCCTCGAAGTTGATCCAACTGTTGGTGTCATGTTTCCAGAGGTGTTTCCATTTTTTGAATCCTTTGTTCCATAACTTCTTGGCATTTTGAATGTTCCACGACTCCACACTCCGGATGCCATGTATCGGAAACCAGATAGAGTCGTTTTGTCTGATTCCGGCCGCCCACTTCCAGTCTTCACTAATTCTTGTGAAGCTTTTGACTTTATTCCAGCCCTTCCAAAGAGAGCATACGAGACTGGAGCCTTTCGGGAAGACAGGTATCGGGGAGAATAGCAGGGTCATGATGTCAAGGTTCTTCCAGTTCGGGGACCCCATGAGGGCCAACTCATTTTTGTTTCTGAAGATCAGCTTGGCCCATGAGGCCTCCCTATTGCACCAAGCTTTAATCATCCATTTGGCTGCAAGTTTGTTAGCCATACACCCAATGTCCAGGATGCCAAGCCCCCCGCTATCTCTAGGGCTGGTGCAGATGGCCCATTTGATCTTAGGCACCCCCCTTCTGTTATGATCACCCGTCCAAAGAAAGTTTCTGCAGATGCTATTCAGTTTGGACAGGCCTTGTTCATTCGGTCTCCAGCAAGAAAGGAAATAGATGGTAGACGAGAGGAGGAACGTGTTGATAACCATCGCCCGTCCAGCGAGATTGATTTGCATGCCTCTCTAGTAGTTGAGCTTGTTTTCAAGTTTGGCCAGCACCCAGTTCCATCGCTGCTCCATAGAGACGCCAAATCCCAAGGGGATTCCAAGAAGCCGAAAGATTTGGCCCTGCGGAATGATTTGACAGCCATGAACAATGAGAAGGCCAGGTTGGTGTCCCACGATGGCCCTAAAGGCGGTCTTATTGTGGTTGATCTTGGATCCAGAGGCCTCACAAAAGGTATCAAGGCACCTCCAGAAAGTCTCCAGGCTGGTATTATCATTGTGAACGAACGCATTCATGTCGTCGGCAAACAGTCTCATGATGATTTGATTGTGGTCGTGAGGTAGTTGGAGGCCTTTGATATTGCCAGCCTCCACATGATGAGCCACAAGTCTGCTCAGCCCCTCAGTGGCGATGGCAAAGAGAAGGGGGGCAAGAGGGCACCCTTGTCTAATAGATCTTTTAAGATGGATCGCCTTCGACAGTTTGCCGTTAACGTTAATTTGGGTCGTTGCGTTGCCGAGAAGGGTCGCGATCATCTTGGTGAATTTCTGACTACATCCGAGGTCTTGGAGCGACTGTAGAATATAGTCCCATTCTAGCCTATCGTAGGCTTTGTCAAAGTCGATCTTGAGGAAGACCACATCTTGATTAGACTCATTTGCAAATTGAATACCTTCCCAAATATCCATAATGGTTTCCAGGATGGACCTGCCTTTGATGAAACCTTTTTGGTCCTCGCTAAGCCAAGATCTCAGGTGGCACGCAAGTCTGTTGGCAATGACTTTGGCGACAATCTTGTACCCTGTTTGGAGCATCGTAATTGGCCGTCAGTTCTCGATTCTGTTTTTTTCCCCCTTCTTGTGAATCAGCTTGATAATTCCATTATTTATACAAGAAGGAAGAGCACCAAATTTTAGCGCTTCTTGCCAAACCATCCGAAGAGGGGTGGCGACCACCAGCTTGAAGGATTTAAAGAACTCGTTAGTGAGTCCGTCGGGTCCCGGGCTTTTGCCGAGAGGGAGGGCATCAATGACCTCAATGATTTCTGATTCAGAGATCGGGGCATGGAGCAGGGAGTGGAGGTTGGGTGGTATTCTCCGGGGGGAAACCCTAGAAATGGAAGCCATGCAATCCCTTCTATGGTGGGAGAGGGGGTTCGAGGTTCCCAGGAGGCTCGTGAAGTGCCCTTCGATGATGCCAAAATTATCTTCTTCCGAGTTGCAAACATTGCCATGTGGGTCTAGCAATAGGGGGATCGTTTCTCTGTTGTGTTTCCTTTTAAGGATACTGCACATCTCTTTGGTGGGTTTGTCGGCTTTTCCAGCCCACCACTCCTTGAAGAATATTTGCAAGTTTTTCCTTTGTATTTCTTCCTCGTATCTCAACGCTGCTCTGATTCTTCGGAGACCTTTCTGGGCTTGGTGTTTTCCTTTGTTCACTTCCTCCTCGAGTCGCCAGAGTCTGTGGTAAAGCGCTTCCCTACGAGCCCGCCGCACTGTCTCGAGCATCTTCTTAGTTCTGATCATGATCTTGCGAGACTTGTCGACCGCACTTCTCCAGCACTTGGCTGGGGCCAAGCCAGAGGCGAACGCCACCTTCCACACATCGGCAATCTCTTGATGGACTGAGGGGAGAGAGAAGGTGGAAGCGTTGGCATGGAACCACGGAGCCTTGTGGGTCCTGTTGGAGGGTTGAAAAGTGATAACAATCGGGTAGTGATCGGAGATGGTGAGGTCAGTACGTTGCGTGATTGAAGGGTGGCCCCACTGATGAGTAAGGCTCTGAGAGATGTAGCATCTATCAAGTCTAGCTTTCCTCAGATCCTCGCCCGCTTGGAGATTCGACCAGGAAAAGCCATTCGAGTCTTTGAATTCGACCAGATCCAGGTGGAGTTTGGTCATGTCCCACGTTTCTTTCTCCCGACTGTCAATGACCCTGCCCCTGCCCATCCATCTGTCCATAGGGTCCTCCACCATGTTGAAGTCCAAGTGTTCAGCCTCTCCAAATCCCCGTTAGGGGCGTATAAAGAAACCATAGTAACACAGAGGGGAGCACCAAAAGAGACCGCAATCCAACGGTGGTTTACATCTTCAATGGAGTTCTCGAGCTTTCAAGCCAGGGTTGTTTAACACTTTGTTGGGATCCACACATGGGCCGAGGAAACCTGTCTGAGCCGTTTCAGAAGGTCTTCTCCGTCAATTTTAATCTCTTGAATGCATATAATGTCTGGTTTTAAGCTGGTGTCACGGAGCCATTGACCAATGATGGCCGCTCTTGAGGGGTCGGTTAGCCCCCTAGCATTAAGCGAGATGACAATCATTTTTGTATTGATCCCTCTTTGCGGGAGGGAGCCTTGTCCTTTCTTCTCTCTTTTTCGCTGGGATTTGTTCCCGACTTAGAAATCGGTTCTTGTAGGGGCTTTTCCAGGGTAGCTCCATAGGCTGTTTTCCTTTGCGGGAAACACCTTGCTGGGGAGAGTAGGGCCCCGTGCTCGGCACCGTTTCCGGGATCGTCGATCCAATGATGGAACTTTCACTATCCATGTTGTCTTCATTACTAGTGGTGAATCCATCTTCTTTGCTTGTGGTATAGCCCTCCTGGGGGGTTTCTTTGTTGTCAGGGATCTCTAGGGCATTGTCGTAGGTATCTACCTCGAGTGGCTTCCCGCTTGGATAGTCAAGCTCGTTGATCTCCTTTCCTAGGTTGTAGTACAAATTGTTGTTGGGGTAAGTGGCAGGTTGTTTCTCTCACCGTTGGCCCTCGGACTTCTTTTCCTTCTTCTTCTAACTTCAGTAAAGCCATCAGCATCAGCTTGAGGATTGAGGAAGCCCTTGCCTTCCCCTTCCTTGGTCGAGTGGGTCAAATCGTGATTTGGAGGCAGGATGGCCTCACTAATGTCAAAGATGAATGTCATGACGCGAAAAAGAGAACCTTTTTGGAAATAAACAGGACAGATATAGAAGAATCGGTTCAATTAGTGCATCAACATTTTTGTTTTCCCAGTATGCACAGGTATACAGCGCCTCAGAAAATTGTAGTTCAATTGCTTTCCCATGCAATGAGGCAAGTTGGAAATAAAGTAAATCTTACTCCATATATTCAAGACTGACTATTCAAAGCTAAGAAGAAATGGAGTCAGAAGAAGTTTTTGAATGGAAGTTCAGCATTGACTTTGCTAATCTATGAGGCACTTGAGATGAAAGAATGTCTACGTGTGATGCCAACCTCCACAAAAATGGCAAAATATGTAAAGTCGGCTACTGTTCCAAAGAAAAAGAAAACAATCATTTCCATGGAAGAAGTGGGAACAAGTTCCAAGAAACCCATGAGAGGGACTAAGCGTGCTAGAGAGGAAGCAACACAAGAAACACCACAATCCAAGCGGACACACATATTACCAAAGATCCCTCTAACACAACGCCCCATCACAAAAAGAGATCTCTTTGCGGCTCTAGAAGAAATGCATACGTATATGCGGGGCCAAGTGAACCTAAATGTCCAAGGACATCAATATAGACAGGCCAGATGAGGTCAACAACAAAAGGACAAACAACATACTCCAGAACTGGCCGCGAGGTATAAAGAATTGGCATTGGAGGATTCGAGTTCTAATGAGGAATCTAGTCAAGGGAAAGACACCTTGGACACTGACATACGAACAGAAACAAATAATGAGGAATGGACAGAGATAGACCAGGTCGAAGTCATTCCACACAATCAACAATCATGCATACGGAACCAAGAAGCATCCACTGAACAAACACACATCATTCAATTGAAGGAAAATTCATAGATTAGCATAAAAGAAGCTTCAATCACGCATAAAGATGTAGTACCACCCATAAAAGAAGAAGTACAAACAAGCGAGGAAAAAGAACGAGGTCCACAAAAAAATATGGAGCAAATTGTGATTGAGATTCCTGATGACACGCCCCAAGGTAAGACGGGAGGTAAGGAGGCTGAGCCAAAGATACAACTTCATATTAGGCAGCCCCAGGACACGACATTACATGTAGCACAAGGCAAAGATGTTAGCACAGGGCAAGAACCTAACATCCCAACAACATGGTTAAATGTGGATGTGACTCAACTAAAACCAATAGTCAAACAAATGATACAAACAACCATAGATACGCAGCAACAAATGATGGAAACAGACACCGATTATGACAAGGCCATGAGAGAAAAGAATCAATTTCAAGTGATGAGTGAACAATTGTCTGCACAACTAATACAAGTTCAACAGGTGGTTTTAGCTAAAGAAACAGAAATAATTGAAGTCAAAGGACAATGCACTACATTAATGGAGCAAAATCACAAGCTCCAACAACAATTGATGGAGCTACAAAGACAACATGAAGTAAATGAAGCGGACAAAGAGAGGATAAAGGCTAGAAGCAATCTGCTAGAAACATAGCTAAAAGCATATATGGAGGAAAATGATAACTTACGCAGCAGAAATAAAGAACTGATGAAGGCATTACTATATGACCAACCAATAGAAAAACAAGAGACAACGGCAAATGACCAAAAGGAATTGAACGATCAAATTGCAAAATTTGACAATTTGCTGAGACAGGAGCAGACTCTCAAAGAAGAATGGGAACGCAGGTATATCAACGAAACCAATGAGCTCAAAAAACAACTGCAAAATGCCCAAGCAAAACTTGTGGTGAGCTACAATGAAAATGCGGTTCAAATAGCAGATATCGGAAATGAGCTTCTCGCGGCTAAAGACACGCTCCAGACAACCCTTCACGAAGTTAAAGAAAAGACTGAACGCCTTGCACAACTAGAAGCTCAAATAGAACAAAGAGCAAACATCGAGTCACTAGTAGAGCTACAACCAGAGGATCCTACTGACGAGGTAGAGGTATGTCCTCTATCTCCCCCAATCTATCATCCTCCAATAAAAGAGCAGATGGCAGAACCAGGTGATGATCATCCAATGCCGTATACTGTAGAAATAGGTCAAAAGGAGCGGGCACTATTGGTGTCCCGATTGATAGAGAATTTTGAAAATGAAGTCATCAAGGTCATGAAAGAAGCCAAAATTAAAGGAAAAGACTTGGATACAATAATGAAGCCATTCAATATTCCATATGGGCCCTTGAAAGAGAAAACAAGACAATATATAAAGAAAATCACACAAAAGGATCCAGATGAGCAGTTGTGCTTCAAAGACAATACATTCAATTACACTCAAGAAGAATTCGAAGCTGCACAAGCCTTATGGAGAAGAAAATTTTTGGAGAAAAATCCTACTTTGCGGGTGCACTGGCAAGCAGCACCATATTTATTACAAGTAAATCCTTCATTTTTCCCAACACCACGTCACAGAGAAGCAAGAGAATTTTTGGATATGCAAAAAAGTGGTACGCTCAATAAACAGTGGTTAAATTATCTGCTACTTCCAAGTCCACCTCATAACTACTTATCGACAGAGGATTACATGGTGAAAACCATTGAATTTTGGCTACATCGATATGCAACAGTACCCGATCTAGCTATGAAGATGATTAATAAAATCCTCAGCATGATACTTACAGTTTTGAAAGTATTCAAACACGTGGCATATACATTTTTAAACTTCACCAGTATTAACCAGGGCAGAGATATCCTCATTTTTTATCTGTATGTTATGCCCAACCGACCTACAATCATGGCATATTATTCAAGGATCATGTTCTTACCAAGCCCATACATGCAAACCTTTGAGGAAGCATTTTTTACGGGATTTTTTGAAATCGGCTCTAAAGTTTTCCTCAAGATGTCAACTAACTTGAATGCCAGATTAGTGGCATATGAATTGAGCTTCTTCGTAGACCACAAACAGCCACCACATGACGGTATAAAAGCCGAACAATGGAAGCAACTCATGATACGTGAAGCTAATCTACTTAATGAGACAGAGAAAAAGGTATACAATACATACTCCCATCGCATTACAAAGCCTGTTGGGGATGATAGAGTTCAGGAGGGGGGTAGTGTTGAAGGAGAGTCCATCAAAAAGAAAAGAAGAATACCAAGAAAGAAGCTTCACTACAGGTATTATATCTGAAGACATATCTCTACACAAAGCCCCACAGGGGCACACAACACCCATCTTTGCACAGAGCCCCGCAAGGGCAAACAATAGGGGAAGGCACGTAGGAGGCAATGGTGGATCAAGGCCAACAAATATCCATGAAGAAGTGCAAGAAGATATCTGGCAGATCCTGATCCTTAAGGAGGTCCTTCAACATTTGGGTCTTCGGAAGCTCCAGATCGAAGAGTGAAGGTCCACACCTTCATACCTTTCTACTGGTTGTGTGCGTGGCAGCTCGACTTAACACAGCAACCCAGATTTAAAAGGAATGATTGGAAAATTATCCACGGCTTGCATACGGGGAAACAAGAAGAAGAGGCCACGACTAATGCAACAGGTCCCGAGTTATGATTTGTTTCTTGATCGCTAGTAAAACTATACCATCATAACTTCAATAGAAGTAGGCAGTGGTCGACTACAGACACAGAACAAGAGACAAGAAGCAAAGCCTGTCAAGAGACGACAAAGACAAAGAGGGGGAGAGTGTTGCAGAGCAAAGAAGAGCAAAGAAGCAAGGAAAAAGAAGGGCCCCAAAATTTTTCTGATTTGGACACTTTATTCTTGTAATTATAGTCATCTTGTAACATATTTTCCGATGTAAATGCACTAGAGGAGTCCTCTAGATGCATACTCCTAGAGATTTGTATCTTACCTTTGTAAGTTAGTAGGAGATTAGCCTTTTAGCTAATAAAGTGCTGGTCTCTTCTTGGAAGTGTTGCCTATCCATGAAAGTGCTTGATTGCTATTGGTAAGGTGTGTGCGAAGTGTAGGAAGTGTTGAAGTGTAGGAAGATCATTGCCACGACTCAGTATTTTTCTCATAACTTGAAGCAGGAGCATCAAAATCAAGTGAAAACCACCGTTGGATGCGTCTTCTCGAGAGCTTCGAAATGAACCCACTATTCGCTATATTCGGAGTTCGGAACTGAGAGAAAAGCTCGATTTATTGTTGACGGCTGTTCCAAATATCGTGACATCTCAACGGATCCCTGGAACTTTTTTGGAATGGATTTATACTTATTTGCACTTTGTGAGAGTTCATTTACATTGACCATCACTTGAACACACATCTTCATACACTCGGCTAGGTTTTGATACTCCTCGGATTGATAAATAAAGCGTGAATCCCCACTATATGCACTTGAGGGGGACTGAGGTATAGTCTCTTTCTCCACAAGTCCCTAAGTTGGTTCTTAGGTACACATGTACCTTGGAGCATCACCTTCAAATAGTTATGTCAAAACAGACTACTTTCAATATTAAAGACTTCCAAAAACGTGCTATTTTGGCACATGGACTTGCTCAAAAATTCACTCAGTGCTCTCTCATTGATTGCAATTGACCCAAGAACTTTTAGAAATAGCTAATTAGATTCCTAAGACTGCTATAGGAAGTTATCTCACTAATTAGGATGAGTATGTGATGAGAAATCACATTAAGAAGTTAGGGGTGTAATCCCGACTTTTTAGGAAGATGACAGTGAGCACACATAGGTGACTTGTAGAGAACTTATCTCACAAAGTACAAAGTCAATGAGATGAAAATTTATAACTATGAACTAGAAGGTGTAAGCCACATATACCAAGTTGAATCACATCAATTGGATAAGTATTCACAAAGAACGCCTCAAACCAAATTCATTGAAATGAGCACTTAGCAGTAGACAAAAATAAGTACCAAATGACTTGCATAAACTGAATCAAATGTATACTATTATGAATATATGATACAAGGGAGATGATGTAGGCTTACTCATACATGTGTTGGATTAGTGTACCCACAAGCTTGAAGCTCAATGTTTCCTTCTTCTTTCTTGTCTTACCCGCGAGTAAAAGGTCAAGCTCTTTTTATAGATGTGTCTTCAATTTGAATTTTGAATATGTCACCTAAAAGTGCTCCTACCTTTTAGGATTCTAATTGATTTGATTCCAAAGACTTAGTTGGTATGAAGCAAAACTTGTAAATTCATGAGATTCTCTCTATTACTCTCTTTTACAATTATCTTCAGTTAAACTCATGAATTTTACAAGAGGTGTTCATGTGTGACTTACAAATAGTCACACCCAAGTTGTGAAGTAAACCTTTGATATTTGGTCCAGCATCAAGGCTTGCCAAATGTACCAACAAATGATATCTACATCACCTTCAATAATTATATTTGGAGGTGTAGTTGGTTGTTTTTCATTACCCTCCACAATATTCAATAGTCCCTGCGACCAATACATGACCCATCATATCTGCCCACAATGGGTAATTTGTACCATCCAACCTGTCGTCAATAGCCAACATATGAAATACATCATTGTTTTAAGTCATGGCCATTCTCTAAAATACCCCAATGTAGAAAAATGACTGTATCTCAAAAAGTTGAAAAGAACTACCATGTGGAGCTCTGCTAAACCTATAACAGATTTGGAGGTGCTTGTAGTGGGGAACCAAAACCTATATATATGTTTGGCACAAAAGGATGAAATTGCCTGCATAGGCACTGGGATAGTGTGCTCAGAGGCTGAAATGAGCTCAGAGATCCTAATTTGGACACCACACAATGAAGATGTTTCGAACTCCTAATCATCTTGAGTATGCTCACCAATTTTCTCGTGATTCTAGGACTGTGATTGGAGGGGTGTCAATGATACCCTAGATGAAGCCACACCAACGTGCTCTGATACCAATTGTTGGAGTTTGAGGTCTATGGGAGTAGGCAAACCACAAAAGGAAGAAGAAGAAGCTTGACATACAACACACAATACTAAATGTATTATCAAGTAAATGTACAAAGATAAATGAAAAGTTATGGTTATAGACATATATACAAGCGAGGGGAAGAAACCTCCTAAAGAGGGAGAAAGTTTTTGAAGCAGTCCTAAATGTGTTCACACACATCACTACCAAAATATGTCAACAACATACAAATAAAAAATGTTTCAATCCAAAATTCTTAGATAAAGAAAATTTAGATAAAAGAAGACTTTCCTTTTAAAAATATTAGATAAAAAAATAATAAATGGGTGTCCAAAATTAGTCTTCATCCTCTTTTGAGTCGATCTTGTAAGAGTATGAATTATGACTTGTATAAGCTTCATAAAATTTCCTTTAACCTCCTTTTTTGAAATTCCTTCCCAAGAGTCGCTTTGTTACATAATCACAAAGTTGCCTTTCTATTTCAATAATAGAATTTCTTTAGCTTGTTTCATGAAGGGATGCACATGCCGAGTACGGCTGGTTGACTTCATCATACCATATGCATCTCTTAGGTAGGCTGAATGGTCTTCTAACTTGCTCTTGACCGTGGGGTTTTATGTCTCTAACACTCATCAAAGTTGTAGTTTTAGTGACTAAGCTTTCCATGCATGTGTTTGGTAAGAGAATCAATCTTGTATTCCTAAGTGGATTAGAACCATTGGTGGATTGGTGCTTCCTTAGGGGGTCCTCTGTACTTGACCATTATCTCTATGTATGCTCCACATATCTGTGTGGAAAGAATTGCCACTTGGCAATCATTGGACTCTTTGCCCTCAACCTCATTCTCTATTGGGACTTTAATATCATGGAGGCTCTTTTTGACAGATAGAGGTATAGAGGATGGGTGATTGATGGTCATGCAAAGGACATCTAGGACTAAGTTAAGCTACACCTTGATCTAGTGGAAATCGAAAACCAGATGTGTTTCTCATGGTTGAAACTATAGTGTGGTGTCAAATCGAGGAAAGGTAGGCTTGATAAGAGCTATATTTCTCTGAATATCATCAATAAGTGGGGTCCCCCTTCCTTCTCACAATGTGTGGATGTTGTTGTCTCTCATCACTACCCAATGGTGCTCAGCTTCAAGTGATCATCAATCACAAGAAAGCCCCCTAGTTTCATGCCAATCCAACAACCTTCTCTTTCCTCTCTTTCCAATAGGAGATTACTATTGCCTAGTACTGGGTGTTCTCCACCCACTCCTCGTCGGCCAAGTAAACATCTTGGTCAAGACTAAGAAGAATCTTCAAAACATTCATCAAGTTAGAAGGGAAAATTTATATCAAAGGTTGAGGTGCCTTAAGGAATAAGTAAACATAGGCCACTCTCAATACCAGACAGGGCTCACAAAATCAGATGCATGATAAGATACAAAGAAGAAATTCAAAGAAAGAATCTACACATATATTTTAAAGATTAATGGTGAGGAAGGGCAAACAAAACTAATAAAGAGATGTGTGACATCCTCAATAGGAAACAATCCAAGGAAGTGATCCCTTTCATGATGTACATCAATGGTGTTGAGTGCAAGATGGATGAAGAACATAGTTAGTTGATTGTCAATCACTTTACCCAACTTTTGGGGGTTTCCATGCCTCTTTCTCCTCACAAGCATGATTGCATGGTGGCCATCTTTAGAGTCACGAACAGAAGAATTCCACAAAAAATGATGCCTCTTCTTGAAGCTCCCATTTGGGAGATGAGATTCTTGAAGTTATTGATTTGCTTCCTATGGCAAAATCCCAGGGCTAGATGGCCTCACCAATGCATTTTCCAAGATGTTGAAGCATGTGGTGACTACTCTGTTACGTCTAATCGGACAAGAGGCTGCTTCTTTAGGCGCACTACTCAAATGTCTCAATGAAGGCATTATCAAGCTTATTCACAAATAAGGAAGCAAAAAACGATTAAAAATTGGTATTCAATTATGTTGGCCTAAAAAAGTTACAAGATCCATGCTAAAGGTATTGCTAATAGAATTGGTTGTCACTTACAAAACTCGATTAGTGAGGATCAAAAAGGGTTCATCAAAGGGAGGTCCATCCTCAAGGCTATCATTGATGTATGGGAAAGTTTGTTTTTTGCTGAAGAGTTTACTCAAGATGTTCTCTTCCTGAAGATTGACTTCTACAAAGCATATGAATACTTGAGTGGGAATTCATTCTCTAATCTCTTAAAGATATGGGTTGCAGTAAAAAAAAAGCATTAAGATCTCAACATTTCTAGGAAATGCGTCAATAGAGATAAGCATCAATGGCATGGTTTCTCAAGCTATTCGATTAAAATGTTCTAGCAGGCAAGGATGTTGCTTGGACCCTCTTCTCTTTGTGATAGTTGTCAATGGTATCAGCTACCTTGTGAAACATCATACACGTTTAGGTCTTATTCAAGGCCTCTTTCTTCCCCTAAATCAAGACTAGATGATCATGAGACTCTTTGCCGATGACATGAATGCTTTTGTGCATAATGCTATGATGAGCATTGATACCTTTTGGTGTTGCCTAAATACATTATGTGAGGCATCATGTTCCAGAATAAACCACTCTAAAAGTGCTTTCAGGGTTGTTATAAGGAATCCACCACAAATTTTGATTGACCATGGCTCTTAGTTGATCCCGAGGGTCCAAATCTTTCACTTGTTAGGTATTCCAATGGGATTCAAAGTTTTGATGGGTCAGCAATGGAACTAGGCTCTCCTAAGGTTGATGACAATGTGGTATATTGGAAAGGTATGTAGATCAACCTAGTAGGGTGACCTATGGTGGTTAACACATTCATTCTTTCTTTGGTTATTGATTTTCTCTCTTGTTGTAGACCAAAGGACGAAGAGATTGTCAAACTAGAAAGAATTTTTAGAAACTTTCTCTAGAGAGGAGACCCTAACAAAAGAGGTGTCCCCAAAATTAATTGGGCTACTTGCATAAGCCAAAAAGATTCAGGTGGTTTGGGGATTCTAGACATTCAAAGAATGGCCAATAAATTAGCAACCAAATGGTTAGTTAAGGCTTGGAGCAACAAGGATGCCTCTTGGGCCAAATTGACTTTTAGAAACAAGAGTGTTCTAAGGCTTGTGGGCCTTCCAAGGTGGTTGTGGATCTTCTCTATCTTCTATTCTCTGCCCATCAGGTGACTCCAATAGGCTTGAACTTAGTTTGCTCCCTATGGAAGAGTTGAAACAAGTTGACACACTTTGTCAAGATCAATGAAGATTGGAAATGGAGAACCGGTATTACACAAAATGATTCCATCTACTTCCCTATCAAGGGCATCAAAGGGTTTGAGCTGTGGAACCTTCGAAATGCTAGCAAGCTTTGGAACAAAGCTTTTCATTTGTGGAATCACCTGTAGAATCAAGAAACATTCCAATCGGTTAGATTTGAGGACACTCACAAAGCTAGGAGGTGGACTATGAAGAATGGTGCTTGTTGAGAAGCAGAATCATTGCTTGGAAGGGCTCGAGGACTGGCCTCCATAATGGGCATGACCCCCCTCACCTTGAGGATCTTAGATGGCATAATGGCAACTTTCTTGAAGTTTCGAGATTCAAGAAGAATGTGGACTTTCATGTCATGCTTAGTAGGAGATGGCGTTTGGATTGGTCGAGTTTTAGGTGGGATCTCAAGTTCCAATCCCTTTGAGATCCCCTCATTGAGGTTAAGAAATGGGTTCTCATGTGGTGATCCCTCCATCAAGGAATTTGGAACCATGTAAAATCCAAAAAAAAATTTATGGAGCCCATCCATGGTGTAAAATATGCCTCCATGGCAACGAGGACTTGACACACCTCTTCTTTATGTGCCCCTTGTCAATGTCCATCTAGTGGGCCCTTGGAAGAATCGTGTTATTATAGGGACAAATCAACTAGAAGCAAGTGCTATTCAGTGAAGCGATCGGTTGTTCAATAGCAGTGTGGAATGTTGCAAGGGGTGAAACCCTCTCGAAGATCTAGAAAGACAGGTGTGCCACCAACTTTGGTAGCTCTCCTAAAGAATGGTCCATCAAAAAATCTCTTTTCCTTGTAGGCAAAAGTAAGAAACCCCCCTTTTAGACATGATAGAGTGATGTTGATAAAACCTTTCTGGTCCTCGCACAACCATGACTTTAAATGACAAGAGATTCTGTTGGCGATAACTTTTGCAATTATCTTGTATCCTGTTTGGAGCATGGTAATCGGACGCCAGTTTTCAATTTTGTTCTTATCTCCCCGTTTGTGGATTAACTTGATGACGCCATTATTCAGGCACTCAGGGAGGGCACCAAAAGAGAGAGCCTCTTGCCACACGAGGCGTAGTGGGGTGGCCACCTGATGTTTGAAGGACTTGAAAAACTCATTGGTAAGGCCATCCGGACCCGGACTTTTCCCATTGGGAAGGGCATCAATAACCTCGATAATTTCATTCTTGGAGATGTTAGCATCCAGTAGAGCAATCAAGTTCTGTGGGATTCTGGTTTGAGCAACCCTTGAGATGGTTGCCATGGAGTCGCACCTGTGGGGGGAAAGAGGAGTCGAGACCCCGAGAAGATTGGTAAAGTGTTCGACGATGATAGCTCTATTCTCCACCTCTGTGCAACATTCAGTTCCATTGTTATCGACCATTAGGGGGATGGATTCCCTAGCTTGTTTCCTTTTGAGGATGTTACACATCTCTTTCGTTGGTTTGTCGGCCTTCCCTGCCCACCAATCTTTGAAGAAAATTTGAAGATTTTTCCTTTGGACCTCCTCCTCTAATCTTAGTCTTCCCCTGATTTTCAAAAGACCCTGTTGGCAATGTAACTTACCTTTGTTCACCTCTTCTTCAAGCCGTGAGAGCCTCCGGTACACCGTTTCTCTTCTTTTTTTTCGAATTCCTCTTATAGCCTTTTGAGTCCTGATTAGAATTTTTCGAGTCCTTTCTACTGCGCTTCTCCAACACTTAGCCGGCTCATTACAGTAAGCAAAGGCTTCCGTCCACACCTCAGAAATTTCTTGGTGGACAGAGGGGAGGGAAAATGATGTCTGACAAGCATGAAACCAAGGAGCTTTCTGGAGCATGGGAATCGGTTTGAAAGACAGAGTAATCGGATAGTGGTCTGAGATAGTCAGGTCCATGTGTTGGGAAATCGAAGGAATACCCCACTGAAGGATGGTGTTCTGATCGATGTAGCATCTATCAAGTCTTGCTTTCCTCAAAGATTCCCCCGACTGGAGATTTGACCAGGAGAACCCCTTCATGTCTTTCACCTCGACCAGGTCGAGATGGAGCTTGATTTTATCCCATATCTCTTTCTCCTGACCATCAATAATTTTTCCTTTGTTATTCCATCGGTCCTCAGGAAACTCAACCATGTTGAAGTCCCCACAAATCAGAACATTGTGTGAAAGGGAGTCGAGGGAAGCCCAAGTATCCATTCTATCTGCTTCACCATTAGGGGCATAAATTGAGACCACAGTGAACTAGAAAGGGAACCCGAAAGAGGCAGCAATCCAACGATGATTCCGACCTTCAAAAGTCGAGGTCACATTGCTAGACAAGGAGTGACTAATGCCGATAGAAGCACCCCCCGTCCCTCTAGGGTGAGAAGTGGAGAACCAAAGGTGCTTTGGAGAAATGCATTTAAGCCGTTTTTGTAGATCCTCTCCGTCGATTTTAATCTCTTGTAAGCAAATAAAGTCAGGGGCGAAGCACTTGTCTTTGAACCACTGGCCAAGAATCGAAGCTCTTGACGGGTCAGACAGACCCCTAACGTTTAGAGATGTGAATTTCATTAATGATGGTTGCCCTCTTTGAGGGGAGGGACCCGATCTTTTTTCTTCTTGTGGTCTTCTTTTTTCCTCCCTACTTCTTGACTTAGGATCCTACTCTTGAGGGGGCTCTTCCAAGGCATGCCAGAAGGTTGTTTTCCTTTAAGCTTTGACTTTTGTTGCGGTAATCTTGGAAAGCATACCGGGAGGGTAGGACCAAGAGCGGAGCTTTCGCCGTCTGGGTTGTCTTCATTGCTGGTAGTGAAGCCTTCCTCTTTACTCGTGGTGTAACCTTCTTGGTTATCTTCTTTGCTGGTAGAGCACCCAAGGGTATTATCAGTGGGGTCTTCTTCAAAGAGGTTGTCCCCTGGGAAGTCGACCTCATTAATCTCTTTTTCTAGGTTACAATATATGTTATTTGAGGGGGCAACTATCGTAGTATTCCTTGTTGTTGATCTTCGAGGGCTAACTTTCCTCTTGCGTCTCACTTCAGTGAATCCTTCTGAATCCGTCTTAGCAACGCGAGTTCCCTCTTCTTCCTCCATTGGAGGGGGATGACCCCGAGTGTCGTCTTGGGGGAGAGGGTCTAGGGTCCCATCTGGTTTAAGCTTGTTTTTATTGGTACTTTTCTTCAGGGGGCAGTCTTTGATCCTGTGACCTTGATGCCCGCACCGGAAGCACGCGTTTGGCAAATTCTTGTAAGTAACCTCTTGTGTCCAGGTCTTACCATCTCCACAGTTTATGGAGATCTTCGAGGGAAGGACCTGGTTCAGGTCTGTTTCAACGCAGATCTGAGGATGCCATCTTGCATTGAAAGAATGTTGAGCACCATCGTAGATTAACCCCCCAACATCCTGTCTTGCGGCCATCGGGCGACCGATCGGTGAGACGATTTCACGAAGAAATTCATACATGAAGAAAGGCAGATTGGGAAGCTCCACCCAAAGCGGGTAACGAAGAGGCTTTGATCTGTTCGGGACAAAGTCTGGGGTCCACTTAAAAAGGCAAAGGGTGGACCGGCCCACTTGCCAGGAGCCGGCTTGCAAGGCTTGGAAAGCCATCTCTTCGTTCTCAAATACTAGAAGTAGGTGATTCGCCGGAAGGAATTGACATTTGGACACAATTAGGCCACGCGGGAACCACTCCTTGCGAAGCCAAGTTCTCACACTTTCAAGAGGGGGCCTGGGGCCAAACATTTGACCGATCAGGCAAGTTTTCTTCAGTTCTTCCTGCTTTGCCGCCACAGACTCCTTGCATAAAGAGACCTCTGGGGGCGCGACGTCCACTGGGACGGACTCCATCTCAAGGGGGGACACGGACTGAGGGGGAGCCACAATGTTCATCGGCGATAATTATGCTTAATCGAAAGGTGTTGAGAAGCCATGAATGACCCACATTTCTTTTCTGTTTTCTTCTTTTACTTCGAATCTTCAACTCTCCTTATAACAAGCCAAAAGAAAGCATAGATTCTTTTTTTATAAAAGAATGGCTTTTAAACCTCCACAGAAGCCAAAAGAAAGCATAGATTCTTTTTTTATAAAAGAATGGCTTTTAAACCTCCACAGACGTTGTCAGATTTCCTTTAAGTGTGATGAAAAGAGACGAGTGGCAAAGACCATCCGAAAGAAGGAAAAGGCGGACACACAAGCTTCTAGATCGTTGCTTACTAAAAGAGATTGTGAAACCACGAACCAAACAGGCCCACATCGGAGAGGACAAATGAAACCGAAAAAACGACAAACAAAACCATGAATCCTGGTTCTCAAAACCAACGATCACTGGGCAAGCAAAACCGTCAATCGCGGTTCCCGGAAACCATCAATCGCGAGGCAAACAAAACCATCAATCGTGGTTCTCAAAACCAACGACCACTGGACAAGCAAACCGTCAATCGCGGTTCCCAGAAACCATCAATCGCTGAGCAAACAAAACCATCAATCGTGGTTCTCAAAACCAACGATCACTAGGCAAGCAAAACCGTCAATCGCGGTTCCCGCAAACCATCAATCGCTGGGCAAACAAAACCATCAATCGTGGGTTCTGTCCCTCGTGAAGAGCCATCGTGAAGATCGCGAGTTCTGTCCGTCGTGAAGGTCCATCGTGGGTTCAGTCCATCGTTTTTAGTCATCTTGATCTTGTGAGGGTATGTGTCTTCTTGAAATAAGTGAAGCTATAATGGATCGAATTGCTTAAGTTGGAACTTGGCTCCATCTCTCTTTCTCGCTCTCTCATGTGTCAACAAGTGAGTAGGGCACAAATACTACTTAGTACTCATCTTTTCTGTGCTATTAAAAGTCGTCTATTAAAAGTCCGTAGCCGCTTCAAAAATAGTACTCACGTTTTCTCTTTCAATGTCCACATAGGTACGTATATGCCAGTACTAGACGTAGTCAATTTGATTTGTTATATATATATATATATATGTATATATATATATATATAATATACTCTAATTATGCGCGTTTACATACGTAGATAGTTGTTGAAACTTAACACTTTCACTTTAGCGGATAGATTCATGCATGTCTAAAAACTTCTTTTATACACATGCATTTCTAAAAAATTCATTTATAAAAGTAATGAAATATAGGCAATGGCACATAGGATCACAAACACCACTATGAACAAGCTCTAAAGCTTTTAATGTACCATTTTCAAGAAAGAATGCTATATTTGAACCAAAATTTAGCACTCACATATATGTTTAGGTGGTGCCTCAAGTTTATGCAATGAGAACACCATATTATATGTTTGTAACCATATTATATATTTGTACATATAAAATGATACCAAAATTTAAATCAACAAGACATTCATTCTAAAGTTTTGTCTATAAGATGACCTATATCTTAAATTGCACATACACGTTCATCTATGGATTTTTCATAATTTGCAAACTTCTACAACCCGCCACATAGCATACTAGATGCAATGATTTTATCACCATAAAAGAGAATAGATTGTACACCTATCACCAACAAACTTTTACTACCACGTTAATCTTTGTTACTACTTACATTGATACAAAATTTTCATTATCCATGGCACTTATATAGTATCTATCACATGATTGTACTACCGTGAGTAGCAATAAGGATAATTTTTCCTACCCCCATGATAAGATAGTTCTTTATGCATGCGATAATATTCCAATTAGGGGGGAACTCATTAGGGGAAAAAATGAACCCTACAGGGGTCTTGTAAGAATTCTTAATTTTAAGGGATTAAGCCTAATCTTGTTCTTGCTTGAGGGAACAAAATGCATTAAACATAGTACTTTTTAATAAGTTGGACTAGGCTCTTTTTTAGGCCTAAATAGAGTCATCTCTCTCTTCTGCAAAAGAAAGAGAGAGATATTCCACTTTACACATCATCAAATCCGTCCATGTTTGTGAATAAAATAATGATTTTTTTTGAAAAGTCACATATTTAGTTATTGCTTACTGAAAAAGGCCCATCTTTTAATATACATGTCAAAAGTTACTTTTTCATATATATTTTTTAAGAAAAACATGCAAATGATAATCTGATAGTAGAAACTGATACGTGTGATTTGATGTTGATCTGATTCCTTCATTTTCTCTAAACGATTGTTCTTCCTTGAATTTGAAGTAGCCTTCTCTTCATCAAGTCTGGGTCTTCAAACAATACTTTTGTAAAGTATTTGCATACTCTTCCAAAAATATTCGGCTGCTAACAGATCATCAACTTCATACTCCACACTGATGGATACACATGTAACTGAAGTGTCTAATTCTCAAATCTCTACTCATTTAGATTAAGTGTGTATGTCAAATGTCAAATGTTAAAAGATGCTTTCAAATCATATGTTGTAAATCTGGAAGTCAGGGAACCTGGGAATATGAATGAGCCTTAATGCATTGATGCCAAAGATCTAAAGTTTTGAAACCAAAACCTTAGTGCTCTGATACCAAATGTTGGAAGTGAGGTAGGCCCTTGGCTCATGCTAGAGGTCCATTGTTCCGTAGTTCTAGTTATGTACAACATTAATTCCAGCATTCTTCAATATTGACAAAACATGAACATACCACAACTTAATCATACGAATGATGAGACAAAGATAGAGAAAGAATAGACGACATGTGTAAGGTGTTACATAAGCCATCGCTTACTCATAGTATCATATATACCAATGTTCAATGTACAATGTGGGAGCAAAACTCTCAACCACTCTATGTGATGAGAAATAGATGAATGAGTGAATGTACAATGTAACAAACATATTCAGATGTATGGGCAATAATCTGAATATATATGAGATGTGTGACCTTATAGGTTATAGAAGAGTGAATATGAGTGACTGAAAGAGGAAGGATCAGTGTGAAACTGATAGTCAACAAACCCTCATCTGAACTTAGGCTATGGAAGACCGTAAGTTAGATACGTGTGTGAAAAGATCACATACTTATAAAGTAGCATAGAATGCTAACAAGTTTGCTGCTAGAAATCCTCAAACTCATGTGAACACACCTTCTTAAACACCTCATCAAAATATGCATAAAGCATATATGTACTGTTTCTCTTGTACCTATGCCGAATAGGACTCCTCCTGATATGAACGCCACTGCCTCCATAGAATTCAAGTAGTACCTGTGTGCATAAAGAGAATATGTACCTGAATACTTAACATAAGATGTAAATCTTATGTTAAACACCATCCAATGTCTTTGAAGTAGCCTGGCATCTTCTTGTAGAAGATAATCTTCAACCTGATATCTTCCTGTAGAAGACAATCTTCAAATACACCATGTAGATGGCCGATCCTCACCATCAAGCTACTAATGACCAAGTCTTCTTGCCATGAACAAGAGATAACCTCCTCTCCATGTGCTAGAGTGTGAGCACACCCTTCATCTTCTCCAAGAAGAATCATTAAGAAGAACTCCATAGCTGCTTCTCAACATGCTTCAAGTTAGCACCATGGCTGCCCCATGTGCTAGAAGAAACACCACCTCTATTGAGGTCCAAGCTCCAAGCTTGTGTTGAATACTAGGTGAAGGATGAATAGAAGTGACCCCAAGCACTTCTTATATAGTGTTTGTGTTCCCCTCCAAGAGCTCTCCAAAAGCTAATAAAGCTACGATCTTACGATCTCCAATAAAGCATGATCACTACGCGAATAAGGCACTCAGGAAATAAATCTCCGTCTTCCGCGTTCGCTGTTTGTTTTGCTTTTATTGATTTGAAAAGCATGATATCAAAAGCATTTTATATCTTCGCGTTGCTGGCGACAGGATTTGATCCCAGGTGGCTGGATTGGGAGAGTAATGGCGTAGCCACGCTTACTGGCGCCTTTTGGATGTAGAAAGTATTAAAAAATACCAATAATATCTGGCAGCGCCCGTCGATTCTTGAATTAAAGACTATACAAGATGTCTACAGATGCTATGATCTGAGAGCAAGATTGACCAACTTTTGACAAATAGGACATTGTTTCCAACATGCCTCCTTTGAATCCGCACATCTTTAATCTGATTCTTCCATAGAGAAAAGTTTATGCCATCAAATTTTCTAATCTCAAAATGGTCTTGGTCGTGTAAATTATAACTTCTCCTCGGAACATGCACTTGACCTTGATATACTAGAAGTGACTAAGACCTCTGATGCCATGATGGTGGAGAACTAAATGGAATGATAATGGAGCTAGAAGAGTCCAAACACCAATGAATAAGTATATCAAGGAGTAAATCGACCACGATATAGTTGACTTAAGTAGAAATTTAGAAAAAATTTGCTAGAGTATTCTCTGCAAAATGAGCATATGACTAGTGTCAAAATATCATAAAATTGCAAGTACTGACATGTTTACCTGCATAGTGAATCACTAACTCCACTGCAAATAATCAATTACCCAATAGAAGCCAACTAGGCTTATCGAGCACCTATGAACAACTATCACACATCTCCTATGGTGAGGATGGGTAAGACTTCCACCTGCATCACCAAAGAGACCCCAACATCTGGGTGTCTCCCAATTAAGAAAACCTCACCGTGACCCTCTTTATCAAATGTAAAAGGCTTTATGCAAAAATGTAACCGCTATATCAATGAACACATGGACGTACATAAGTGGTATCCACAGAAGAATACATGTTGTGTATGTTCTCAATATATGGAGTAAAATGAAACTAAAGGCTGAATGCATAGCCCAAAAACTAGCCAACAACACTTGCAAGTATTTGTCAACTCTGATGTCTTACGCTCGAAAACCTGCATAAATTTGCAATGATTGCTCCCTCCAAAACTGAAAACATCTTGAGAAACCTGTAGTTTTATGAGCGTGGCTGAAAACACAGCTCAAAGGTTGATATTGATTATCAAAGAAGTACAAATGACACTCTTCTTGATGTTCTTGGACTTGTGTGAAGAGAACTATGCGTGAAAGTACTCCAAAATGGCTCCAAAGAACACCCCAAAAATGCTTCAAAATAGGCTTTGAAAGCAAAGAATGAAGCTTTGACGGACCAAAACATGTTCAAGGTAATGTTAACCTTAGCCTTTCCCCTTCTTCAAACACCACAAGACAGTAGCTTAGTGGCAAGAGATTGCCACGGTTAAGCGAGCTCCGGGGGGAACAATACTCGGATGGGTGACCTCTCGAGAAGTACCAGGAACCTCTATCTTTCTTGATCGTTGAGATCCTCCCTCGCGTGCAGCCAACGATGCCAATGGTGACTTCGATGACTCTGATGACAAGGTATTCCAAGGTTTATGCCTTGGTCACTTCGCTCACTTCGCTCGCACAAAAGGAACAAAGCTCTTGCATTGAATTGTTCTTATACCAGTGAAGTATTTTGTTGGCAATGCACCACGGTGTGCTCTCCTTCTTGAGATCTCTACGATGATATCCACGGAGTAGAAAACCAAGCTCCTAAGGGCGCACATAGTACTCTGCACAGAGGCTTTAGAATCGCAGAAAAACACAATACACAGGGAGCAGGAAGATAGAATTCTTAGGTCTTACAAATGTGGTCAAAATTACAGTCTGTGATTGACCAGGCCGTTATATGTTTTATCAAAAACATATACAAAGAAGTGTCCAGAGGCCATTTGGCCTTTCACATGGACACTAACGGTAACATTGAACCCTTGTTGAGGATCTTCAACAAATGCTCCATTTCTTGTGAACCTTACCTGTAATACTTTTTCTACAATTTGTCCAACACTTATAAAGTTCTTGGTTATGGTAGGTACATACAATACCTTGCTGAGTAGATTCATATTTACATTTAGAGTCTTCACACTTCCAATCTTTTCAACTGAGTGCCTTGTGTCATCTCCTGTCTATACCTCATGCTTATTCCTTGGATCCTCCAAGTGAGATAACAATGCCACATTTCTTGCTACATGATTTGAACAACCAGAATCTATATAGAATACATGCTCATCTGCTTTACCTTGCCTCATGGTCATGTTCATCAATAAAAGTGAGTCCTCTTGTGTCTTCTCTTCAATGTAATTGTTGTAGTCTCTTCTTCCTCTATAGCCTCCTATTGTTGAAATTGTTGATCTTCCTCTTCCATAGCTTCCTGTATTGAAGCCTCTTCCTCTCTCATTTCTAGGGTTCCTGAAACAATTCTCAATTGAATGGTTAGTGAATCCACATATGGCAAATGGAGAGGTGCTTTGGAATCTCCCCCTGCCTTGTGTACCTCCTTTGCCTCTTCCTCTTGTACCTCGACCTCTTCCTGCAATGTTAGCTTGGGAGGTGCTAGCTTCATTGTCAGATTTCTTGCCTTTAATTTTACTATCCTTACTCTTGTTCTTATGAGTGTATAGGGCAGAGGATTGATTACCTTTTGAGTTTTCCTTGTTCTTTACAAGTTGGCTTCATGAGTGAATAGTTGCCCCATTAGAATATTGAAGTCAGGTACCTACATGTCCATGTATAGATCCATTCCTGTGGTGAAAGCTTCCAATTTATCATCTGCACTGATTCCTTTGATCACTTGTCTCACAATTTGCTCCTCTTCGATGAATTCTCAAATGCTTCCAAGTTGATTAGCTAGGTCCTTCATTTTAGTGACATACCTAGTCACATTTTGCTTGGGCATCTTTTTGAGTGTTCTGAACTCCATCCATAGTTGGCTCTTTCTTGCTCTAGTGCTTGAAGAAAAGAATACTTCAAGTGCATTCCAAGTGTCTTATGATGTCTTACACTTCCTAATGTGTGGGAGCAAAAAATCAAAAAGTGAGTTGAGAAGATATGACCTGGCCAAGGCATCCTTTGAGCACCATGTTGATAACCTTTCCTGTTCTTCTTGAGTGGGTTGCCCTTTGCTTCTAAGTATTGGCATTAACGCATCTCTAGATATGTAACCATAGAGATCTCTATCTTGTAGATATGCTTCCATTATAATAGAACAAGCTGAGTAATTACCTCGATCCAATTTGTCAATTGGTGATGGGAATCCATCTCCCATGTTGAGTTGATGATAGCTCTCATACCGCTGTGAGGAGATGGTTGGATACACTCCAGAAATGAGGTAGTGCTGCACAAATCTTACTCTACACCTCCCAATGTAGCTTCAAAGTACCTTAGTAGAAAACTTTTTCTTCCCAAATATGCATTTGGATTCAAAATGTACCTTGGAGCATCACCTTCAAATAGTTATGTCAAAACAGACTACTTTCAAGATTCAAGACTTCCAAAAACGTGCTCTTTTGGGACTTGGACTTGCTTAGTAATTCACTCAGTGCTCTCTCACTGCTTGCAATTGAGCAAAGAGCTTTTAGACATATCTAATTAGAGTCCTAAGCTTGTTATAGTAAGTTACTTCACTAATTTAGGATGAGTATGTGATGAGAAATCACATTAAGAAGTTAGGGGTGTAATCCCGACTTTTTAGGAAGATGACAATGAGCAGACATAGGTGACTTGTAGAGAACTTTTCTCACAAAGTAGTGAGGTAAATGACATGAAAATTTATAAATTAGAACTAGAATGTCTAAACTACATATATCAAGTTGAATCACATCAAGTGAATAAGTATTCGTAGTGTTGGGAAAGATGGATGGACACTCCAAGAGATTGAGTAGGTACTGGCAGACCTGCTTTGTACCAGCCCCCTAATGCTTCAGATTTGATAATTAGAAAATTTCCAATGACACCATAAAATGGCCTATGTACTTTGGAAATGATGTGTGTAATGATTGAATCAAAACAGATAACTTTGAAACTCAAAATCTCAAGAAGACCTTCTATTTATGTCTTGACACCTGCTGGATCTTTTGCTCAGTATGACCAACACAATAGGAATTGGAAAACTTCCTTTTAGGGGTATCTAATTACCTTAGTGAGCTAACTATTCCAAGTGGAATGATGTAAAAAGATCAACTATGCTCAGAGAAATCAATTTAGCAAATTAATCTTTACCCCGATTTTTTAGGACTGTAGCAGACAATGACCAATGATCACGTCAACGAGCTTTTCTCCGAAATGGCTGAATAGAATCTCTTCAAATTTTTTCAGAATGTAGATAACTTTGAGCTGGTTCCAAAAAGATTTAGATCTTTGAATTTGGTGGAGCAATGACTGACATATGCTCTCCACAAGTTGACAGACTTTCAAGTAGTATGACAGAGAACTCAAAAATGAACAATGTGGATATATGTATTAATGAACACTTGTATACAATACCATTGGCATGAAGATCATTGCCTAATGGTGTAGATAGGTGTGGGCTAGAGTGTAGGCCTCACACACACTCAGAAACAGTTATGCGAAGCTCGGGAGTGATGAGTTCTAACCGCGACTTTTTCATGACCACTTTTATAGCGAGTGATTAAAAATTTGAATTCAAATTTAAACTTTTGGCTCCCTATGATTAAGCTCCTATATCCTGGGAGATATTCCTTCAATCAAAAGCTAACTTTTTTCCACGAATCCTTTTGGTAGGTTTTTACAAAGATTTCAAGTCAAATATGACTTTTACAATGAGGTAAAGTGGTAATTAACCACTAACATGAGTTCCTATGCTTCTCCATATGTGTATGGACTTCAATGTATCCTTCAAGCCAAATGTGTAGGCTTGTAACTTGCACCAACAGCTACCCCTCAAGCCAAACATTTTGGCTTGGTCTTCATCCTTCATTCTTCATGTATATCCTGCAATCCAATCATTACTTTGAACCTGCAAAGTTTGGTTCCATCCAAAGCTTTAGTCAACGAATCTGCACACTGCATATTGGTTGATACATAGGTTAGTTGAATGCCTTTGTTTAGCAACTTCTCTCTCACATAATGCTAATGGACCTCTATATGTTTGGTCCTAGCATGATAGATAGGATTAGCTGCAAGGTGAAGTGAACTTGTATTATCACCAAAGATTATTGGTGACCTAGTGTATAAACCCAATTCTGTATACAATAGCTTGATCCATATGGCTTCTTGTGTGGCATTAGCCAATCCTCTATACTCTGCTTCTGTAGAAGACAAAGCAACACTAGGTTGCTTCTTTGAAGACCATGAAATTGGTTTGTCACCTGCAAATGAAATGTATCCTGAAGTGCTCCTCCTATCATCCTTGCATCCTGCCCAATCTGCATATGAATAGATCTTGATATCCAAATCTGAAGTGTAAGGGAAATACAAACCATGATGTTGTGTACCCTTGAGATACTTCAAGATTCTCTTGGCAACTTCTAAGTGTGGTACCCTTGGCTTGTGCATAAACTGACTTAGTACACTAACTCCATATGCAATGTCTATCCTTGTTAAGGTAGCATAGTTCAAGCTACCCACCATACTTTGATAACCTGTAATGTCATTAACTCATCACCTTCATGGGCACTTAGTTTTAGGTTTACCTCCATTGGAGTACTTGCAACTTTGGCATCTTGCAAATGAAACTTCTTCAACATGTCCTGTATGTATTTTTTCTGAGTAATGTATATTCCAGAGTTAGTATAGACTAACTCACTCCAAGAAAATATTTTGGTAGACCAAGATCATTGATATTGAACTCCTTCATCATCTAGCTTTTGATTTGTCTGATTCCATTAACATCATTACCTGTAAGTATGATGTCATCAACATAAACACAAAGGTATTTACCTCTGAATTACTTCTCTTGATGAATAGAGAAGTATCTGCCTTGCTTATGACAAAACCTTGATCTTGGAGGTATGTAGTTAACCTATAATTCCATGCCCTAGGTGCCTGCTTTAATCCATATAAAGCCTTTTTTAATTTGCAAACATATGTTACCTTCTTAGGGTCCTCATAGCCAGGAGGTTGTGACATATATACCTCCTCTGAAATCCATCCATTCAAGAAAGCATTCTTGACATCCAATTGGTACATGTTCCAATTTTTTGATGCAACCACACTTACCAACACTCTGATTGTTGGCATCTTGGCCACAGGAGAGAATGTCTCTTCATAGTCAATACCTTGGGCTTGTGCAAAAACCTTGGCTACCAATCTGGCTTTATACCTGTTGATTGACCCATCAGAATTTCTTTTGAGTTTATAGATCCATCTGGATCCTATTACCTTCATGGAGTCCTTCTTTGGTACTAGTTCCCATGTGTTGCTTTCCTTGAGTGCTTCAATCTCCTCATCCATAGCTTCTTTCCATTCTTTCTTGGTTATGGCTTCTTCATATGATCCTGGTTCTTCTATTGACAAATCTTTGGCAAGATAAACAGAGTGTTTAGTAACAAGAGATGTATCATACCTATATCTGATAGGTTTTTTGCTCTCTCTTTGTGATCTTCTAATTGACTGATTTGAAGATTCAGGTATGTCTTCAAGCTTCTTCATTTTAACTTTGCCTTTGGACTTCCATGCTTTGAACTCTTCAAGATTGATAACATCTTCATCATCTGAAGTTGAGTCTTCATTCTGAGTACATTCTTCCTTTGCAAGACTTGGAAACTCCTCTTCCAAGTCATAGGGTAGTTTAAACTTCATGCATTCATTCTCATACCAAGAATCATTTTCATCAAAGACAACATCTCTACTAACCATGAATCCCTTATTTGAAGGGTTGTAAAACCAGAATCCTTTTTAATTTAGATCATATCCAATAAAGATGCATTTCTCAGAGAAGGAATGTGTACATATGCTACACATCCAAATATCCTGCAATGGTCTAGTGAGGGTCTCTTACCATACCATGCTTCATAGGGTGTCATCCCATCAAGGGATTTAGATGGTAACCTGTTTATGAGGTAAGTGGAAGTAGAAACACTCTTTGCCCATAGGTAATTAGGTAACTTTTTCTCATTCAACATAGACCTAGCTGTCTCAACAATCAACCTATTTCTTCTCTCAACTACTCCGTTCTGTTCAGGAGTATACCTTGTGGTGATTTCTCTTTTAATGCCTCTGTCCTGTAAGAAGTTTTCAAACTCATTGGAGAAGTACTCACCTCCTCCATCTGACCTTAGTCTTTTCAAATTCTTCCCTGTTTGATTGTCAACAAGTGCAAGATACTTTTTAAAACAATTAAACACCTCATCCTTGTGGTTCATGAAGTACAATACAGTCCACCTACTATAATCATCAATAAAAGATACATAGTACCTTGATCGCGATATTGACGGGCCTTTGCTTGGTCCCCATATCTCTATGGACAAGTTCTAGGTAGTCTTCATGCATGTATTCTTTCCTTGAGAAGGGTAACCTGTGAGACTTCCCAAATTGACAACCACTACATTTATATATCATATGTTGTTTGGAAACATTAGGTATTCCAATAACACATTGATCCCTGCATATCTGCTTCAACGTTCTTTCTCTTACATGCCCTAATCTTTTGTGCCAAATCTCAAGCTCTGAAAGTGTTTGATCTTTATAACTGTTTAGTCTTTCAATCCAAAATTGTTAGATAAAGAAAATTTAGATTAAAGAAGACTTTCCTTAAAAAAAATATATCGATTAAAAAAAACAAAAAATGCTTCAATTGAACATCGGAATATCCATAAAAAAACTTGTTGATGGGAATACATTGGAATTAGACGTAGCTGATCAAAACATATTCAATGAAAAATCTACTATATAAAAGACTAGACTATTCAAAGATTTGTCATTCTTGTTCACCGCTCGTAGAATCTTTCTTCCAAAGAAGTGAGGCAAAGGACAGAATTAGAATGAAAAAAGATAATATAAGTCTATGTGTATATATATATATATATATATATATATATATATATATATATATATATATATATATATATATATATATATATATATATATATATTGTGTGTGTGTGTGTGTGTGTGTGTCTGTGTGTGTGTTCACTAAAGATTTGGATAACACCAAGATAAATTGGCTAAAGAATGAAATACGTACAAAGGACATTGGTCAAAGGCTAAAGGTTGACGGAAAATTTTGAAATTAAAATCTCCAAACTTAGGATATTGGGTTCTAATTTGAATCGTTTATTTGAACCATGTAGTCCTATGATCAGTTATGGAACTATTCAAAATATTGGATTTCAGGTCTTGTAATTACTATAAGAGAACAACTTGTTACATGTGAAAATGTGTAAAATTGGCTGCATTAGGTTTGGTAGTGAATGAATTTAATGTGGTTTGTGTTTTTACTAATAGGGAAAGGGTCATGTAGACAAGGACATGTGTTAGTGATCTAGGACTATACATATATTTTGTATTTTTTGTAAAAAAGATCCTCATATTAAGTGGTTATCTTGTTAACAATTTATTTTTATTATTCAAATATAGTCATGTACATGCTTTTCTATAGATAAATATGTGCACCACATTCTATGTCTATTTTTGTGAAAATAAGGAAGGACTTTTTTGCTTTTTCAATTTATGTGTACAAAATATATATTTTTGGATTAATGCAATTTACCTAAAGATACTCATGCTTTGAGAAAAATTAGATGAAGTGTGTGGGCGTGTTTTGACCAAGTATCATGTAAATTCTTTTGTCGCTCTCTTAGTTCTGTTAGTGTCTCATTTTGCATAGTTTTGGCATTTTCTACACACATGTCCCTTCACATTTGCACGTTAGTATGGTCCTAGAATAGTCGCACCAGAGCTTGCACATGATTTTCAAACATGTGATTGACTTGTCAATCCATAGAAATATAGGTTCGTGGTAAGGGAACCCTATGAGATGAAATATACATTCACACCCACTCTTAATCAGCTTTCTACTCTAAGGTAGTGACCAAGAGATAGACCTTGAACCTTCCTTGGTAATCCTTGGCTCTTTGAATGCTTGGTGCCATTGGCTATGTGCATGAGATGCCTCTTCAACCAATGGAGTGGAAACAAGCAATTCCACATGCACCACCTATCCACACAAAGTAAAGTGTTTTATCCACTACACTATATGTATGTGATGTCTCACTACTCCTAAAATTTACTATTTACTTTTATCAAAATTCACTCTTTATGTTTTTACATTCCCAACGTTTACCCTCCTTTTCGTGTAACTAGCTACATATTTTTAACATCCAATTAAGCACACTTGCCTCTACAAATTTTGGATCCAGATCACTTATGGATGAATTGGAAATTCACCTCAACCCAACATACCCCTTGAGCAACAACTTGAGTGAGAGTGGCATGAACTCTAACACACCCGAAAAGAAATCAAAGAACTTGATATACAATTTCAACAAATGAGAGCACAAAATGAAAGAATAACTTGAGTAGTGAAAGGAATATACAAACCCTAAAAGGATGACTCAAAATTGAAGATTAGTGCCTAAAATTTCCAATTTTCCCAATTTAATGTCCAATAAATGTCTATGGATTTTATTACTAATTTTTTAGTGATATC
This sequence comes from Ceratopteris richardii, assembly GCA_020310875.1. Classification (NCBI taxonomy): domain Eukaryota; kingdom Viridiplantae; phylum Streptophyta; class Polypodiopsida; order Polypodiales; family Pteridaceae; genus Ceratopteris; species Ceratopteris richardii. The sequence continues at coordinate 120,114,570 of CM035425.1, read as the reverse complement.
TTCACATAATGATATGTTTTAGACAATAATAGAGAGATTTACCAACCATTCGTATCTCATTCCTCATAAAGAGACCATGTTTGCACCTCAAATTGCAAATTGTTTCTCAAATATATTTTTACACATTATCATTTTTCTATAATTGTTTTTTTAGATCATAGATGAACCAAAAATTTTTTATTATTATTCCATAGAGGATCCAAAAAACTGTTCATATATTTTGGCAGTAATGTGTGTGAACACACATTCACTCTCACAAAAGACCTAAAGATGCTTGGGATACACTTAGAAGTTTATACCAACAAAGAAATTACCTCCGAAAATAGTTCGAGATTGAGCATATGAATGAAGGAGATCTATGGATAGTTTTTTGACATAGGTCAATTATGCATGTTGCAGATCAAGCTTTCTTACCTCGTAGATTGCTATGCAATGGCTATCCCTAGTCTTTGTGATGAGAATGAGCCTGTTTCTTTTGACAAAGCACAAAATTAGGAGAATTGAATGACTGCTATGCATTAAGAACATGATGTTATTATGAAGAATGACACTTTGGTTTTATGTATTTCCTCAATACAAAAAGGCCAATGACATTAAATGGGTGTACAAGCTAAAACCTAAGCAGTATGGAACAATTGATAGGTATAAGGTGAGGCTTGTTGCCAAAGGTTATGCTCAAGAGAGAGGCATTGATTTTGATGAGATCTTTGCTCCCACATGCCTAATGACAAATTTTCATAGCATTTGTGCACTTGCAACTCATCATGGTTTGAATGTACATCAATTGGACATTCAAACTTCATTTTTGAAGTATGACTTACATGAAAAAGTGTATTTATTTCAACCCCATGTCTCTATGTAGAAAGGGCATGAAAACAAAGTGTGAAAGTTGAAAAAGGAAATATATGTTTTGAAGCAAGCACTGAATGCTTGGTGTCAAAAGATGCATGCCTACTTGTTTGCACATGGTTTTGAGAACACTCCAATGAAGAGTACCTTATACGTTAAGCATGCAAATGATGTACTTTTAATCATTTTTGTATATGAAGATGACATGCTACTCATTGTTCCTAATAAGAAGCATATTTCTAGATTTAAGGCTACTTTGAATGCGTTTTTTGAGATTTTGCATTTGGGGCATTTGCATCATTATTTGGGCATTTGGTCTATGCACGTTGATTGAGGAATAGCTTTGTGTCAAAAAATATATATTGATAATTACTGCATAATTTGGCCTTCAATATTTCAAACCTATTGCCATTCCCATGGAAACAGGTTTACGATTGGGTCTTCATGATGTTGGAGATGTATTTCATGTTATTGTCTATCAACAGGCTATTGGATGCTTGATTTACTTATGCATAACGCGACATGATATTCAATTTTCTCTCTCTTAGGTGAGCAAGTTTATGCATTGCCAAGTGTTAAGTGTTGGTAAGCCATTAAGCATATCTTTTGCTATTTGAGTGGTACTTGACTACTTCGATTTTTTTATTCCAAGGGGGGATCACTACCATCAGATTTAGATGCTTTTCTTGACTCTGATTGGGTTGTTTGTTATGGCACTCGTGTGTCTACTAGTAGTTTTTGCTTCATGCTTTGTAGCTCATGCATATCTTGGTTGAGGAAGAAGCAACCTACTCTGTCCAATTCTAGTTGTGAGGAGTATAGGGAATCTTTCACAATGCTAGTTAAGTGTGTGGTGCAACAAAGTTTCCACCTATCTAGTTAGAAAGAATGGTCCACAATGCTCTGGCTCATGGAGCTCTTGGGAAAAACCTTGATACTTGCAAGTTTTGAGGTCAAGACCTCCTCCTTGACCCCCTTTAGAATTATCCACTTAGCTAGGTGGATTCCTTGTCTTAGAGAGCATAAGAACCTACACTAAAGTATAGTCTCAAGATCTTTGGCCAAACAATTAAGTGAACAATCAGTATTCGAGTTCATATATCTCAGAACTGGCATCTCCTCCTAGATTTAGTCACCTTTTTACTTTGTCCCCCTTTTCCCTCATCCCATTTGCAATTTTCCTCAATGTTCACCTCATGCGAATAACTAAAAGAAATTCAACTAATTCAATCTAGTGTGTATTTGGTAGATTTGAATTGTACACTTGAAGTGTTTGTATATTTATGTTACTCGTATAAGTTGCACCCTAAATGGGTGTCCAAAATTAGTCTTCATCCTCTTTTGAGTCTATCTTGTAAGAGTATGAATTATGACTTGTATAAGCTTCATAAAATTTCCTTTAACCTCCTTTTTCGAAATTCCTTCCCAAGAGTCGGTTTGTTATTATGAAAGTTGCTTTGTCTATTTCAATAACAGAATTTCTTTAGCTTGCTTCATGAAGGGATGCACATGCCGAGTATGGCTGGTTGACTTCATCATACCATATGCATCTCTTAGGCAGGTTGAATGGTCTTCTAACTTGCTCTTGACCTTGAGTTTTTATGTCTCTAACACTCATCAAAGTGGTACTTTTAGTGACTAAGCTTTCCATGCATGTGTTTGGTAAGAGAATCAATCTTGGATTCCTAAGTGGATTAGAACCATTGGTGGATTGGTGCTTCCTTAGGGGGTCCTCTGTACTTGACCATTATCTCTATGTATGCTCCACATATCTGTGTGGAAAGAATTTCCACTTGGCAATCATTGGACTCTCTGCCCTCAACCTCATTCTATTTTGGGACTTTAATATGGTGGAGGCTTTTTTCGATAGATGGACGTATAGAGGATGGGTGATTGATGGTCATGCAAAGGACATCTAGGACTAAGTCAAGCTACACCTCGATCTAGTGTAAATCGAAGACCAGACGTGTTTCTCATGGTTGGAACTATAGTGTGGTGTCAAATCGAGGAAAGGTAGGCTTGATAGGAGCTATATTGCTCTAACTATCATCAATAAGTGGGGTGCCCCTTCTTTCTCCCAATGTGTGGATGTTGTTGTCTCTCATCACTACCCAATGGTGCTCAGCTTCAAGTGATCATCAATCACAAGAAAGCCCCCTAGTTTCATGCCAATCCAACAACCTTCTCTTTCCTCTCTTTCCAACAAGAGATTACTATTGCCTAGTACTGGGCATTCACCACCCACTCCTCATCGGCCAAGTGTTGGAGGATGGCAATAATGAAGACATGACACATCTTGGTCAAGACTAAGAAGAATCTTCAAAACATTCATCAAGCTAGAAGGGAAAATCTATATCAAAGGTTGAGGTGCCTTAATGAATAAGTAAACATAGGCCATTCTCAATACCAGACAGGGCTCCAGAAAATCAGATGCATGATAAGATACAAAGAATAAATTCAAAGAAAGAATCTACACATATATTTTAAAGATTAGTGGACAGGAAGGGCAAACAAAACTACTAAAGAGATGTGTGACATCCTCAATAGGAAAAAATCCAAGGAAGTGATCCCTTTTCATGATGTACATCAATGGTGTTGAGTGCAAGATGGATGAAGAACATATTTAGTTGATTGTCAATCACTTTACCCAACTTTTGGGGGTTTCCATGCCTCTTTCTCCTCACAAGCATGATTGCATGGTGGCCATCTTTAGAGTCACGACCAAAAGATTTCCACAAAAAATGAAGCCTCTTCTTGAAGCTCCCATTTGGGAGATGAGATTCTTGAAGTTATTGATTTGCTTCCTAATGGCAAAGTTCCGAGGCTAGATGGCCTCACCAATGCATTTTTCAAGACCTTGAAGCATGCGGTGACTACTGTGTTACATCTGATCTAACAAGAGGCTGCTTCGTTTGGTGCACTAGTCAAATGTCTCAATGAAGGAATTATCAAGCTTATTCACAAATAAAGAAGCAAAAAAAGGATTAAAAATTGGTATCCAATTACGTTGGTATAAAAAAGTTACAAGATCCATGGTAAAGTTATTGCTAATAGAATTGCTTGTCACTTACAAAACTTGATTAGTGAGGATAAAAAAGGGTTCATCAAAGGGAGGTCCATCCTCAAGGCTATCATTGATGTATGGGAAGGTTTGTTTTTTTCTGAATAGTCTGCTCAAGATGTTCTCTTCCTGAAGATTGACTTCTATAGAGCATATGAATACTTGAATGGGAATTCATTCTCTAATCTCTTAAAGATATGGGTTGCAGTAAAAAAAGCATTAAGATCTCAAAATTGCTAGGAAATGAGTCAATAGAGATAAGCATCAATGGCATGCTTTCTCAAGCTATTTGATTAAAATGTTCTATCAGGCAAGGATGTTGCTTGGACCCTCTTCTCTTTGTTATAGTTGTCAATGGTATCAGCTACCTTATGAAACATCATACACATTTAGGTCTTATTCAAGGCCTCTTTCTTCCCCTAAATCAAGACTAGATGATCATGAGACTCTTTGCCGATGACATGAATGCTTTTGTGCATAATGCTATGACGAGCATTGATACCTTTTGGTGTTGCCTAAATACATTATCTAAGGCATCATGTTCCAAAATAAACCACTCTAAAACTGCTTTCAGGGTTGTTATAAGGCCTCCACCTCAAATTTTGATTGACCATGGCTGTTAGTTGATCCCGAGGGTCCAAATCTTTCACTTGTTAGGTATTCCGATGGGATTCAAAGTTTTTATGGGTCAGCAATGGAACTAGGCTCTTCCTAAGGTTGATAACAAGTTGGTATATAGGAAAGGTATGTAGATCAACCTAGTAGGGCGAGCTATGGTGGTTAACACATTCATTCTTTCTTTGGTTATTTACTTTCTCTCTTGTTGTAGACCAAAGGATCAAGAGATTGTCAAACTAGAAAGATTTTTTAAAAACTTGCATAAGCCAAAAAGATCAAGGTGGTTTGGGAATTCTAGAAATTGAAGGAACGACCAATAAACTAGCAACCAAATGGTTAGTTAAAGCTTGGAGCAACAAGGATGCCTCTTGGGCCAAATTGATTTTTAGAAACAAGAGTGTTCGAAGGCTTGTGGGCCTTCCAAGGTGGAAGGTTGTGGATCTTCTCTATCTTCTATTCTCTCCCGATCAGGTGACTCCAACAAGCTTGAACTTAGTTTGCTCCCTATGGAAGAGTTGGAACAAGTTGACACACTTTGTGAAGATCAATGAAGATTGGAAATGGAGAACCGGTATTACACAAAATGATTCCATCTACTTCCCTATCAAGGGCATCAGAGGTTTTGAGTCTTGGAACCTTGGAAATGCTAGGAAGTGTTGGAACAAAGCTTTTCATTTGTGGAATCACCTCTAGAATCAAGAAACATTCCAATCGCTTAGATTTGAGGACACTCACAAAGCTAGGAGGTGGAATATGAAGAAAGGTGCTTGTTGAGAAGCAGAATCATTGCTTGGAAGGGCTCGAGGAGTGGCCTCCATAATGGGCATGACCTCCCTCACCTTGAGGGTCTTAGATGGCATAATGGCAACTTTCTTGAAGATTCGAGATTCAAGAAGAATGTGGACTTTCATGTCACGCTTAGTAGGAGATGGTGTTTTGATTGTTCGAGTTTTAGGTGGGATCTCAAGTTCCAATCCCTTTTGCATCCCCTCATCGAGGTTAAAAAATCGGTTCTCATGTGGTGAATCGTCCATCAAGGAATTTGGAACCATGTAAAATCTAAAAAAAAAGTTATGGAGCCCATCCATGGTGTAAAATATGCCTCCATGGCAATGAGGATTTGGCACACCTCTTCTTTATGTGCCCCTTGTCAATGTCCATCTAGTGGGTCCTTGGAAGAATCATGTTGTTATAGGGACAAATCAACTAGAAGCAAGTGCTATTCAATGAAGCGATCGGTTGTTCAGTAGCAGTGTGGAATGTTGCAAGGGGTGAGTGAAGATCTAGAAAGAGAGGTGTGCCACCAACTTTGGTAGCTCGCCTAAAGAATGGTTGATCAAAAAATCTCTTTTGCTTGTAGGCAAAAAAATTTCCAATGGTAAGAAACCCCCCTTTTAGACATCATAGAGTATTTTTCCTTGAGAATGACAAGATTAAAAGCAAGATTAAAAGCAAGATTAAAAGCAAGTGGTCCCCCATGAGGGGGACAAAAGGGTTTTCAACCTTCTTCATAATGTCTTCTAACAAGTTTTATGCAACCCTTGCTTTGTGGGATTCAGGGTCCCATGGATGCTAAGTCCTTTCACTTGTACAATTATTTTTTCTATTAATTAAAATTTGAGAAAGTAGGATATTGTCGAACTTCTAAAATAAAATAAATAAAAAGCTTCCTTCTTTATGAGATAGATATAATGTGTCTCTCGCAACGGGCGCACGTGTTCAAACTTTCCAACAAATAGAAGGAAAAGTCGTCTATTCGGACAAGTCGACCTCCACAGTCGTTAGCACAAATAATACTCATCTTCTCTGTGGTATTAAAAGTCGTCTATTAAGACAAGTCCACGTCCGTAGTCGCTTGCAAAAATAGTACTCACGTTTTGTTTTTCAATGTCCACATAAGTACGTATATCTTATGGACACGTCACACGTGCCATATTCACACCGCCTATGCCAATACTAGACGTAGTCAATTTGACTCGTTATATATATATATATATATATATATATATATATATATATATATATATATATATATATATATATTATGTGCATTTACATACGTAGATAGTTGTTGAAACTTTCACTTTAGCGGATAGATTCATGCATGTCTAAAAAAATATTTTATACACATGCATCTCTAAAAAATTCATTTATAAAGTCGTGAAATATAGGCAATGGCACATAGGATCACAAACACCATTATGAACAAGCTCTAAAGCCTTTAGTGTTTTTAGTGTACCATTTTCAAGAAAGAATGCTATATTTGAACCAAAATTTAGCACTCATATATGTTTAGGTGGTGCCTCAAGTTTATGCAATGGGAACACCATATTATATATTTGTACATGTAATATGATATCAAAATTTAGATGAACAAGACATTTATTCTAAATTCTTGTCTATAAGATGACCTACTTAAATTGCACATACACGTTCATCTATGGATTTTTCATAATTTGCAAACTTCTACAACCTGCCACATAGCGTACTAGATGCAATGATTTTATCACCATAAAAGAGAATAGATTGTACACCTATCACCAACAAACTTTTACGACCACGTTAATCTTTGTTACTACTTACATTGATACAAAATTTTCATTATCCTTGGCACTTATATAGTATCTATCACGTGATTGTACTACCATGAGCAGCAATAAGCATAATTTTTCCTACCCCATGATAAGATAGTTCTTTATGCATGCGATACTATTCCAATTAGGGGAGAATTCATTAGGAGAAAGAATGAACCTTGCATGGGCATTGTAAGGATTCCTAATTTTAAGGGATTAAGCTTAATCTTGTTCTTGCTTGAGGGAACAAAGTGCATTAAATATGGTACTTTTTAATAGGCTGGACTATGCTTTTTTTTAGGCCTAAATAGAGTCATCTCTCTCTTTTGCAAATGAAAGAGAGAGAGATTCCACTTTACACATCATCAAATCCGTCCATGTTTGTGAATAAAAAATGATTTTTTTTGAAAAGTCACATATTTAGTTAACAATATTCATCTCCAAGTAGGTGGGTCATTCTTTCCTTGTGGTCCAAGATGTACTATTCATTTTACATTCCAGTATTCATCTACTTTTTCAAGAGACAAATACAAGCAATGCCATCATTGGAAGCTCTTTCATGTGAAGTGGGAGGACACACACCATATTCTTCCAACTAGGTATGTATTTTTCTTGATTCTCATTTTTGCAAAAGAATGAAACCAATATTTCCCTTGCATAGTTAATTCATCTGAGAAATAAGTGTTTCATCAACACCAAAAAAGCACTTTAAATTTTTAAATGGTTTATTTTACTTACTTCTCCTTCTTTTCAAAATAATGACACCAATATTACACTGTATGGATAGGCAAATGTGTGTGAAAGCATTTCTTCATGCTTCTTGAATGAGGATGTGATTAATATTACTATAGAATACTTACACATAAAAGAAAATATGCCTAGATATGTTTGGCATGCAACCATGACTAAGGAATCAATGAAGAATTCATATCTTTAGTTGATGAAGAACTCATATACATATGCTTTTGTTTGCACAAAACACAAAAATCAAATTTTGATTTATAGAGGCTTCAAAAATCCATGTTTTCTTCTACAATAAAAGGTAGCTCTACTAATTTTCTTTTCACATCCATTTTATTTTGATCTTATATATGTTTATCTTTCTGGTACAGGTTGTGGTGATAGACTCAAATTCATATTAAAGCTAGTGATCATCAATGACTTGGAATAGTGAAAGGTAAAGTACATTCTACATTCAGATGTTGTTTGTTTCTTAAAGGTTGTGCTCATTTTATTCATTGAAATATTACATGTATTCTCATATGGAGCATTTTGATGTATCAAATTGTATCAACCACGATTCTAGTACACTGGTAATAAAAATTCAAACCATAGATCTAACAATTTTCTTCAATAATACACATCATATTAGCGGTTTTATGCATATTAAGTAGTTGGAATAATAGTAGGTTTTCTTCAAAAAAAATTTGCAAGAGTTTGAAAATTAGACATGTTTTCATGAAAATTACAACACAAAGCTGCAAATAAAAATTGGATGCTATCAACAAGACCTTGCATCATCATCAATTTCATGCACAAAACGTTTGTGAGGGCTTTACTTGGAAATGAAGTTAAGTAAAAGGCATCATTTGATTATTTTATACGAACAATTTTTTGTGTTATATCCTATCCATGTTCAAGGTACACAATGACCACCTTGGATGTAGTTCCATCAGAGAGGATGAAGTGGTCTTCATGCAACAAAGATCACCATATAGTCACAGAGTGGTTCAATATGACAACGTGAAGTCAATTAAAAATGTAAAAGTAGCGCATAGCCACATTCATAGAATAATTCCTGAGAGCATGATGAAGATCAACCCCTACAAAGGTGACCATTCAAATAAAGATCCAAAGGACACGCACAAAGGGGAATAATAGATCCAGTGCTTATTGATGATGAGCTATTTAAACTCAATATACGTCCTCCAAATAGAACGTGGCTAATGAAATATGAAGTAGCCATGCAAACTCATCCAAAAAGGAGAGCTTCAACGAACCATCATGGAACATAAGCACATTCCACCATCACATCAAGTAGATGCTAGAGAGTCACTACTACAAGGTCAAAGCACACTACCTACATATAAAAAAAGAGAGAAAATAAAACATGCCATAAATTGTGCCACAATGTAAATCAAGGAATACATGTAAAATGAATAAGAGTTATCAAACCCATCATAAATCATATGTAGCAGTGCCTAAAGTTGGTCTTAATGTGAAAGCAATAGAAAAGTGAGGAAATATTATAGATCCTTTGTGCTTCAAATTTAATTCATTGGACTATGGATGTAATCAATATCACTTCAAGCCATCTAAGACGAAATAGATGCGTTCCTTCTATTTTGAAAGATTTTAACTTGTGTATAGCTCATGTGAAGATGATAGTACAACCCAAGAAACAAATGGGACCATAAATGATTACCTAATAATTGTTGCTGAAGAGATACATTTTGTAAAATGAAAATTTCATTATGATAATCTACCTTTTTCATCATCTTTCTTACACATGCTCAAGTCCACATTGATCTATATCTTCTATTCACAATTGTATCCACTTGGTTCAAGATGGTATGTATGAAAACCAAATCACTTAAGATTCAAAACTCATATTTCAATTGTTCAACTAAGTTGTGCACATAATATGTTCCATGCCACAGACACAAAGGAAGACATTTTAAACCTTAAACTCTATGAGAACTTTTATATCTCATGATTTGCTCAGAATTTGGAGGAACTAATCCAACCATAGCATCTGGAATGTTCCAAAACCCTAAGATTGACTGTCTATTTATCAGATTCTTACAACTCATTTTTTAGGAACTCAAAAACATTAAAAAAAAGGGTAGCTAGAGAAATGCAAGATAGGCCTCTGCAAAATTTTTGTAGAGGCCTATCCCGTATCAGATTCTTACATCTCATTTTTTAGGAACTCAAAAACATTAAAATAAAGGGTAGCCAGAGAAACGCAAGATAGGCCTCTGCAAAGTTTTTGTAGAGATCTATCGCGCATTTCTGTGGCCGCCCTTTATTTAGTGCTTTTGATGTCATGGAAGGTGACTTATGGTGGAAATAAAGATTATTTCTTGCAAATTTTAGGGAAATCCATGAGCTATCCAATCCAAGAAAGTGGATAGGACGATATATGAATATGTGATCATTGTTCCTGAACATATATTTTGTAATTTGAAATTATGTAATTATTAATGTACTTTTTCATAATCTTTCTTACACATACTCAAGTCCACTTTGTTCTATATCATATGTTCACAATTATATTCAATCAATTCAATATGTTCTATATGCAAAGTAAATCATTTATGGTTATAAAATCATATTTCTGTTGGTAAATTGAGTTAAGCACACAATGAGTTCACGGACCTTAAATTCGTAATAGTAAAGTTTCATATCCACTAAAACTAAACTTGCATGGCCTCAAAAGCACCAAAAAAGCGAGAGCCACAAAAACACAAGATATGCCTCTTCAAAATATTTGCATAGGCCTATCCCCATTTCTATGGCTCCCCTTTTTATAGTGCTTTTGAGGCCATGCAAGGGAGCCAGTATAGACAAACATAGTCAAGAGAGATAAAATAGTTTGCAAACTTTAAGTTATGATAATATCTTATGACTGGAAGTCTTGTTGAGCCTCTAAAGCCCATAGATTGCAAAAAGCCCCCTTTGCACTCCTCCCATTAAGGTTCTATGGGGAAATTCCATGGCACCAATTTTCACCTTGAACATCAACCCAATGGCCCAAAAGTTTATGCCCCACTTACATCATGGCCTTCATCACAAAGACCATCTATTACCATCAATGTTCACATATAAACCTCATCTAGCTTAGAAGTTAGGGTTCTAGGGATGTCTATGCTCTCAAAGTGTTTTCTCCTCATAATGGGGACATTATAAAATAGAGCACCATGGATCATTTGTGGTTACTTGAAGATTACGTATTGAATATATCTTACATGAATGAACTTTTTGAGTTATATGATTTGTAATTTCAAATATCATAAAGGACCATCTATTGAGAAAATCAACCAATAAAATGCTTGTGAACTTTAACATACTATGTATAAAAGTGAAAATTGAATACTCATGAATGCACATTAAAATGCAAAGTTGCAGACTCCAAAAATGTGAAAGTAGTCATGTTTTGATTACAAATATCAAATCTTACAAAATTTTCAAATTATCAATATCAATGATTGTACAACTTCAAGTGCTTGCAAATGCAAGAAATCATCACAAGATTTGTGGCACTCCTCCATGGTGTAAAGTATATAAAGAACAATTTAGATCTAGAAATATTTTTAGATCTCCTCTATGGGATGAAAGATGTTTCAGTAAGGCAGAAGACATCAGAGACCTTTTTCTGTCATGTCCATACTTAGTTTCGAAGGATGTGAAAAGATTCCTCATGCTAACCAAATCGATCAGCTAGAAACAAGACATACTTTGTGATGCTCTTGAATGTAATCAAAAGCACAACCATCTACAAAATTTGGAAGGAAAGATCTATTATTGACTCCAATTACTCCTCCAAAGACTGATCCATTGAGAAATTTATAGATTGCCTGGTTAGAAGAATAACAACTTTGGGAGGAATCCACCCTTCAAACACTGGAAATTGTTTCTAAAATAACAAGCTGAAAGAGAGTGGATCTTGCATGAAAAGGAAAGTAGCCTAATCTGCCTTCTTTGAAACTCCCTCCAAATGTTTTCTAGTTCTATCATTTTTTTGAGTTAAACCTGTTTCATAGAAAAAAAGGGAAATCATCACATAGAAAAAGATATTTGACAATAAAATACCAACCTCATTATCATTCAATTTTGAATACTTGGTCACTCTAGATTCAGATGAGAATAAGCATTAATGATCCTTAAAATTCCAAGAAAAAGGGAATCTTTCATGAAGAAAGTTGAGCAAGAGCTACATGTGAAATGATTAATGATTAACCATCTTCATGCAATCTTTATAATGTATTTGATTTTTAAGAGTATAAAATGGTTGTATAAGGAGGCATAGTTGATATATTAAAAAAAAGTGTAGATAACTTAACAAAATATTGGAAGCCATCTAAAATTCAGAAGCTTATAGAGATACTCATAGTTCAGAAAGACTCTGACCATCTAACTAAAATCCGCAACGATATTGACAAATAAATCTAAAAATGCATGTAATTTAATTTTTATTTAGAAGTATATATTTCCATCTTCTACACAAAATATAGGATGCACTATACATTAAGTCATGCCCACTTTAAACCTATAAGATAATAATTTTTTTTTATCTCTAACCTTCCAAAATATTTTGATATAATGGGTACAACATATGCATGTGTGAAAAAGAAAACACCATCATTAAGAAATGATTAATGCATCAAATGACTAATGCCTTAAATATTCCATGCAATGTTTAGAATGTACCTTTAAGGCTATGGAATGGTTGTTCTTCCAACCACATAGAAGGAAATATAGCCAAACAACAAACAAAACATATGTAGGTAGGTTAAACACATATTAAATGCCATCAACAATTCAAAAATCCACAAAAATGCTCAGATCTTCATGCAATTCCTAGAAAGTACCGATAAGGCTATGAAGCGGTTGCTCATCCACCAAAGTAGCAACCACCAAAGTAGAAGGAAATATATCTGTCACAAATGAAAGCATACTTAGATAGGTCAAATATATATTCAACACTATAAACCATGCAATATTGTAGAGTAATCCTTACAATTAATATGATATCTCATTCTAGTGGAGTTTTTGAGGTCATAGTTGCCATTTCAAGACTTCCCTTCCAATGAAGATCTAAGTTTCCAAGACCTCTAACTCAATGAGGCCCATATCAAGAGGGCTACATGTACACCCGTGTGTGGCATGCATTGTCCATCTGTTGCTTTGATATTGTGACACCTTAATGTGAGAACTTCATCTTTTGGTGGCTTGCAACCTTTAGATGTTGGCATTGAAGTTCAAGGTCTTCAATCTTAGTAGCTCAAGATGGGAGATGCAGATAGCTTGGAATACAAACATAAGAGCTTCAATGGTGAGCTAAACTAGTGGAAAAAATATCTCTTTTTGAGACCTAGTATGAAAATGTGAGGTTTAGGGGGGAAAACCTCTTTCTTGAGATTTTTTGGAAAAATATATTTTTCGAGCTGAAAACATGTATGGATTTCAAAATTGTGGTAAAAAATAGCACTTTTGTCCCTAAAAAGTAATGGGGGTCCATTGTCAAGTGTTATGATGAGCATTTAAACTTTTAGAAAAAATTGATTTTTTGGGCCTAGCCTGGTTACAAGATTCCTTCTCTCCCTAGAGGCAACTCATTAAATAGGGGGGAAAATTGTCCCCTCTTTGCCCTTCAGCCTAGTATTTTATAGGGTATAGACTATGGCCACCACCCTCTTCTGATTGGTCCATCACTAATCACTCCTTAATCTAAAAGGCCCATGCAGGGTTCATTTTTTCCCCTAATGTCAAGGGAGATAAAGAAACTAAGTTGAGATGCAATATGCAACACTATCAAAGGGCACGACAATAGTATAGATGTACAATGATCATGGCACGACAAGGAATATAGGCACATAGTAACGGTTAACGCGACACAATTTCATCACTATATAATTGCATCAAGCATCACAACGAGCGTCAAGCATGCGACATTGGTTAAATGACGAAAACTTAGATGTTCGTATCAACATCTAGAGCGATGTGCATTGGGATGGTAGTAGTGAGCGTTGCTAATGGGACAGAGTAAAAAAGCATCACATACACAATGCTATTTCCGTCACATAAACAACGTTAAAAAGTGTCCCCTATGCGATGCATTTTGAACATAGTTCAAGCTTCCAACTAGACGTTGATAGCTTGTAATGTCTTCAATTGGTTCTCCTTCATGAGCACTTAACTTGTGATTGACCTCCATTTTCCTAATTTTGAACTTTGCAATCATATCGTTAATGTAATTCCTGTAAGGAACATCCCTTGATCTGTATAGAAAAATTCTAAACCAAGAAAGTAAGTGAGCAATCCAAGGTCACTTATCTTGAATTCTTCCTTCATTTGGGCTTTGATCTTCTTGATTCCATCTGCATCCTTACCTATAAGAATCATATCATCTACATACACACATAGATATATAACTTCAGAGTTATTCCTCTTAATGAAGAGTGAAGAATTAGCTTTGCTAAATTTGAATCCTTTGTCCTACAAGAATGTAACAAGTCTATGGTTCCAAGCTCTAGGAGCTTGCTTGAGACCATAGAGAGATTTCTTGAGTTTGCACACATATTCAGGATGCGATTTATCAACAAATCTAGGAGGTTGTGCCATGTACACCTCCTCTGAAATCCAACCATTTAAGAATGCATTTTTTACATCCAACTGATAAATGTTCCAATTCCTTGAAGCCGCTATACTCATGAGAACTCTGATTGTTGGCATCTTTGCCACATGAGAGAAGGTCTCCTCATAATCAATTCCTTGGGTCTGAGCAAACCCTTTAGCCACAAGCCTTGCTTTGTACCTAGTAATTGAACCATCAAGATTCTTTTTTACCTTATAAATCCACCTAGATCCAATGATCCTCATGGATTGTTTCTTGGGAACTAGGTCCCAAGTTTGATTCTCTTGGAGTGCTTGTATCTCTTCTTCCATTGCTTCTTTCCACTGTGATTTCTTCTTTGCTTCTTCAATGGTTGTTGGGTCCTCTGAATCAATATCATAAGCATATAGATTAAGTGTTTAGTGACCAGAGAGGTGTCAAATCCATAACTTTCTGGCTTCTTCTTTTCCCTAGTTGATCTCCTTATTATTTGTTGAGAGAATTCTGCAATATCCCTCAAGTCTTGCATCTTCTCTTTACCCTTTTTGTTCCAAACCTTGAAGTTCCTTCTTGGTGTCTTCTGATCATCATTACAATCACTTGAATCTCCTCTGAAGTGTTGGAAAGTCCTCCTCTAGGCCATAAGGTAACTTGACTTTTCTATAATCATCTTCAAACCACGGGTTGTTTGTATCAAAAACAACATCTTTACTAAAAATAAAGCCTTTAGTACTTGGATTATACAACATGTACCCCTTTTTGATTTGGATCATATCCAATAAACACACATTTCTTTGCCTTAGGATCCATTTTACCTCTGATTTGTGATGGAACATGTGCATAAGCTATGCACCCAAATATTCTACAATGATCTAGGCTAGGTCTCCTTCCATTCCAAGCTTCATATGGTGTCATTTCATCCAATGCTTTAGATGGGAGCCTGTTGATGAGATAAGTGGCTATAGACACAGCCTTTGTCCATAGATAGTTGGGTAATTTTTTCTCATTAATAATGGACCTTGCTGCCTCCACAATGGTTCTATTCCTCCTTCCTACTACTCCATTTTGTTCAGGACTATACGTGGTAGTGATCTCTCTTTTCAAACCTCTATCTTGGAGATATGCATCAAACTCATGGGAGAAGTATTCTCTTCCTCCATTTGACCTTAGGCTTTTCAAGGTTTTCCCTGTTTGGTTTTCAACAAGAGCAAGATATTTTTTGAAACAATTGAACACTTCATCCTTATGCTTCATAAAATATAATAAAGTCCATCTACTACAATCATCAATGAATGATACATAGTACCTGGATCCTAAAATTGAAGGGTCTTTGCTAGGTCCTTAAACAACTGTGTGGACTATCCCCAATAGATCACCATGAATGTAACCTTTCTTCATAAAGGGTTGTCTATGAGACTTCCCAAATTGATAGGCACTGCACTTATATATCATTTGTTACTTGGATATGTTTGGCAAACCAAGAACACTGTCATCCTTGCATATTTGCTTCAAACTCCTTTCTCGTATGTGAGCTAATCTTTCGTGCCACATTTCTAATTCTGATAAGGTTTGTCCTCCATAATTGAAAAGTGCTATATTTCTAGTATCTTGTAACTTTAATGTAAAGAGTCTACCTGTCTTTTCTCTTTTTGCTATCCTCTTGAATGAAGTATTTTGTTGGCGATGCACCACGGTGCACTCTCCTTCTCGAGAGCTCCATGATGATATCCTCCAACTAGAAAACCGAACTCCTAAGGCCACACACAGTACTCCACACAAGGGGTGCAGAATACGTAGAAAAACACAGTACACAGGGAGCATGAAGACATACTTCTTAGGTCTTACAAATGTGGTCGAACTTACAGTCTGTGACTGACTAGGCCACTATATGTTTTATTAAAGAACATATACAAAGAAGTGTCCGGTGGCCATTTGGCCTTTCACATGGACACTAACGGTAACAATCTCCCACTAAAGGCCATTATGGCCAAAGTAACTATGGGAGAAAAATAATGAATGATAAAGAATACTTGAGTGAAGTATACAAACTATACCTCCCACCTGATAGGCATGTTACACAATATACAAGTGACTGTGTAAGATCATGAATCAAGTAACCCCCATCAAGTGATAATAGTGTCGAAAACTATCCCGTGGTAGAGATTTAGGCAAAGCATTTGCAACAATATCTCGAGTGTGAACCGTCTTAATACTAATATGCTCAGTGGCTAAGCAATCTCTAATGAACTTATACCTCATCTCAATGTGCTTCATCTTTGCATGATAGACCAGATTCGTAGCCAAAGCAATGGCACTCTGATTATCACTGAGCAAATGAGGTACATGCTAAGGTAAACCCATATCACAAGCAAGAAGAGAAAGACACAATGCTTCCTTACATGCCTCACTTGCTGCAACATACTGTGCTTCTATGGTGGAAACAATTTTACATTCTTGAAGACAAGATCTCCAAGCGATAGCACCTCCATGAAAAATGGAACATGTACCCTGATGTAGACTTATGATTGTCTACACAACCAGCATCATCAAAATCTGTGTAACCAATAATGGATGCTTTCCCTCTACCTAAGCATAGACACTTTTCCTTAGTGACACTCAGATATCTTAAAATCATCTTGACCGCTTCCCAATGTTTTTTGCCAGAAATTAGACATATATTTGCTCACAACTTCCACTGCAAATGCAATGTATGGTCTCGTAGCTATCATAGTGTACTTGAGACTACCAAGAACACACTAATAGGGAATTATGGTAATGAATTCGTTTTTCTAATCTAATTTGGGGCAATCATCCTTGCTCAATTTCACATATATGGGTAAAGGTGTACTCAATGCCTTTCCACCTTGCAAATTGAACCGATGAAGTACTTTCGATATGTACTCACTTTGAGACAAGTATATGCATCTTTTACTCCTATCATGAGTAATGCGCATGCCAAAAATATGTTTGGCATCCCCCAAATCCTTCATATCAAATGCCTGACTCAACTTCTTTTTGAGAATTGACAAATCATAAGAGGACTTCCCAGCAATTGGCATATCATCCACATAAAGTATCAAACATATCAAGCTGCCCTCTGAGCATCTCTTTGTGTAGAGACAGTGATCCTCATTGCTTCGAAAATAGCCTTGAGACTTCATAAAAGCATCAAACTTTTGGTACCATTGTCTAGCGGACTGTTTAAGTCCATACAAGCTCTTCTTAAGCTTACAAACTAGACTTTCCTTGCCCGGAACTACATAACCCTCTGTTTGTTCCATATAGATCTCATATGTAAGATCTCCATGCAAGAAAGTAGTTTTCACATTCATTTGGACTAGATCTAAGTCCTCCATTTCAACGAATCCAAGCAACATGCACATGGTAGTCATCTTGACCACTGGAGAGAATATTTCCTCAAAATCAACATGTTATTGCTCAAAATCCTTTGCAACAAGTCCTGCTTTATACTTTGGAGGAGCACTATCTGATGTGAATTTCAGCTTATTTACCCATTTACATGGTAAAGCTTTCCTGCCCTTTGGCAAACGTACTAGATCCCAAGTACCATTCTTGTGAATAGAAGCCAACTCACTCTTCATGGCACGCTCCCACTTGATATGATCCTCTGTCTCAATAGCCTCTTTGTAGCAAGAAGGCTCACTAGCATCTGTTAGCATAACAAAATCTAAACGTGGAACATATCTATCAGGTGGATGTGAGACACGTGCAGAACATCTCAATGGTTGCTGAACACGAACATGTGCAGACTGATCTGAATGGACATTCTCTTGAGCATCCCTATGTGCAACATTTTTATGCATGCTAACCGGAGGACTAGTATCCTCAAACATCAACCTCCTTAATGGGCTGTTTATGCATCTTAGACTCATAAAAAATGACATCACTATTTCTGATCACTGACTGTGTTTCAAGATCCCATAAGCGATATCCAAATTGTCCTTATCGACCATATCCAAGAAAAATGCATTTCTTTGACTTATGGTCCAAATTTTGTCTAAGATTCTTGGGTATATGAACATATTCTTCACACCCAAAAACTTGAAGATGATCATAATGTGGTGGCTTCCCTGTCCACAACTCTTGTGCCACTTTTAGACCTTTGGTAGTGCTAGGTGAAAGGTTAATCACATGAAGTGCAATCAATACTACTTCTTCCCAATTGTGAGAGGTTTGCATGATGCAAGATAGAGACTACTGTATCTTGAATAGTTCTATTCATCCTCTCAGCTACACCATTCTGTATTGTGGTATAAGGAGTTATAAACTCTCTACGAATCCCTCTAGAATGACAAAAAAGGTTGAATTCATTTGAGGTATACTCAACCCTATTATCTGAATGTAAAGCCTTAAGCTTAGTTCCTTTTTCAGTCTCAACGGAAGCAAGCCATTTTCTAAAAGTAGGGAATACCTCATCCTTCGATTTGATAGGATATACCCAGACTTTCTGGTAGCATCATCTATGAAAGTGGCAAAGTAAAGAGAACCACCTAAGGACCTAGTGGGCATAGGACCACACACATCTGTATGAATGAGATCTAAAGGCTCAATTGAAGAGTCAATGTGCATTCTATGCACATTTTTGGTTTGCTTTCTATATTGACAATGCTCACAAAATGAAAAATAAGAGAAAGATAACACAGGTAAGTAGCCAGAACGAAAAATATTTTCCATTCCACTATGAGATATATGGCCCCAATGACCATGCCGAATACAAGCCATAGGTTATTCAGTAACAACTAGCAAGTTTTCTTTCTTTGATACAAATAAAGGATAAAGTGAGACAACTTTGATATACAATAACCATATTGCCCTTTGACCTTGTAACCAAGGTCATCAAGTTGACCAACTAACATCAAACTGCATGATAACCGAGGTACATTACATACATTATGCATAGTAGATTTTGAACCATCAATGAACTACACAACCACATCTCCAATCCCCACAACATCACACTAGTAAGAGTCACCAAGTCCCATGGTACGAAGAGACTTTGCTGCATAAGTAGAGAGCCATTCTCTATGTGGTGTCACATGGAAAGAAGCACCACAATCTAGCAGCCACGTGTGGGAAAGAGAATGAACCATGAGAGCCTCATTTGGCACAGTACTATCAAGTGTCAACACATCAACATCATCAGAAATAGCCTTAATTTCATCAATCTTCACCCTCAAAGTAGATGGTGTAGGTAAGTGTTTAACATGCCCATCAACATTTTGTCCTTTACCTTTAGCATTCTTTAATGCATAAAAATCTTTCTTCATATGTCCTTTCTTAGGGCAATAATGGCATTCAATATCACTCTTCATTGATTTACTTCTACTCTTATTCTGTTGAACATTCTTTTCCTTGTTCTTGCTTCTGCCTCGTTAATGTTTCTTTCCTTGGTAAGAATCACGAACATTATATGCATCTCCACTATGAGTGCCAACCATAGATTTTCTATGAATCTCCTCACTCAAGAGTACTCCACATATGTCATCATAGACGAGTTTACCACCAGGTACACTATTGCTAATAGCTTGGCAAAACATATCCCATGATGATGGCAGGGTGCATAACAACAATACTGCTCTCATTTCATTATCCATATCCATTTTCTTAGCCTATAACTGGGAGAATATAACATCAAACACATTTAGATGAGCAACAACACTTTCTGTGTCCTTCATGTGAAGGTCGTCTAATTTTCTCATGAGATACACTTTATTTGATGCCGTCTCTTTTTCATATGTATTGCATAACTTCTTCCAAGGCTCCTCTGCACTTCAAACTCTAATACTATAAAGTAAACATTATCTGCCACGTGCAAGCGAATGGTAGACCTGGCCATTTCATCTAATTCATTCCAATCATCTTCATCCATGTCAGTAGGCTCCTTTGTGCCATTTACTGGCTTCCATTGCCTCCTTTGAATCAGCACATCTTTAATCTGATTCTTCCATAGAGAAAATTTTGTGCCATCAAATTTTCTGATCTCAAAATGGTCTTTGCCCTGTAAGTTATAACTCCTCCTCAGAACACTGGCACTTGACACTGATCCACCAGAAATGCCTAAGACCTGTGATGCCATGATGGTGGAGAACTAAATGGAATGATAATGGAGCTAGAAGAGTCCAAACATCAATGAATAAGTGTCTCAAGGAGTAAATCGACCACTGTATAGTTGACTTAACTAGAAATCTAGAAAATTTTTGCCAAAGTATTCTCTGCAAAATGAGCATATGACTAGTGTCAAAATATCATAAAATTGCAAGTATTGACATGTTTACCTGCATAGTGAATCACGAAATCCATTGCATATAATCAATTACCCAATAGAAGCCAACTAGGCTTATCGAGCACCTATGAACAACTATCATACATCTCCTATGGCCAGGCTGGGTAAGTCTTCCACCTGCATCACCAAACAGACCCCAACATCTAGGTGTCTCCCAATTAAGAAAACCTCACCATGACCCTCTTTATCAAATGTAAAAGGCTTTATGCAAAAATGTAACCGCTATATCAATGACCATATGGACATAGATAAGCGGTATCCACAGAAGCATACATGTTGTGTATGTGCTCAATATATGCAGTAAAGTGACACTAAAAGGCTGAATGCAAAGCGCAAAAAATAGCCAACAACACCTGCAAGTATTTATTAACTCTGATGTCTTAGGCTCAAAAACCTGCATAAATTTGCAATGATTTCTCCCACCAAAACTGGAAACCTTTCGAGAAACCTGTAGTTTTACGAGCGTGGCTGAAATCACAGCCCCAAAGGTTGATATTGATTGTCAAAGAAGTACAAAGGACACCCTTCTTGATGTTCTTGGATGTGTGAAGAGAACTATGTGCGAAGGTACTCCAAAATGGCTCCAAAAAACACCCCAAAAATGCTTCAAAGATAGGCTTTGAAAGCAAAGAATGAAGCTTTGACGGACCAAAACATGTTCAAGGTAATATTAACCTTAGCCCTTCCCCTTCTGCAAACACCACAAGAGTGTAGCTTAGTGGCAAGAGATTGCCACGGTTAAGCGAGGTCCAGGGGGAACAATACTGGGATGGGTGACCTCTCAGGAAGTATCATGAACTTCTATCTTCCTTGATCATTGAGGTCCTCCCTCGTGCATAGCCAACAACGCCAATGGTGACTTTAGTGACTCTCATGACAAGGTATGCCAAGCTCTATGCCTTGTTCACCGCCTTAGTCGTAAGCCTTGGAGAAAGCTGAGGGGGGGGGGGGGGTTCGCTTCGCTCGCACAAAAGGAACAAAGCTCTTGCGTTAAACTGTTTTGATACCAGTGAAGTAGTTTGTTGGAAATGCATCACGGTGTGCTCTCCTTCTTGAGAGATCCACGATGATATCCTCAGCGTAGAAAACCGAGCTCCTAAGGCCGCACACAGTACTCCGCACAGAGGCTGCAGAATCGCAGAAAAACACAGTACACAGGGAGCAGGAAGACAAAATTCTTAGGTCTTACAAATGTGGTCAAACTTACAGTCTGTGACTCATGAGGCCACTATATGTTTTATAAAAAACATATACAAAGAAGTGTCCAGTGGCCATTTGGCCTTTCACATGTACACTAAAGATAACATTGAACCCTTGTTGAGGATCTTCAACAAATGCCCCATTTCTTGTGAACCTTACCTGTAATACTTTTTCTACAATTTGTCCAACACTTATAAAGTTCTTGGTTATGGTAGGTACATACGATACCTTGCTGAGTAGATTCATATTTACATATCGAGTCTTCACACTTCCAATCTTTTCAACTGAGTGCCTTTTGTCATCTCCTATCTGTACCTCATGCTTATTCCTTAGATCCTCCAAATCAGATAACAATGCCACATTTCTTGTTACATGATTTGAACAACCAGAATCTATATAGAATACATGCTCATCTACTTTACCTTGCCTCATGGTCATGTTCATCAATAAAAGTGAGTCCTCTTGTGTCTTCTCTTCAATGTAATTTTTGTAGTCTCTTCTTCCTCTATAGCCTCATTGGTTATTGTAGTTGTTGTTGTAATTGTTGAAATTGTTTTATCTTCCTCTTCCATAGCTTCCTCTATTCAAGCCTCTTCATCTCTCATCTCTAGGGTTCTTGAAACAATTCTCAGTTGAATGGTTAGTCAATCCACATATGGCACATGGAGAGGTGCTTTGGAATCTCCCCTTGCCTTGTCTACCTCCTTTGCCTCTTCCTCTTGTATCTCTACCTCTTCTTGCAATGTTAGATTGGGAGGCGCTAGCTTCATTATCAAATTTCTTGCCTTTAACTTTACTATCCTTACTCTTGTTCTTATCAGTGTATATGGCAGAACATTGATTACCTTTTGAGTTGTCATTGTTCTCTACAAGCTTGGCTTCATGAGTGAATAGTTGCCCCATTAGAATATTGAAGTTTGGTACCTGCATGTCCATGTATAGGTCCATTCCTGTGGTGAAAGCTTCCCATTTATCATCTTACTTGATTCCTTTGATCACTTGTCTCACAATTTGCTCCTTTTCAATGACTTCTCCAATCGTTCCAAGTTGATCAGCTAGGTCCTTCATTTTAGTGACATACTCAGTTACATTTTGCTTAGGCATCTTTTTTAGCGTTGTGAACTCCATCCATAGTTGGCTCTTTTTTGCTCTAGTAATTGAAGAAAAGAATACTTCAAGTGAATTCCAAGTTTATTGTGATATCTGATAACCTTTCCTGTTCTTCTGAGTGGGTTGCCCTTTGCTTCTGAGTATTGGCATTATATCATCTCCAGATATGTAACCATAGAGATTTCTACCTTGTAGATATGCTTCCATTATAATACACCAAGCTGAGTAATTACCTCCATCAAATTTTTCAATTGATGATGGGAATCCATCTCCCTTGTTGACTTGATGATAGCTCTGATACCACTATGAGGAGATGGTTGGATACACTCTAGAAATGAGGTGGTGCTGCACAAATCCTACTCTACACCTCCCAATGTAGCTTCAAAGTACCTTAGTAGAAACCTTTTGCTTCCCAAATATTCATTTGGATTCAAAATGTACCTTGGAGCATCACCTTGACATAGTCATGTCAAAACAGACTACTTTCAAGATTCAAGAGTTCCAAAAACATGCTATTTTGGGACTTGGACTTGCTTAGTAATTCACTCAATGCTCTCTTACTGATTGCAATTGACCCAAGAGCTTTTTGAAATAGCTAGTTAGAGTCCTAAGCTTGTTATAGTAAGTTATTTCACTAATTTAGGATGAGTATGTGATGAGAAATCACATTAAGAAGTTAGGGGTGTAATCCCGACTTTTTAGAAAGATGATAGTGAGCAGACATAGGCAACTTGCAGAAAATTTATCTCCCAAAGTACTGAGGCAAATGACATGAAAATTGATAAATGAGACCTAGAGGGTCTAAACTACATGCATCAAGTTGAATCACATCAATTGGATAATTATTCATAGAGAACACCTCAAAAAAAATTCACTGAAATGAGCACTTAGCAACAGACAACAATAGGTACCAAATGACTTGCATAAACTGAATCGAATGTATAATGTTATGAATGTATGATACAAGGGAGATGATGTAGGCTTACTCATACATGTGTGGGATTAGTTTATCCACAAGCTTGAAGCTCAATGTTTCCTTCTTCTTTCTCGTCTTACTCATGACTAAAAGGTCAAGCTCTTTTTATAGATGTGTCTTCGATTTGAATTTTAAATATGTCACCTAAAAGTGATCCTACCTTTTAGGATTCTAATTGATTTGATTCCAAACACTTAGTTGGTATGAAGTACAACTTGTAAACTCATCAAATTCTCTCTATTACTCTCTTTTACAATTATCTTCAGTTAAACTCATGAATTTTACAAGAGGTGTTCATGTGTGACTTATGGATAGTCACACCCAAGTTGTGAAGTAAACCTTTGATATTTGGTCCAACATCAAGGCTTTCCAAATGTACCAACAAATGCTATCTGCATCACCTTCAATAGTTATATTTGAAGGTGTAGTAGGTTGTTTTTCATTACCCTCCACAATATTCCATAGTCCCTTTGTGACCAATACATGATCCATCATGTATGCCCACAATGGGTAATTGGTACCATCCAACTTGTCGTAAATAGCCAACATATGAAATACATCATTGTTTTAACTCATGGCCATTGTCTAAAATACCCCAATGGAGAAAAATGACTGTATCTCAAAAAGTTGAACATAACTACTATGCGGAAATCTGCTAAACCTATAGCAGATGTCGAGATGCTTGTAGTGGGGGACCAAAACCTATATATATGTTTGGCACAAAAGGATGAAATTTCTTGCATAGGTGCTCAGATAGTGTGCTCAGAGGCTGAAACAAGCTCAAAACCAGACTATTCAAAGATTTTTCATTCTTGTTCACCGCTCGTAGAATCTTACTGTGAAAGAAGTGAGAGAAAGGACAGGATTAGAATGAAAAAAAGATAATATACGTGTGTGTGTATATGTATATATATATATATATATATATATATATATATATATATATATATATATATATATATATATATATATATATATATATATATATATATATATATATATATATATATATATATATATATGTATGTATATATACATGTTTGTATGTACGTATGCATATATATATATATATATATATATATATATATATATATATATATATATATATATATATATATATATATATATATATATATATATATATATATATATATATATATATATATATATATATATATAGTGTGTGTGTGTGTTCACTAAAGATTTGGATAACACCAAGATAAATTGGTTAAAGAATGAAATACGTACAAAGGACATTGGTCAAATGCTAAAGGTTGACGGAAATTTTTGAATCTTTTGGTTCTAATTTGAATCTTTTATTTGAACCATGTAGTCCTATGATAAATTATGGAACTATTCAAAATATTGGATTTCAGGTATTGTAATTACTATAAGATAACAACTTGTTACATGTGAAAATGTGTAAAATTGGCTGCATTAGGTTTGGTAGTGAATGAATTTAATGTGGTTTGTTTTTTTACTAGCTGGGAAAGGGTCATGTAGACAAGCACCTGTGGTAGTGATCTAGGACTATACATATATTTTGTCTTTTTGTAAGAAAGATCCTCATATTAAGTGGTTATCTTGTCAACAATTTATTTTTATTATTCAAAGATAGTCATGTACATGTTTTTCTATAGATGAATATGTGCACCACATTTTATGTCTATTTTTGTTAAAATAGGGAAGAACTTTTTTGCTTTTTCAATTTATGTGTACAAAATATATATTTTTGGATTAATGCAATTCACCTAAAGATACTCATGCTTTGAGAAAAATTAGATGAAGTGTGTGGGGGTGTTTTGACCAAGTATCATGTAAATTCTTTCTTTTGTCGCTCTCTAAGTTCTGTTAGTGTCTCATTTTGCATAGTTTTGGCATTTTCTACACACATGTCCCTTCACATTTGCACGTTAGTATGGTCCTAGAATAGTCGCACCAGAGCTTGCACATGATTTTCAAACATGTGATTGACTTGCCAATCCATAGAAATATAGGTCAATCCATAGAAATATAGGTCAACTTTGTACTCTAAGACAGTGACCTAGAGATAGACCTTGAAACTTCTGAGTTTAACGCTGATTTGCATGGCTCTTTTGAGGTGTGAGATTTGGAGCATTTTGATCATTATTTGGGAATTTAGCTTATGCAAGTTGATGAAGGAATAACTTTTTGTTAAAATTATTTCCCCATTGTTGGTCCGAAGAGAAGCATATTTTTTAATTTAAGGTTGATTTTCATGCCTCTTTTAAGGTGTTCAATTTGGGGCTTTTGCATCATTATTTGGACATTCAACTTATGCAAGTTGATGGACGAATAACTTTATTGACACGTTTTGTAGCATTTTAGCGTTGAAGATGTCAAACCTATTGTCACTCCCATGGAAACAAATTCAAGGTTGAGTTCTCATGATGATGGAGATGCATTTGACATTGTTCTCTATCAGTAGGATGTTGGATGCTTCATTTACTTATGCATAATTTGGCCTAATATTCAGTTTCTTATCTCTCAGATGAGTAGGTATATGCATTTCCTAGGTGTTAAGCATTGGTAGATGTGTAAGCACTGTTAGAAATGTACAAGCTCAAATGTGTGTGAACCAAGGCTTAACACAACCGCCACATCATTTCACTTTTTGTAAAAACCTACAAACACTTGTCCACGACGTTTTTAGCTCAAGATTCCATCTAGCTTGATTGAGAAAAGTGGGGAATTTTGGAGGCAAGATTTGAATTCAAATTCTACACCAACTTTTAGAGCATTATATAAACAATAGCTTGGAGGAAAGTCCTCAAGCTTCATTTTTGCACTTTTAGGCTCTCATTGGGAGTGTATACTTTAGGTCTAAGCTAGCCCCTAGCTAAGCTAACTCTCTGCTTGTTGAAGTTTTCACTTTCTCTGAGATTTTGTTTTGTTTATATCTCTTTGTGTAGTTGTCTGTTTCATGCGCAAGATAGCTCGTCTTAAAGCTCTTGTTGTAAGATTTCTTTTGAATATAATATTAATATCAATTGTTACTTATCTTTGTGTATATTGAATTGAAAGCTCTCTGGTCTATCTTTGCATATTCCCCAACATATGTGTGTGAAGAGGCACACATAAGTGATAGCTATCTGTTTGGGAAAATTTTGTTCTGTCTTGTGCAAGAAGGTTGACATAGGTCACATTCTTAAAATTGTGTGATCAATGGCTTGTTGAAAAGCTTAGAAAGTATATTTTTAGTGTGCAAAATTTCATAAATTAAGTCATCAAGTGTAGAGAGCAATTCAATTTGTGGTGGACTCTGGAAGTGAACTGTTTGGTCCTAGGAAGGGTGTATCATTCTTCTGCTGCAACTAGGAGTGGATATACTACATCAGTGGTATCAGATATCATCATTGAGCATTGAGGACATGAAGAGGAGGCCTTGAATTTGCTTGATAGCCAAGGATTGGAGCAAAGACCAGGAAGATTTGAAGAAGGATTTGAAGCAAGGGGAAGCTTCTATCATCATCGAAAGTTCATGACACGTGGAGACTCTTGTGGGAAGGTAACATATCATTCTTTCTCACATCTATCACAATCCAACGGGGTATTAGAATCCACTTATAGTCTCATACACAATGGGAGACTATAATACGTAGATTGAGAAGCTTGAAAAGAGCAATTACCAACCTTGAAAATTTAGAATTTCTAACTTCCCCATGGGAAAGGGTCATTGGGGGTTGGTTAATGGTAGTGAGGTGAAGCCATACATAGATCCACATAAACCTACTGTGTCAAAAGAGAGCCATTAGAGAATGGGAGGAAAGGGATAGGAGAGTGATCTTCATTCTTTCTCAACACATAAGCAACTCCATGATAGGTCATATCCAAGACCTAGATACATCTAAGAAGGTTTGAGAGTTTTTAGAAAGGTTGTATGCTACAACTACAAAGGATAGAAAAATGCAGCTCAAGAATGAACTCAACAACCTTAGGAAGTCATCAAATTAGAGCATTAATGACTTCATACTCAAAGTAAAAGAGATCTCGGATGCACTTGGTTCAATAGGATGTGTTGTAGATGATGATGACCTAGTTGCCCACACACTTAATGGGCTTAGAGAAGATGATAAATGGAAGGCATTCACAACATCTGTTTATGTAAGGGATTCATTACTAGATTTTGAGCAACTTACTTCTCTTATGGTGACTGATGAGCTCAACCATGGAGGGAACAAGTCAAAGGGCAGCCAAGACCAACTCTTCTATGCAGGCACAAGAGGAAGAGGAAAAGGCAATAGAGGTGCTTCAAGAGGAAGAGGTAGAAGCAACTACCAACAAGGTAGTCAAAGTTATCAAAGGAGTCAATCAAGCCAAGATGAAGTTCAATCCTCAAGAGGAAGAGGAAGAGGAAGAGGTAGAGGAGGAAGAT
Organism: Ceratopteris richardii; assembly: GCA_020310875.1. Taxonomy (NCBI): domain Eukaryota; kingdom Viridiplantae; phylum Streptophyta; class Polypodiopsida; order Polypodiales; family Pteridaceae; genus Ceratopteris; species Ceratopteris richardii. Next base: position 120,086,144 of record CM035425.1, on the reverse strand, counting down.
ATTGTGGTCGAGCCTACTCCAACTCAAAGATTGTTGGCAAAATCAAGGTGAGAACAATTAGAAAGGGCAAGGTAATTATGCTAACTCCTCAACAAATTCATAAAATGAGCATTTTTTATCTATGAAGCATAAAAGTGAAGGTCAACCACATGATGAGGTGTGGTATATAGATAGTGGTTGTAGTAACCACATGTCAGGTAAAGAGGAGTACTTCAGCAATCTTCAAGTACGCAAGCAAAGAGGCTTTGTGGAGAAAGGAGACAACACAGAGCATGAGATACAACAAATGGGAGATGTGAAGCTTGAAGGCAACCACAAAGCAAGAGGACTATTTGAGTATTCCATGTTCCTACTATTACAAAGAAATTAATCTATGTTGGATAGATGGTTGAAAAGAAATACCAAATCAAGTTCAATCACAAGGGATGCTTTATTGAAGACCCAAGGAATGGATATGAGCTAATAGCCAAAGGAAAGAAGGAAGGAAGGATGTTCACTCTTGACATTGGCAAAGGACAAAGCAACAAGGCAATGTTCATCACCCATGGAGACAAGAAGATTGGAGATTTGGATTTGTGGCATAAAAGGTGTGGTCACATCAACATTCAAAGGTTGAAAGACATGGAGAAGAGGCAACTGGTAAGAGGTTTACCACATTTTTCATTATAAATGTTGCATGAGATGTGTGAAGCTTGTCAACTAGGCAAGTCTACTAGGAAGCCCTTCAAGAAGAGTGGATATGTAGCACATGGTGTGTTACACGTGGTGCACAGAGATGTGTGGGGGCCAACCAAAGAGCCCTCTCTTGCAATTAATAGGTGCTTTGTAACCTTCATAGATGACTACTCAAGAAAAGTATGGTTGTATTGTATAAAGAAAAAATAAAATGTGTTTGATGTGTTCAAAAGATTCAACGCACAAGTTCAAAAGGAGACAGGTTGCCACATCAAAACCCTAAGGTCAGATGGAGGGGGAGAATACTTCTCCCATGCCTTTTGGGATTTCTTATAGGTACGAAGGGATAAGGAGGCAAATCACTTGCAGGTTTTCCCCAACACATTCGAATCATTGGTTATGTATGCTACACACATGTGCTACAAGAGTTGAGAGATACTATTGGTGCAAATCCAAGCCTTCACGTTTGGCTAGACATTGAAGAATATATGTGACACCATTTGATGGATCACATGAACATTTGCTTGTAATAGTTGGATCTTTAACCACTTGTAAAATTGCTTTTATCTTGAGAGAATCTTGTGGCTCCCTACATCTCATGGAGTTAGGAGAGATAAAGCTACGAATTCATTTCGGTAGAATGTCTCCTAAATTGGAGGAGAACTTTAAGGTACATCCAAGTTTGAATTCAAATTCAAACATTGGAGGTAAATCACTTATAAAGGAGGTTGTAATCTTGCGGCCTCAGAGCCTCCATTATTGAGCTTATTGCTGATCATTTGTAGAAGTTGAGTGCCTTAAACCATAGCCTACTCTTCTCACTATCATTGGGCATCATATCTATGCCAATGATCATGTACAACATTGTTATATAATACATTACATCATTGATCATGTCTATCTCCTTCTCTGCTATGCCTACTCAAAACAGTGTGCTTGTGAGGACCATATCTCCATGATCGCTCCACCATTTTCAATGATCTATAGCTTCTTGGAACCAGCTCAAATTCTACTTCAAACTATCAAAATCTGAAGCAATTTGATTCAGTCGATTGGGATAAAGCTGCATCGAAGTGCTCTCAGGTCATTCTTTGTGTAGCTCCTAAAAAATTGGGGGTAATCTATTGATTGTTAAATTGATTGCTCAGTACATAGTGCATCATTTTAAGTGATTTTGCTTGGGATCATTAGCTCTCTAAGCTAATTTAATTCCCCAAAAAGGAAGTTTCCTAACTGCTAGTATATTGTGAGCACTAAGCAAAACATCTAGCAGGTGTCAAGACCAAAATAGCAAGTTTTTGGTCACTAGCTATTTGCAAAGTTATCTGTTTTGATCTAATTATTTGAAGCATCATCTCCAAAGTACATAGGCACTTATTTAGTGTCATTTGGGCCTGATTTCAAGCTATGAGGTGAAAGAGAACATATTCAAAGCAGGGAATAGTAGCACCAACTCATCCTCTTGTGGTATCCATCCATCTCTTCCAACAGTGGTATCAGAGCAAGTTGAGGTAAAATGGGAGATGGTTTCCCTTCTTTTATTGATAAATTGGGCAGTATCAACTATCAAGCATGGTCCTTGAGGATGAAGACATATCTAAAAGGAATGATTCTCTATGGATACATATCAAGGATGAGGAGATGCCCATTTTCAGAAGCAAAGGACAACCTACAAGAGAGGAGCTTGAAAGACTCAACTCATGGTGTGCCAAAGATGCTTTAGCAAGGTCATACTTACTTAAATCTATCTCTAACTTCCTTCTTCCTCACATTAGGAACTTTAAAACTTCCCAAGAGACTTGGGAGACATTGTCTTCATATTTTTCTTCCAATACAAGAGAAAGAAAAAATCAACTATGGATTGAGTTTACCACTCAAAGGAAGCAACCCAAGAAAAGTCCTTCAGAGTATGTGACCAAAGGAAAAGATGTGGATGACCAATTGGCAAGCATAAGAGAAGAAATTGAAGAGGGGCAAATAGTGAGACAAGTAATCAATGGCATCAAGGCAGATGACAAGTGGGAAGCCTTCACAACTACCATGGACTTATACATGGACATTCAGATTCCAGATCTTACCACACTCATGGGGCAACTCTTTACCCATGAAACCAAGCTCAACAAAAATGGAGAATCATCAAGAGATAACAACTCTTTTTCCCTATACACGGATAAAGGAAAGTCTAAAGAGAAAGGGAAAAGCAGAAAGCTTGAAGATGAAGGTACTACTTCTCAAGCTAACTATGCAGGGAGAGGTAGGAACTCAAGAGGAAGGGGTAGAGGAGGTAAGCAAGGTAGGAGGAGACCTTTCAACTCTTCCCCATGCAACATATGTGGATTGTCTAATCATACTACAGATGAGTGCTATAGGAACTTCAAGAATACTAGAGGAAGAGCATATCAATGAGGTGGCTACTCACAATCAAGAGGAAGATTCCACCATAATCAAGGTTACAACCATGGATACAACATGAACTACAACAACAATTATCAAGGAGGGTACAAATCAAGGAGGGTACAAATCAAGGAAGGAATTCATCAATTATACAGAGGATCAAGAGGATTCTCTTCTCATTATGAATATGACATCAAAACAAGGTATGAATGATGAGTACCTCTTCTATATTGGCTCAGGTTGTTCAAACCATGTAGCAAGCAATGTAGCTCTTCTTTTTTACCTTGAGCAGCCCAAAGGAAAGCACCAAGTAAAAATAAGTAATAACACCAAGCATTCAGTGGTCAAGGTAGGAAATGTCAAAACTTTTGATGGGAATAGAAATCTGTTGAGCAGGGTTCTTTATGTACCTACAATCACCAAGAATCTGATGAGTGTTGGATAGATAGTGGAAAAGGGTTTGCAAGTTAGGTTTAACAAATATGGAGCTTTTGTGGAGGACTCCCAACATGGATTCAAGAGAATTGCCAAGGGAGAAAAAACAGGTAGACTATTTACATTGAACTTGAAGACACTATAAATATTGCACTTTACAATTACAAGGATCAAACAGTATCAGTTCTTGAGATTTGGCATAAAATATTAGGGCATATTGGTGAGAGAACCTTGAAGCAAATATGTAGAGATCAATGTGTGCTTGGGATAAGGCTATATGCATGAGGATTACTTGGAACTTGTCCACATAGATGTGTGGGGACCAAGCAAGGACCCTTCAATTTTAGGCTCAAGGTATTATGTGTCTTTCATTGATGATTTCAGTAGGTGGACTATCCTGTACTTTATGAAACATAAAGATGAAGTGTTCAGTTGCTTTAAGAAGTATCTTGCACTTGTGGAAAATCAAATAGGAAGAAGTCTAAAGAGGTTAAGGTCACATGGAGGAGGTGAGTACTTCTCCAATGAATTTGATACATTCTTGCAGGATAGAGGTATCAAAAGGGAGATTACTACAAGGTATACACCTGAGCAAAATGGGGTAGCAGAGAGCCTCTGCATATGTTGGATGGGCTCGAGGATAACAAGGAACAACAATTCTTAGAAGTAAATCGAGATTTGCTATCTTTCAGAGTGGTCAGTGTGAATTCAATCATCAGCCTGGTCGTAGTCTACATGGAACATTTGGATCTAAAGGACGAAGATAGTGTCGATTCCATGATAAAAGAACCCATGGAGAATGGGAAGATACGAGTAGAAGAAGATTCTTTGGAAGTAGTAAATCTTGGTACTACACAAAAGCCAAAACTAGTCCAAATATGTTTCGAGCTTGCTCCAGAATTCTGGATGGCACTAATAGCCTTGTTGCAATAGTAGAAAGATGTTTTTGCTTGGACATATGCAGACATGAAAGGCCTGGATCCGAAGCTTTATCATCATTGGATTTTGCTTAAGCCAGATGCTACCCTAGTGATGCGGGCTCTGATGCTCGAAGAAATCAATTGAATCAGGACTGAGGCGAAAGGTATCAGAACAGAGTGCTGCTAGAGAAAGTGTAGTTCATGAAGAAATCATAGATGATCTAAATGAAGCTATTACAGAGAATAACACTTTGAAGGTAACGATTGAAGAAAAATAAAAAATTATAGCCAGATTACAATCAAAAGTACGGCAGACATAGAAGTCCCAACATAAGCTTAAGAAAAATAATAAAGAGTTAGCTGCTAAGTTAAGACATTTTTAGCTCAAGATTCCATCTACCTTGATTAAGAAAAGGGGGGAATATGTACTTTTAGGCTCTCATTGGGAGTGTATACTCCAGGTCTAATCTAGCCCCTGCTTGCTGAAGTTTTCACCTTGGCTGAGATTTTGTTTCGTCTATATCTCTTTGTGTAGTTGTCTATTTCATGAATAAGATAGTTAGTCTTAAAGCTCTTTGTTTAAAATTTCTTTTGAATATAATCTTAGTATCAATTGTTCCTTATCTTTGTGTATATTTATTTGAAAGCTCTCTTGTCTATCTTTGCATATTCCCCAACATATGTGTGTGAAGAGGTACACATAAGTGATAGCTATCTATTTGGGTAGATTTTGGTTTGTCTTGTGCAAGGAGGTTCACATAGCTCACATTCTCGAAATTGAGTAATCTATGGCTTGTTGGAAAGCTTAGAGATTCTAGTTTTATTGTGAAAAATCTCATAAATTCAGTCCTTAGGTCTAGAGAGCAATTCAATTTATGGTGGACTATGGTAGTGAACTGTTTGGTCCTAGGAAGGTCATTCTTCTACTGCAACCAGGAGTGGATATACTCCATCAAGCACATCTTTTTCTAGTTGAGTGTTACCCCTCTACTTGGATTTTTTTATCCCAAGGGGGAATCATTACCACTAGATTTACATGCTTATTTTGATGTAGACTCAGCTGGTTGCTATGAAACTCATGTGGCCACCATTGGTTTTTTTTTCATGCTTGATAGCTCATGAATATCTTGGTTGAGCAAGAAGCAACCTACTATGGCAACTTCTAGTTGTGAGGATTAGTATAGGGAAACTTTCATTTTGCTATTGAGTGTGTGTGGTTGAGTCGCTTTCTAAGTGATTTGGGTGTTGGTTACTCTTCTCCCACCACTATCATCATTGATCATTAGAGCACATTGGGAGTTGTGAGGAGCCCTATCTTCCATGCTCGCACAAAGAATATTGAGGTGCACTATCATTATGTCAAGGAGATGGTTTCTGTTGGAGAGATCAATTTTCCTTATCCACCCCACATAAGGTAATGTTGCACATCTTTGTAGAAAGGCTCTGCCTAGGGAGAAGTTTGAATATTTTTTAGAAAGATTTGGTTTACTTCCTTTTGTAGATTGATCTCTTTCCACATAGCTTGGTTCTTCCTTATACATGATTGCTGACTCCTTGTTCATTGCATCATTTCGTGGGGGGCTTTGCTGATATATTTTTGTAGTGATGTGTTAGCACACTTAAGACCACTTTTTTCCATTTTAGGATGTTTTTTTTCTCGACTTGTATACCTATATCCCTAATGGGTCACTTATTCTTGTACATACACTTGGTAAAACATTCTGCATTGTGTTGTGCTCCAAGCTTCTTTTTCTTTGTTGTGTTATGTCACTCTTGCACAATGGAAAGTACCAACGAGAGGAGATTCACCTCATAAATGTCAATCCATGGAGACGTGAGGACTGGTATGAAGATCGTGAGCAAGTGAAGGCATAAGTGCGTGAGTGAAAGCACACAAGCATGCACACACATACACACACACATGCACAAGGTAGGAGCAAAGAGAGGAACAATGGAAAGCTTCTATTATAAAAGAATTGTCTTACAAAACTTCAAATCTACAACAAGCTAACCTCAAAAATGAGCGCTCCTGCTCTTTTTATAGTTTTTTAGTAGTTTTGGCCCTGTCCAGACCTGTCTAGCCTAGTTAAAAATTACGTTCCAAGGCTTATTTGAGGGCTCAAAAAAATTCTAAAACTTATGAAAATTGGTAGAATGACACTTCTAATACTCCTCAAGCTTGAGGACTCCTTGGCTTGAACAAAATGGAGTTGCAAAAATGTGAAATGGTATTTACAATTTAGTGATAAAAATCACTATTTTTATAGGGATTGCTATTAGCTTCTATAGGGATTGCTATTAGCTTTTAGTGATAAAAATCACTATTAGCTTCTATAGGATTGATGTTCAATTGCACGTCTTGGAAGTATGAAAGTCTAACTATAGTAGTTGCTGCACCTGAGTCAATCAATGCTCTCAAAGTCCATACATGCTTTCCTTGTCCTCTATGGTCACAAAGGAATGTGGGTCAATTATTTCAGATGCAATTACACCCAACGTTTGGCACATGGCCATGTGGTATCTTGGGGCTTCAAGATTGATATCTAGGCCTAGTCACCTTAACTTATTTCATCTAATGTGCTCTCTAGCCTCTCCCTGTGATTCTTCTCTAACTCTTACCTGTTCTTCTTTTCGCTTCTTAGCAGTATTGAGTCTCATTAGCATGTCCTTTGTAAGAGGTTCTTGATATAGCTTGACTCAACATCCACTAATGTAACTTGGCAAAATGTCACCTTCTAGAGTGGCCAATTGAACCGTACCGCTAGTGGAAATTCTATTAATGATCATGGGTCCATATCCTCTTTTTTCCTATTTACGAGCATGTTGCTTTAGTGTATAAACCAATACTAGGTCTCACTCTTTCAGCCCCTTCTCCTTGATGTGTGCATCAAAGTATGTCTCTTGTCTTTTCTTTGCAGCATAGGTGCCTGCTGCTGCTCGGCCGAGTCTTACCTAAGCATTCTAGGTTAATCTTATGGCTAATTTGGGTGTTGTTCAGTCTTATGCCACCACCATCTTCACTGATAGTAAGAGCTCACTAGCTACTAGTCATTTGACAAGTAGGATCAAAATCAATTCCTCTTTACTGAGCATAACCCTTTGCCACAAGCCTAGCCACTTAGTGCCAATGGCCTTCTTGCTAGGAGGCAAGTCACACAAAGACCAGGTACCATTCTTCATTATAGCATCATATTCAGATTGCATAGGAGCCATCCAATTTTTTGAATTTTGTGCTTCATCAAACAAAATAGGCTCATTCTCATCATAGAAACTAGAGGCAGCCATAGCATAACAATCTGATGCAAAAGAGGCACTACAAGAGCCTGAACGAGTATGATATGATAGAGGCGCATCTAATTTGCTTTCACGCAAAGCCTGCACCATCCATTTTTGCATAGTTTTTGCTTCCTGAATATCAGCTCTCTCATCAACAAGTGCATCATGTAAATTTGCATCAGAAATGGAATGATCTGCATCATCACATGAAACCTGTAAAGGCTGAGAAGTTGCCTCATTAGGACAAGCACAAGACTATCCACCTATAAAAAGAGGCAGCAAACTGTCATACATGTCTTTGGAGCTAATTGATGTCTCCTTAGTACATGAAAGTAATGGCTGAATAGCATCTTCCACAAAAACAACATCACGACTAATTAAAATGCATTTAATCTATGGATGATACAGATGATAGACTCGCTTTCAAAACTATACCAAACAAAAATACATTTCACTACTTTATAATCCAATTTCCTATGTTGTTGTTCAGGCAATATTGCATATACCAAACAACCAAAAACACATAGGTGAGCAACATATGGCTTACAACCATGCCAAGCCTCATATGGAGTGGTAGAATGCAATGCTTTAGTGGGACACCTGTTAAGTACATATGTTGCACACATGAGAGCCTCAAGCCAGAAACTATGTGGTAAAGCCTGACTCTTCACCATAAACTTCTCCATCTCCATCAGTGACATGTTCTTTTGTTGAGGAACTCCATTTTGTTGAGGTGTATACAACACTGTACATTGATGTTTTATCCCACTTTCAGCCAGAAATGCATTAAAGTCAGAGGACGTATACCCCCCCCCCCCCCGATCAGAACAGAGGGTGCCCATTTTACATGTTGACATATTTTCAGCCAAAACCAAAGACTCCTTGGAGCACATAAACACTTCCGACTTTGCTTTCAATGGATATACCCATGCATGCTTGGAAAAATCATCAATGATAGTCACGAAGTAGAGATATTCTCAAAAGAAGGTGTCTTCATAGGACCACATACATCACAGTGAACAAGCTGCAATTTTTTAGTAGCTCGAATTGAAGCGTCTTTTGGGAATAAGGAACACTACATTTTTTCCGAAATACAATCTTCACATACATGTTTACTGGTTTCCTCAAGTTTGGGCAAAGAGGACACCATTTTAGATTTTTGTAGGCATAGCAAACTAGCGAAATTCAGAGGGCCAAAGTGTGCAGCCAAAGCTTTACATCTGACATAGGCTAAGACTCATGTATTGCACATGCCAAATCACTCACAGATTTTTCATAGTCTATGAGCTTATACAACCCACGACATAAAATGGCAGAAGCAATAATCCGTGGCACAAATAAAGCATCTAAATGTAAAAGAAATACCATCAGTAGTAGTCATAATGATCTTATCAACTCCCATGATAGGATAAAAGGAGCTGTTGGCACATGTGACAATATTCCCTATAGGGGAAGGCTCAAGTGAAGTGAAGAAATTGCGCTATGAGGAAACGTTTGGTTGCCCCACTATCAAACTACAAAACATCCGAGTCTACTATTGACATACACTATTTAGGAGAAGATGGGTCAAAACTGCAAACAGTAGTAAATGCTCATTCTTCATTGTGCACGAGATTAGCTGACTTTGTTTTGGGTGTAGAGGCTTCTGCAGCAACTATCCCATCATCTTTCTTCCTTGCCTCTTTCTAACCTAGTTTTGGACAACTCTTTATTAAATAATCATTTCCTTTATAGTATTTGCAAAACAATTTCTGCTTTTCTATTTTCTTCTCTTCTATGTCTTCCTTCTTCAATTGTGTAGAATTAGCAAATTTCTGCTTACTAATAGAAGAGCTCCATTTACCTTTGCCTTTGTGACTAGCCAAGAAAGCTTGATCTACAACACGCATAATGGACCTGTTCTGCCTAGAATGATCTTCCTGTAATGAAGAGAGATTAACTCATCAAATGTTAAGTCATTTGGATTGCCTTTCATCATCAAATGAAGAGTGGAAGCAAAACTTTGATATGAATTGGGAAGATCATCCAGAACAATTTGCACAAGTGAACTGTGAGGCAAGACTTCATCAACAAAATCCCACTGTTCCTTCAAATCTTTGATCTTTTTAAAAAAATGTCCATGGAATCTCCTTCATTCATGTGCTCACTCTCCAACTATTTTCACTGGTAAGCAACATGATCCTCATTCCTTTCTTGGTATAAAGTGATAAGTGTATCCCAAGCATCTGTTGCTATTTCGCTAGAGCGAATGTGAGGAATAATGGCACGTTTGATAGACAAATATATCAATGCATGTGCTTGAGCATCTCTACCATCCTAACAAATTTTCTCTATGGTAAGTCTAGTAGAAACCACAACACAAATAGGAATCTACAAAATATCACCATCTTGGATGCCATCTACATCAACTTCAATACCTGTATTTGCACGTGTAATAGGACATTTTTCAACACCCTACACAATATTCCATAGTCCTCCTCTGACCAATAGATGATGCAACATATAAGCCCATAATGGGTAATTGGTACCATCCAAATTATCCTCAACAACCAACATACAAAATACATCACTACCTTCAGTCATGGCCACTAACTAAAATACCCTGATGCAAAAAATTGATTGTGTCCCAAAACATTGAATTGAACTACCCTATCAAGTTCTGCTAAACCTGTGAAAGGGTCCCTAAGCCCAAGGAAAAAGTGATTGTGAAAGCCTTTATTTTGCTTAACCCCTCGCAATTGATCCACTTGGATTACCTAGAGCCCACAATTACCTCGCAATGGATTTTTCCTATGTCTATGCACTAGCCATAAATTCCCGGCAAACGCACCAAAATGATAAGCTTCTTAGCCCCAGGAAAAAATGATTATACGAGACTTTATTTGGTTTAATCCCTCGCAATCGGTCTACTTGGATTACTTAGAGCTCGCAATTATCTCGAAGTGGATTCTTCTTATGTCTATGCACTAGCTCAAATGCTTCCCGGCAAACGCACCAAATGAATAAAGCTTCTAATGCCGTAGGAAAATCCGATGTGAGCTCCAAAAGATCGGAGTAGCTCCTTGAAGACATTGTTGGTTCTTCTAATAAACCTCTTGTGCGCTATAAATATGCTCTGATATGTCTAATATGGGCTCGCAAAGCTTATTGTGGCTGATTTTTCTTACAGACGCTGATACGTTAATATTGGAAGAGAAAGGGCGCTAAAACAATTGTGTTGCATATGTACAAAAAGGGCTCAGAGAGAAAAAACTGAAGTTTAGGCCTCATATAAGTTTCTGATCTATCGACTTACCCCGCAGGAAGGAGATTCGTATTCAATAGTATATATGAAGAGCAATAAAACAAGAAATCTTCTGAGCGTATGCATGCGCTGACGGGGGAAGGAGAGAGATAACATCAAATATCGTCGCCCAACTCATTCAAAGCAAATGAGCACACGATCAATCCACACGTTCAAAGGTTTTGCGGTGAATGCCTGGCTCTGATTAAGGGAACCGAGTGATATCGGATCCTGATTGCGTTGTAATGTATGAAAGATGTTCGCTCTGTTCAGAAGAACGCACCGTAACGAAGCCGCATCAATACTTCCGGAACCATGGACCTAATGCGTTGAAGGCGTTACAAGGAAAATGTAATCCGAATAAAGCATCGACGTGACCTTAGTGTATGAAACAGAGAACCAATCTTTCATTGTCGGCAATTTGTAATAAGGTGGAGAGCATGGGAGAAACCGCCAAAAGGCACAGGATCTGTATCAACCAAAAGAACTCAAGCCGGAGGTGTTAAACCCTAAAGCATACAAAAGGTTGTCCTCATGCACACCCGCAGAACAAGTTATCTTGGTAATGTGAGGCTAGTGCAAGAAAATCTGTGATTGACCATATGTTTTGCACACACTTGGGCAATGCCTCTGTAAATCAAAATTTGTGTAGACCTGTATTACATAGGTAGCGCCTTGTATATGGAAATGGGCATGGGTCTTTTGGGATGAACAACTCTGTCTGAGGATATGATTTTACATGTGATTGATGGCTACTTTGTGCATGTAGATGAGCCGCGCTTATTCTGTATTGAGGCTCTAATCTAAGGGGGAGACTTGGATGTTGTAGGTTTTTTGATCTCGCATGTTTGACACTCTCTTCCTGTGTGCCTTTAACCTCTCATCCCCCCCCCCCCCGCTAACCACTCCCCTCACTGGCCGCTAAACTACACCTATGTGCATTAAACCCCAGACTTTGTTTTGAATTGGTGTATCAGAAACTGTGACACATCGCAGCTTTATTTACTCTCCCTATCTGTGGATCAAAATAGATATCTTGCATTTTCCTTGAATGAAACCTACACATGTGATTTTAAGTGCCTATCTCTGTAATGACGCAAAGCAACAAGAACACGACTGAATCAAATTCAGCAACAAAGAAAACACCGAACTCGATAGGTTTTGAACTACTCCGAGCATTCAAAATATATAATATTCTTTTGTCACACATTCTGCAAGTTTCTCTTTGTATGAGGCTGCATACGTTCATAATCCGCTTGCATACCTACATCAATCTTTTTTTTATCTCAGAAAATATGTAGCAGGCATAAAAACATGTCTCTCTAGCAATACTTCTTATCTGAAGGTTTGAACACTGGAAATCAAAGATGTGATGTGAAATCTGAATCGTGAGGGTATTGCTATGGTCCATTTTCGTTAGCAGAACATTCGAGGTAGCCTTGCGCGTGTAATAAACATGAATCCCAATATAAAAGAAATGATTGAGCAGTATGGTCATGCATTCTCATGATTTTAGTACATGAATTTCAAGGCAGGTGGTCCCTATCCACCTTTACTAATATCGATCCTGTCAGAACTTAAGAAAGACATGGCTAACCTAACACAGTCGATGCATTCCTCAGCCCTTTGAAAGTTTCCAGAAGTGAGCAGCAGCAGCAACATTTTTCTTTCACCATCACTCCACGTATGATGGAAAAACCTCGAACATATAGCATTCTCTTCAAAACAAACTGCCGTAGAACAACAAAGCACTCGATGTCCGAAGGGGGAAAGTCCTCGTTCCTTCATTCGTCATGCTTGCAGATGCTTCCTTGGGCAAAACCAATCGGAGACAGCTACAGACTCCTTATTCACGACCACTGTTCCAGAATGAGTGCACCCTTGCTAACAGAGATCTCTCCGAGAGCTGCCATGAAGGACCAGGTTGCCCCTCTTTTCTTTTCAGCAAACCCCCTTTCCTTCTACATGCAGCGGCTGCCCCTTTTTCTCCTTCGAATCCCTCCTGCCACGGGAATAGAGATAGAGAGAGGGGGGAACCTCGAACACCAGCTCGAGCTGCGCCTACATAGACTGTACCAAAAGATCCTTCACCTACACGTTGTGCAACGAGAAAAAAAACTTTCCTCCCCCCCTTTCTGCGACGTAATGCCTTCCTTTTCAAACTGTAGAGGTGCCCCTACAAATTGCATCTACAGCCCCCCATACCACATTGGGTCGAGCTGTTAGGCACACCCACCCGACTTCTGCCCCCTCCCCCTCTTCAATGCCTGCAGCCGTTGTGGCCCTTTTTCGCGCACCCCTCGTCTGCTCTTCCTGTCTTCTGATATCTGTGAGCACCACGAAAGCAAGACCAAAAAAGAAAAACGAAATGGGGGGGCCACTCCTCTGAGAGATGTCAGCCCTTAAGAACTTCCCCCCTTCTACGGATGGGAACAAAACAACAGCCCCCAAAAAATTAAACTCCAGCCACCTTTTTTAGCAAGATCAGCCGCCCCCCTTTTCTAGTTTTTTTCGTCAGAGCCCCACTCCCTTTTTTCTGTTCTTTCGTTAGAGCCCCCCCTTTTCTGAACCATGAGGTTCAAAATTTCAAGGGCCCTTTGAACAAACCCATGCTCGTCATATCCCGAATTAAGAGCAGTATATGCAATCACATCTTGTGATGGCAACCTTTCAAAAGTACAATGGGCATCTGTTAGCAAGCTGCACTTTCCATACATGTCCACTAGAGCATTACCAACACGGTCATTATCCTCAAAACCTTTCTTCGCAATTTCAAGATGTAATTGGCGTCCAGTATTTGCTGCTGGTCCGCAGGCTTTCAAACTGCACACATAAGTTGCACTACTAGGGCTCACACCATCCAGTTGCATCCACTCCAAGCAACTCAATGCCTTCTCATCACAGCCATATTCTGTAAAGCCTAAAAGAATGTTAGTCCATAAGAAAACATCACGTTCAGCAAGCCTAGAAAATACATCCAATGCCTCTTCCAATAATCCACATTTCAGATATAGCTCTACTAATGCATTCCCAACTTTCTCGGTTGAGTGATAATCCTCCTTGATGGTTTCGATGTGTATTTCTTGCCCCAGTTCCAATTCACTAGTAATGGCGCATGCCTTGAGAGCACATACAAAGGTGATGTAATTCCCTTATTTGCCAAGGGATATCTTGCATGAAGACCCCTACCATTACGTAAGGATGTGCAATTAAGCCTTCTGGACTTCTCCTCTTGTGTTATGAAGACCTTCTCAGAACCCTTGATGATAAAGTATCCTCCAACATCAAAAGTACAATGGCCTTTTTCAAGTGAAACCTTTTCTCCACATCCCTGCAACCAATATCTCCGCATGCTTCTTATCAATTATCAAATTCATTCTGCAATACCTGAAATCAAACAAATTTCCTGCCAAATAAAACCACATTAGGGCATAAAAATCAACCATTTTGTGGGCTAACATACTTCCCTCTTCTTAATTGTGATGTCGTCCTCGACGAGCCACTCTATGCTATCATATAATCCACACAATCATGAACATGTCAGTTTATAACTTGGTCGCATACCTTTTCATCAAGCCGTCACTTCCATTGAACCTGCACTCATCGAAGCTATTAGTGCTCAAAAAAATCACTCATGAATACATACAAATCAGTTACTTCCAAATGATCCAAGATCATGCACATATATGCAATTCCATTTCAGCTATGCATCAATTTGCTCATACATTCCATTATGAAAAATGGTCTCAACCAAAATAATACATGCACACCTTTCCATGTTTTACACACGCAACTACCATTGCGGAAAACAGAAACGGAAATACCAAAATAAACAAAAACAACTGAAATGAATTCAATCGGATATGCAACAATACCCAAAATGCGTACCCCATTATTGCATCTACTATTCGCTATGTACAATCATTCCATGACTAGACGTTCCCAACGAATCCCCATCGTCGTCCTACAAAAGCCATCGAAACTCGAGTGCAAGTGAAGACATACATCAGAACCCTCAGATAGAGCACACTATTCATAAAGCAAGACTGTTGCATTACCTCGCTAAAGCCTCATCCATAATTACATATAGAGTCTCCGTGCCTTCAAGAATGTTGATTCAAAGTGAGCCGATCTGTCGCAAGCCAACACATACCAATCACACAAGCAAATAACGTTCCCTTCCAGGCAATCATCGCCCTCTCCTCTCTCTCTCTCCCCCTTAGGAGTGGGAAATAATTTCATATGAAGATTTATTTTAATCACACGTTGGCCTACATTGACACTGGATGCGATTCGTGGACCTGACCACCCGACCAGGTTGATTCCACCCATCTACCAACGCAATGCAGCACACAACACACAAACACACAATGATGACACATAACATATATCAGCTAGCCCATAACGAAGATGGATGCGGCTCATGGTCGTGACTACCTAGCCACGATGGCTCCACCTGCCTACCAACCCGTTATGGCGCGTAGCTAAGACACAGACATATACCTCCAAGCCTATGGCGAAACTAGCTGCGGCTCGTGGTCCTAACCACCCGGCGAGGATATATCCACCCACCTACTAGCCCACCATAGCGCATCGGTACGATTACAACAACACGATGTTCTTTCTTTTTTTTTTTTTTTTTTTTCTTCTTTTCCATAGTTAATTAGTTCACCCAAGTCCTGAGAATTAGGGAGGGGAAGAAAGGGACTTTTCCCACTGTTCCCACACATACATGCAAACATATACACTCTAGCCTTTGACAGATCAACCACCTCTTCACCTCATTCTCTCAATTACAGACACTACATATGTATTCCTCGATTCGACTTTTCACTTGGTAACTACAACTAGCTATGCCTTAGTCCCTCGTATACCTATCCCTAGGTGTCCTAGAATGTGAGTCCCCGGAATGTCTCATGTAGTCTCACATCGTACTCGAATCCCGACAACTTCTCTAAGGCGAATCAGGCTCAACTTCGGGAGCTCCGTCATCACTTCCTAGCGTTAGCACATCTGCCCAAGCCCATGTGATATCATTTTCCTCGTTAGGCATTTCCCTAGAAGGATCAAAATAGTAGTATCGATGTCCTGCCCATCCTACATATCGAGCTAGGTATTCCTCAAAACACTCAATGTAAAATGCAACACCCAAATCCTGGTTTATAAAGCATACCAGCCAATGCGCTTCCTCAACATCGTATTCCGTCTCAAAGTCGTCGACATCTATGTCCATGCGAGCGAACGTTTGGTCCGAGAAATATATCCTTAGCTCGTACAAGTAGAGTTGCGTAATTTGGTCTGCCATTTTGTTACTTAGCTCCTAACAGTCTCTGCGCAACATAAGAAAAATAATTAGAAGTCCAAGACTCTTGAGCTAGCAAGGAAGAATATTTTTGACACACAAATCATAGCTTACATATGCGCATATATATATATATAACTATACATGTATGTACAAGGAGTCTATTTCGTCATTTCGTTTGGGTTTCGTCTGGCTTCTCCCGTCCTAATATCACTTGAAATATGGTTTAACTCGGAGCGCGTTAACTTTCACGGGAGCATATTCTTCTCCTAAATCTTGAATTTGCATGGAACCATTGGAGTTGAGTTCCACCACCTTAAACGGTCCTGCCCATCTTGTCTGTAACTTCCCCGGGAATTTATAATATTTACTATCGTAAACTAGCACCAAATCCCCTTCTTGAATCACATAGGTTTTGAGATTCTTATCATGCCTCTCCTTACGTCTCTTCTGAATAGCTTCCAAACTTTGATGTGCAATGAGTCTCTTTTCTTCCAGCTTGACCAGTTGTATGTACCTCTCTTTTAATGACTCTTCCTCGCCCAACCTGGCTTCGATGGCCACTCTTAATGTCGGAACTTCTTTTTCGATAGGGAAAATGGCTTCCTCGCCATATACTAGGGAGAACGGAGTGCTCTTGGTCGTCACTCGGTAGGATGTTCGATATGCCCACAAAGCTTCCAGAAGTCTCTCATCCCAGTCTCGCCTATGTACAGCTACTGTCTTTGTCAGAATCTGTTCAAGAATTTTGTTGGTGACCTCCACTTGTCCATTTGCCCTCGGATAATATGGAGTGCTTTTTCTATGTTTGATCTTATATAATTCCATTAATTCTTCGATCAGTTCGTTGACAAAATGTGTTCCTCTATCACTCACTATCTCCAACGGGCATCCGAATCGAGTGATAACTTGTTCATACAAAAATTTAGCAACATCAATAGCTCGATCAGTCTTCAGAGCTTTGGCTTCTACCCACTTGGTAACATAGTCAGTACAGACCAAGATATACCTATTGGAACTTCGTCGTGAGGGAGGATCAATAGGCCCCACAAAATCAATTCCCCATTTCTCAAACGGCTTAAGAGCCAACACCGGCGTAAGAGGAGCAGCATGTGCTAATGTGGGTTTGCCCATTCGTTGGCATTTGTCGCATTTCTTACAGTATGTATGCGAATCTTTGAACAATGTTGGCCACCAATACCCTGCTAATAATATCTTTCTTGCCGTCAGTTCACCAGCAAAATGCCCACCACAAGGTTCGTCATGCAAAGCCCTCAACACTAGATTTGCTTCTTCTTCCTCGAGACACCTCCGATAAATGCTCTCATGAACAAAATATCGATAGAGTTGCCCCCCAATGATGCTATGGTGCTTCGCCAATGCTAACAGTTTTTGCTTCTCTCTCTTGCTTGCTCCTGGCGGATATTTAGTAGTGCACAAGAAATTTACCAAGTCGGCATACCAAGGTACTTTAGCTTCAACCTGGAATAGATGTCCATCCGGAGCATCGTCGGGCATACCAGAGATTGGCTCCTCATTAACAATTCGAGATAAATGGTCGGCCAATATATGCGCTTTGCCTGGTCTGGTTACCACTGTGAACTGAAATTCTTGGAGAAGTAGCATCCACCTCATCAGACGCCTTGATAGCTCGGGTTTATTAATGATATACTTAAGAGCTTCATGATCCACATAAAAAGTGAAATGCTTTCCCATCAAGTAATGCCGATATTTGTTCACCGCAAAGATCATCGAGAGACATTCCTTCTCTGTAGTCGTGTAGTTCCTCTCAGTGCTATTCAAATTGCGACTTGCGTAATAAATAGGGTGGTCCAACTTCTTTTCATCGGCTTGGCATAGTACTGCTCCAACCGCAGTATGAGAAGCGTCGGTATGCACATGGAATTCTTTAGTCCAGTCGGGTGCTACCAAAATCGGTGCATTTATCAATCTCTCCTTGATCGAGTCGAATGCAACTTGACACTCTCCAGTCCACTGGTATTGTTGGTCCTTCCTCAAAAGAGTCATCAGTGGTGTCGCTATGGATGCAAAATTTAATATAAAACGTCGATAATAATTCGCATGGCCCAAGAATCCTCTGAGTTGTCGCAAATTTTGCGGAGGTGGAAGTTGTCCAATCTTTTCCACTTTATCCTCGTCGACCGCAATCCCTTTTTCGGAAATAACATGTCCCAAAAGCAATCCTCTTCGTACTCCAAATGTACACTTTTCAGGATTCAATGCGATGCCTTTTTCAATGCTTCTTCTTATAATTGCTTCGATCCTCTCCATCATATTTTCATCGTCGCCTCTGATTGCAAATTCATCAAGAAATATCTCCATCCAATCCTGCAAGTAGTCTTGATATGCAGCTATCATTGCTCTTTGGAATGTGGCCGGTGCATTGCATAATCCAAATGGCATCACTCGATATGCATACGTACCCCATTCTGTAGTGAAAGTAGTTTTTGATTGATCCTCTTCATGAATTTGGATCTGGTTGTACCCACTGAAACCATCCAAAAATGAGTACAACTTATGGCCAGCCACTCTGTAGCTCAATGATGAGTAGCACCTCCTTTAATGTCAATCCGGGAAGACGTGAGGATGGTATGAAGACCTCGAGCAAGTGGCGGCACAAGTGCGTGAGTGAGAAGCACACAAGCATGCACACACATACACACACACGCGCACACAAGGCAAGACAAAGAGTGAGAATCAATGGAGCTTTTCGATTACTTTCAAAATGCTCTTACAAGTTCGTTTCAATTACAATCTAGCCTCAAAAATGAGCTCTCTAGCTCTTTTTATAGTTTTTGACTAGCTTTTGGCCCTGTCCAGACCTAGTGTCCGGCCTAGTTAAAAAGTAGGTTCCAGGGCCAATTTGAGGGCTCAAACGGAGTCTAAAAAATACGAAAATTGATATGTAGGTACTTCTAAGGCTCCTCAAGCTCAAGGACTCCTTGGCTTGCACAAAATGGAGCTACAAAAATATGAAATGGTATTTACAATGATTGTTAGTGATAAGAATCACTGTTCAAAGATGTAGATTGGAAAAATTGAAGGGCCTATCTGCCAGATTTGCGTCGACTGCTTTGTCTACTTACTCCTTCACCTTGTTCTGACTCTCTCCGTTGGCTTCCTTGTCTCGTCAATCCTTGGGTTCCCTGGCTTCCTTGTCTAGTCAGTCCTTGAGTGCCCATACTGCTCTCAACACC
The DNA here is from genome assembly GCA_020310875.1 of Ceratopteris richardii. Lineage (NCBI taxonomy): Eukaryota > Viridiplantae > Streptophyta > Polypodiopsida > Polypodiales > Pteridaceae > Ceratopteris > Ceratopteris richardii. Next base: position 120,066,641 of record CM035425.1, on the reverse strand, counting down.
CCCCCCTCTCTCGCGTCTGTCGTCCCTGACAGACCCTTGTTGCTGGGGGTGTTGGATGTAATATTCCACAACCTGAGTGGCAAGCTGATGTTCTTGTAAGCGTAGTCCTCTGGCCAAATCTGTCATCATACGATCCCAATCGATTGGTCCTGGAACATCCGGATGTGGCAGACGTAACTGATCTGCATGGATCGCTTGTTTTACTGCAAATAGATGTAGCAAATGTGTGGGTCTGGGAATGAAAATTTCGGAATTGTATTCCCAGAAGCCCGTAGAGAACATTTCCTCAAATGTTTGCTTGAAGCATGCGGGCAAGTACTTGATTCGTGCATGCCAAGCAAAGATAACAGTGACCGAGGGGGTTTGGCTCATGTCGTAGACTAAATCCTTGTTGCCTTGGGCGAATCCAGGAGCGGAGATGTATGGAGCTTGGACATTCCGAAAGGTTTTGAAGACAATGGTCATGAGCTCAAATATCTTCATACACATTTTCGCTGCTATATCAGGTACATTGTTTAGGCGTGCGGACCAGTGCCGAATGGTTGATATCATGTAGGCTACGGTTGGAGGTCCTCGAGGGGGAGCAAAATACGGGTAGTTAACCCAAGCGGAGCACTCTTTATTGTTGCGTACCTTGATTGCAAATGCTTGCCAGGATCTGCGACGTACCACTGGACAATAGCATGGATTATACTTGATGTAGAGTGGCATGGTAGCCCAGGTACTCATCATCTCTGGGTAATCGGTGAGTAAACGTGCACGCCAATTAGGTTGGAAAATCGAGCCAGCACGTGCATCGGTCGGTAAATCCCCTATCTCAAATTGAGTAGCGAATGTGGGCTCCTTCCCTGTATGTCTTTTGACTTCTGCATTATAATCATGTAGTAAGACAAAATAAGGCATGTATTGCGATTCTGATGTTGTGATTAACCGTTGATGGGATAATTGTTGAAAGTAGGAAGACCGAAGGACCGTTTCTTCCAGATTCGTGAGAGATTGCATTTGCACGGCCACACGATCATCATGTGTCTTACCCACTTTCTCGACCCTTCTGACCCAATCTGGAACTTGAATTTCTAACGTGTCTTGTCCTTCTTCTGTAGTTCGACCACCAGGCGTCGGCATAGGCTCGTAGGGCTCTTCGTAGCTGTCCTCGACGGGGATTTCCACTACTGTTTCAGGTTCTGGTTCTTCAATGGGCGAGGGTGGTCGTTCATATGGTAGGAGGCGTGCTTGGAGTTCTGCCACCTGTTTCCGAAGGGTCTCCATTTCTTCTGTAGATTGTTGCAAGATTACCTGTTCCTGTTGAGCAGTGGGTACACTGGCTAACTGTTTCTTTAGATCGGCACATTCAGTCTCTAGTTTCTCATATGACTCCAGGAAATTTGCATGCTCCTCAAGTAGGATGCGGATGTCTTCTGATGGAACTGCTCTATATCTGGTAGGGCTAATGGTTGCTCCTACGGTTCCTTCCATAGCCGCTTCAAAGTTGTCTTGATTTTGTTGTTGAAGTCGTTTGTTCTCCTCTAGTGCTGCGGCCATATGCTTCCTTAATAGCCCAATGTTGCGTCTGAGCGTGGCATTAGATATCATTTGCGCTTGAAGCACTGTTTCTAACTCCTTAACTGCTTGGTCATCTACAGTTGATGCCTTTGATTCCAATTCGGAGTGAGCCTGCTGTAGTGTGGTATGCTCGTCTAGGAGCGTCAGGTAGTCAGCCTCAATAGTGGTGACTCTAGCTTGGAGGCGTTGAGATTCTGCCTGGAGGGTAGCATTGCGTTCTTCTAATTGATGGAAGTCTTGTTGTAGCTGATGTGCACACTGAAGTAATGTGTCGAACGTACTATTTACATTATGAGATGCAAGGGAAATAGTTTGAAATGCAGAGGAGGTGGGATTGGGTAGGGGTGTAGTGAATGCTGTGTGTGCCACTGATGTGAGTGGTGAGGTGGGGGGCAAGGGAGGGGAAGGTGGGGAAATCGTGGGGAGAGGTGCTGTGGTTGGTGAAATGTCCATTGGATCAGACAAGGTGGTGTGTGCAGGGGCTACCATATAGGTGGGTATGGTAGGTGAAGTGAGTGTGGTGTCCGTGTAAATTGATGTCGTTGCGAACATCGGAGGAAGGTGCCTTTGAAACATGGGAGAGCGGAAGAACTGCTCCACAAAGGACGGGTATTGTGGTGGTGAGGTCCGGTTGAAAGAGGTGTAGGGGCCAGCTGGGAAGTGAGGGTTATGGAATGGAGGTACTCGTATTGGGGGGTAGGTCGGAAAACACAGGGTTCCTTCCGTGGGTGCTGGGTTTCCAACTACGCTGGTAATTATGGGATGGCCAGTCATGGGTTCAGCGGATAGATGGGACGAAGTGTACAAGGGATTGGTGACGAAGGAGAAGAGGGTGTCTTGTGAGGTGGGTTCTCGAAATGAGAATGATTTGAATGAGGATGGATTATAAGTGGAGGTAGAGGTGATGACTGTCGTTTCTTCCAAGGTGGGAGGTGGTGGCGGGGGCGGAGAAGGTGGTGATGGAGGACGCTGGGGTGAGATGGGTGATGTCTGAACGAAGGTTTCAGCGGAGAGGTCAGTGGTGGTTGTGGGAGTGGCTGTGGTCTCAATAGGTACTTCTGGTTCTGTGACGGGTATCCTGATAGTCTTACCTGCTCGTGGTAACGTGTCCACTCTGCGTTTGTCATACCTTACGGACTGGCGGACTGCGGTGTGGACAGCCTCTGGAACTCCTAAAGAGTCTGACACTAATTTGAGGGTGTCAATGAAATGTTGGTCCACTCCTTCATCTGATAGCATTTCTTGCATCAAAGCTTGGCCTGATACCAGAGAGAGCTGATGCCTTTCTTGTACTGCTTTGATAGTGTCGTATAGCCTTCTTAGTTGAGCTGTATATGCAGGTGCACCTACAAGTTCTGGCACCTCTTGCTGCTCCTCTTGTTGCTCTTGATCATATTCCTCCTCATCATCCTCCTGCTCCTCATCTCCGTCATCTTCTTCCTCCACTTCAACAGGGGTGACGGGGGCTTGGGAGGTTGTGGCCTGCATTTGTACATTTTCCGCTTGTTGTGCCTCTGCTGTCTCCAGCTCGACATCTTGTAGTAGTTGTTCGAAGTCTTCATTAGTGAGTTCTTCCAAAGCTGCACCACTAGGAAATTCGAGATCCGTTGGGATGGGAGGAAATAGCAAAGTGGAACCATCGGTGCTGCGTCTTGGAAGCCGGAGTGTGAATGGTCGGACTCTTCGGGGTGGCGGGGTGACCTCTGGTGTTAGGGTGGCTCCACGTGGCTGAGCACATGGGACTTGGACCGTGCCTCTCATCTTCTTAGAAGGGGGTCCAGTGGATGTCCTGCCTCGGAACTGCTCTACCCGATTCCACATCAGGGCTCGTTGGATTGGAATGTCATAAGCCAAACACCTATAAATGATTCTTGTCAGAGCACAGCAACCATATAAAACCTGTTTCCGCGGCCAGCATTTGTGAGCTAAGTGTATCTGATCAATTATCCAGTGGGGTAGGTTGATGGTGAGGCTCTGTGTTTCTGCCAGATACAGGCTAAACCAAATCTTCTTGTGCGGCATGGTGAATCTATCCTGCGCCGGGAAAGCAAAGTGTTGCATGCACATGCGAAGGTGTATGGCAATATTAGGCGTCATGGATACCATGTCCTTGAGCTTGGTGAGACTTCGATTCTTCATGTAATCCGGTACTAGGGTTTCCTTTTCTGTAGGAATATGCATGCCGCGCATATCCAGAGCTTCTCTCACCAAATTGTTTGATAGTCTAAACCTCTTGAGCTCATTCCCCTTTGTCAGAGATGGAATCACAAATGAGCTTGCACCTTTTGGGTTCGGATTTGGAGTCAAGGTGTTGATGAGATAATAGCATCGCATGAAGTCAGGTTTTGGGAGTCGGGCACTGAAATAGGCACTCAATCCGGCTTTTTCCCATATCGGACGTAGACTTTCCGCATTTTGTAACTTCTCAAATTCTCTTGTAAAGAAATGGTATCTGCCTTGCTTTCCATTGTAGTCCAGCTCTGATTCCCAAAGATACGTTCCTTCCCCCAAGGGTCCTGCTACCTCGGTAAACCAATGTGAAGTCTTTCCCACGGGCATGGTGTGGCCACGCGGAGGGTCCGCAATAGGTATGATTTTGACGGCCTGCAACTCTTCTGGTCTTTCAACTGTCTCAGGCAAAACGGGTAAACTGTCCAAGTCCACCACTTGCGGGTTTGTTTCTGTGTGAGAGCTAGTTCCTGCTGCCTCCGCCATGTTGAAAATGTCGTAGCTGATTCTGTGAGAATATATGAATAAACGTTAACATTGCAATGGACACAAAAATGACATGGTGTCCCTTGTTACAATATTAACTTAAAGTCCTGGAGTGGTTAGGAGTTAATAAGTGCTCGGTGCTGGTGTGTGTAGTTAGGAGTTAGGTAGACCTAAGAATTAAGCGAAATGATGTGATAAGAGTGAAGCGGTTAGTAGGTGGTCATGGATTTACAATAGGGTCAGGGGGTTTGTTACAAGTCTTGGGCTGCCAAATGCAGTGGATGGGTTTTACTCGTGGTTCCGTGGAGATGCTCGAGAGCTTTCTAGGTGTGTCAGCTTTAACCTGAGGCCTCTTAGGGGCCCATTTACAACTGATTCTGTTCGTGTTCATGTGCCTTGGTGTTGAAAGTGAGTGGATGTAGGCTGTGCGAGTGAATAGATCCTGCTGTGTAGAGTGTGTTCTTGGTATAGCTATCTGAGCCCGCAAACAAGCCTTAGGCACCCAAATTTGTCTTGATTGTGGGCTAGCCTTCATCGACCTTTTGGGCACCCAAATAGATTTCACTTTAGCCGAAGAATTTCCGGACGACCTCTTATTAGTGACGTGTCGATGGTTATTAATAAGAGGCTTCCCCCGTTCTGTTGGCGTGGTTGCAACCGGGTGTTCGCCTTTTCGTACCCACACTTGGTTCACTTGTTGGAGCATTCTGCTGCGCAGGTTCTTTTGATGTCCGGCATAGGTAGTACTCTGCTTCTTTTGCCTTTGCTCCACCTTTGGTCGTTGCCTCCTTCTGGCCCTTGGAAAAGAAGGGAGTTCCGTTGCATCCCTGACTCCTTTTTTGCAAATATCATTCCTCTGCAACACAGGGTTTTGAACAAGAACAGCATGGTCATCTTCATGTGTACCCCTGGAGGGACCAGGAGTCCGTGCCTTTCCTAGTTCCTTGAGTGTTCCTTTATCCAACTCTATTGTAATTCGACTATGATTGACCCATACGTGAAGAAGTCCACTTCTTAGGTTTAAGTTGACTGCTTGGTCATAGATCCAGTCTTGACCCAAGACAAGAGGTTCAATGAGATCCTCATCTTGACACACTAGTGCTTTAACTGTCATTGCCTCATCATGAATGTAGAGGGGAAGTTCCACCTCGCCCATGCAAGGGGTTTCCACGCCTCCCAATCCTATGAGATATGCTTCCACAGGATTGACAGTTAACTGTAACTCTTGACAGTAAGACACTCTAACAGCACTAGTGGCGGCACCTGAGTCAATCAAGGCTGTTACAGTCCTTGCACTCTTTTCTTGTCCTATTTCTAGGGTTACGAAAGGACGTCGATCAGTTATCCTAGGTGAGCTGGTTCCTGCAACTTCACACATTGCCATATGATATCCTTGGTCTGCATAGTCATCTGTCCTAGGCTGCTCTCTACCTTGCCTTCGTAATTTCATCCTTCTGATGCGTTCTAAAGCTTCTGCTTGAGCTTCTTCTCTAATTCGCTTCTCTTCCTCTTTGCGTTTCTTAGCAGTGTTGAGTCGGCTGAGCATTTCCTCCGTGAGGGGTTCCTGATACAACTTGACTCTGCATCCGCTAATATAATTAGGGAGAACATCACCCTCTAACGTGGCTAATTGTACTGCTCCACTCGTGGAGATCCTATTGATGATCATAGGTCCGTAGCCTCTCTTTTCTAGCTTCCTCGCGTGTTGTTTTAGTGTATAGACTAAGACTAGATCTCCTGCTTTCAAACCCTTATCCTTTACGTGTGCATCAAAGTATGCCTTCTGTCTCTTCTTGGCAGCATATATGCCTGCAGCAGCTCTCAGTCTTGTTTCTCCTAATCGTTCAAGGTCAAAAATTCTAGAGGAGAGCTCATGACCTGTCCATTCGTGCTCTTGTGCTACTCTCAATGTAGGAATCAGGAAGTCCAAGGGTAGCACAGCGTTTTGGCCAAATACCATCTGAAAGGGGGTGGCTTGGAGTACCGTTTTGTAGGCAACTCGGTACGCCCAAACAGCATGGTGTAGCTGTTTGTCCCAGTCAGAACGTTTAGTGTTCACTAGTTTCGTCAGTACATTGCATAGAATCTTATTAGTGCTCTCAGCTTGTCCATTAGCTTGAGGGTGATAAGGGGCAGACTTCTTGTGTATTACCAAGAATTCTTGGAGTAGATTTTCAATAACTTCATTCAAGAAGTGAGTGCCTCTATCACTTACAAGCTCTATAGGTAGTCCATATCTCGTGAATACATTCTCAAACAAGAATTTGGCAGTTGTTTGAGCATCGTTCTTGGTCGTAGCTTTTACCTCTACCCACTTGGTGAGATAATCTGTTGCCACAATGATGTATTCCGCATGAGAACCCTTAGCTGGGGGATTAATAGGACCTACGAAGTCTATTCCCCACTTAGAGAATGCACGTCCACCCATCATAGGTTTCAGTGGCATCTCATCTTTGCGTATAGGATACTGAGTCCTTTGACAGACATCACACCGTTTCACATAGGTATGTGCATCCATGTGAAGGGTAGGCCACCAGAAGCCCGCAAATAGTATCGCCTTGATTACCCGATCTGGTCCAAAGTGTCCTCCTGCTACACCTTGGTGAGCAGTTTCCAAGATCTTCAGATATTCACTTTCGTGGACACATAGTCTCAGGTAACCATCTTTACCGCGCTTATATAGATTATTACCGATGAGTGAGTAATCCTGGGCTTCTTGTTCTAAACTCCTTTTCCTAGCTAGAGTCATGTCTGGAGGGAATGTGTTTGTTCTCAAGAATGATACTAGAGGTTCACTCCAATCTGGCACAATGGATACTTGATAAAGAGTGGCATGTTCCACTGGTGGTTTAGTGCAACAGATTGGGCATTCCTTGCACAACTTTTGGACATCAGCTTCCATAGTTGGCCAATGCACTCCGAATCTCTTTAGAGTCTGCAGAGTTCTTTGCTTTGAATGGTGTTGCTCTAACGCACCTACATGTGCTAATTGCAACCATTTAGCGTACTCATCTTCTTCTACGCAACAAGCCAAGATCCCTTGATCTGTGTGCTTGTACATGCTTCCGGCCATGATGTGATACTTTTGGGCTTTTACAACCTCTCTATTCCGTGTGTTTACCACTGGATGGTTGGGCCCGTATGTCAATACAGGTACCAATGGCTTAGCCCACTGTGGTACCACTTCCAAATTAAACAAGTAAGCATCAGGAAGGTCATCTGACACTCCTTGTGGGGCTTCTCCCGATGTGAGCCTAGAGAGATGATCGGCTCTCAAATGAGTCCTACCTTTCCTTACCACAACCTCAAAATCGTATTCCATTAGCAAGAGAAACCATCTCACTAATCTTCCTGTATTGCATGGCTTGTTTACAAGATATAACAATGCCTGATGATCAGTAAAAAATTTAAACTTATTTGCAAGCAAATAGTGTCTAAATTTCTTGACTGCATATACCATGCCTAATCCTTCGCGCTCTGTAGTGGTGTAATTCCGTTCAGCCGCATTCAATTGTCTACTGGCATAGGCGATTGGAAGATCCATATTACCTTCACCAGTAGGTTGTGCCAGCACACATCCAATAGCATAATTGGATGCATCCACATGAACATGGAATGGCTTATTCCAATCTGGTGTGGTTAAGATTGGTGCTGAACACAATCTTCGTTTAAGCTCCTGGAAGGAATTCTCACATTCATCCGTCCACTCAAAGTTTGTCAGAAGTCCGTACATGGGCTTTGCGATGACAGCATACATGTGGATGAAACGTCGGTAATACCCACAATGCCCCATGAAAGCTTGTACTTCCTTGACATTCTTTGGCCTAGGTAGCTCCGCTATGGCTCTCACTTTTTCTTCGTCAGTAGATATGCCATTCTTTGACACTATATGTCCTAGGATCTTGCCTTGCCTGACCATAAAAACGCACTTTTCTGGGTTCAGGCAGACTTGATATTCTCTACATTTGTCAAAGATTTGTCTGAGTTCAGGAACATGAGTTTGCCTAACATTGGAATGAGCACAAAGATCATCAACATAGACTTCTAAACTCTTCCTCAGGAACTCCTTAAACACATGGCACATCAGCCTCTGGAAGGTGGCTGGTGCATTGGTAAGCCCAAATGGCATTACTCTAAAAGCAAAAATGCCCCATTCTGTGGCAAAGGCTGTCTTATGCTGATCCTCTGGAGCTATGGCTACTTGATTGTAACCCGAGAATCCATCAAGGAAACTGTACACTTCCTTGCCTGCCACTCTTTCTAAGAGATGTTCTGTGATGGGAAGCGGATAGTTATCTCGAATCGTGGCGGCATTAACCTTTTTCAAGTTAATGCACACACGCAGCTTGCCATTCTTCTTGGGCACCACAACGATGGGGGATACCCATTCGGTGTGCTCAATTTCGTAGATAAATCCAGCTTCAACCAATCTATCTATCTCTTCCTTGATCTTAGCAGCGTAATTATCGTTATATGTATAAGGCTTTTGCTTAGAGGGTTTGGCATCTGAGGTCATGGGGATGGTGTGCGAGCATATGTCCGGGTCAACCCCTTTCAAATCCTTGTAACTCCAAGCGAATACATCTCTGTATTCTCTTAGCAAGGCAATCAATTCGTGCTCTTCTTCTTCTGTCAGGTCATGGCCTATATACGTGCATCTCTCCTCTCCTTCTTCTATGGCCACTACTATTTTCTTGGTGGTTTCTTTGTTATCATAGGCCTCTCCCGATTGTGCCTCTCGTTTAGGCATTCTTATCATGACTCTCCTGTCATCTATCTCATACTTCTTAAAATTTTCTGGGACCTCAAACAAAGATTCTTCCTCCTCTGGTGAGACTTCTTTCTTCTTTCGGTTCTTTCCTTCTTCCTTCGCGGTCATATGTGTTGCTAATCTTACATCATTTGTAACCTCTCCATGCCTCTGGGGTTGAAATTCCACTTCATGGAAATATTCTTCATCTGATGCAAATGGAGGGTCCATAATGATTGACTCTAGATCGGAGTCACTTGCATCCTCAAATGCATCAGGGCTCGGTTCGCATTCTTCTAACACTGCCTCTCCCATGATTGGCTCAATGGAGAAGACTGAAATATCATAGCCATCCTCATCACAGTGAGGTGTCCATTGTTCTTCATTGATGGCTACGTCCATTGTTGCTAAAATTTCTGCCCAGCCATGGGGTTCAAATTCCTCGTCTGGAAAAACTACAGGTGCATAGGCTGGGTCTTGAATGGGTCTATGGGTTTCGTTTGCACCTATTTCTCTGGCCTTTTCTCTCTTCTCTTCCTCCACTGCTACTTTGCACATCCATAAGTGAGTGTCTTCGTGCATCCAGGAGGATCCTGATCCTATGGAATGCACAGATTCTGTATCATCTTTGGCTCTATGGATGGGATTCCATTGGATAGGAGGGACATCTCTATGAGAATAATCCTTGAGATTGACTTTGGTTGTAACACCTAAGTGCTGCAGGTACAAAGAATTGGTTCCCCAATCCTGTACCACTTGCAACTGTCGCATGAATGGTCTTCCCAAAATCATCTCATAGGCATGATTTTTGCTGAAGTCACATATGGCAAAGGTATGTTCAAACTCGACACCACAAGTGGTGAGAGTTATTCCTTCTAGCAATCCTAGAGGTCTCTCTATGTGACCATCGGCCATCTGCAATTTCATCCTCGTTGGCCTGAGTGCCGGCTTGCCCCAACGCTTCCAAAGGGAAGTAGTGGCAATTGCAACTCCTGCACCTGAGTCCAAAATTGCCTTAGTAGTGTAGTCCTGGTAGGTAATGGGAAGATAGGTGTTCCCTTCTTCACCTTCACACATATCTCCTATCTTATCCAAAGGAATTTCTGGCACTGTCCTATGGGATCCTACCCGGGAATGAGGTTTTGCAACTTCAGTTACTCGACTGGCTGCACATTTCCGCGCGTTTAGTCTATTCTCAGGCAGTTCTTCCAAAGTGCAATCGCGTTGCATCTTGGTGTTCGTTACTGCCTCCGTGTTCCTTGGTATGACTGAGTCGTCATTCCTTACCATGACTGTGGGTGTTCTCATACATGTGGACTTTGCTTCCCATGGGCCTGTGAAGTGGGGTAGCTCTTGTATGGAATTAGACTCAAAGTCCAATCTCTCGTGAGACTGAGTACTCTCATGTTCCCCGTAAATGGATGGGATGTCTTGTGGGAATTGGTCGTGTGCATCGTCCACAAGTTCAAAAGGAGGGGCGACCTCACTTTCGTTATTCCATTTATCTTCTTGAATCTCTCGTAGGAAGTCTGGTGCAAACCGATTCATAGAAGAAGAAGTGTCTGGCTCCGTAGAATTGGGCACATAAGCAACCTGGGAAGGGGGGCTTATTCTATCGTTGGCTCTCTCCTTGTTCCCATGGATGGCTGGAGCACAAGCTTCTTGGGGAGGATTACTTATTCTATTACTTTTCCGAACAGGCTCATACGCTCTCTGAGAAGGAATGTAGGTCACCTGTGGAGGTACGTAAGCTTTCGGGGGAGGCTCATGTGACTGTTGGGGGGGAAGATAAACATCTTGAGGAGGCACATGGGCTTCCTGAAGAGGCTGGCTTATCCGTTCTCTTGCCCTCTCCTTTCGTTGAGGGGCAGGTTCCTTCTCTGATTGTGCAATTAACTTCTCTATTCTTTCCAGCAGTCCATCAAAGTGTAACTGCGTCTTAGCTGAACTAGAAATGTTAAATAGGCGACTGGCCTCAAACATGGTCTGAGCCAATTCCACCATTTTGGCACAAATCTTAGTTCGTTCAAGCTCTAGCTCGGCTCTAGGGTAGCACTTTTCATGATCGGTGATGGTTGGCCCTTCTTGGATTCTGGCCTGATATGCTTTAAGCATCATATTAAGGTCCTCGGGAGTGGGGTCAGCTAGGACTGATCCTACTCTAGGGGGTGGTGGGATTTGATGAGGCGGTGGGGAAGGTGGTGGGTCGGATGGAGATGGGAGTGGTGGGGGCGGGGTAATGTGAGAGGGAGTTGGAGCTGTGAGTTCAGTTATCCTCGCTTTGGTTTCTCTTATGCTTTCTTCAAGTTCGTTTATCTTTTTTGCCCATTGTCTTTTCATTCTTTCTCGACTATCTTTCCATGCTCTAGTTCTTTTCTTTGTTACGCTCTCGGTTTCACTAGCCTCTGGGCCCTTTTCTTGGCTTGCCTCTTGGTTTTGCTGCAATGCCTGAGCTCTAGTAACCACCTGCACTGGTGCAGTGGAAGTGACACTTCCTGAGGCATCCACAACCAACCCAATCACATTGATAGGAGTGATTTTTGGCATGTTATTGGGGTTCTTTGGGCAATCTCGTAAGAGATGCTCTTTTCCACAATCTTGGCAAAAGCCTTGGATCGTCACGGACTGGTTTTGTGTAGGTGCTGGTAAGGGACAATCACGAATGAAGTGATCCCCCTGACATCGGTAGCATGGTCCTCTAGGAAAGGGTGGTCGTACCTGCCTAGGTTGAGGCCTAGGGTTGGGGTTTGCATACATGACGTTCGTGTAATCGGACTCCCAACTAGGTTCACTTGGTTCTTCACTATAGTAGGACTCACCATGTTCTGGAGACTGCATGTAGTAAGCTTGGGGACTATCGACATGTGTAGAATCAAAGCTATGGTCACTTGGGTCACTTTCCGAGATCAATGGGGTTACTGGTACTATGGCCCTATTCAGGTTTTCTTCTGCAACAGCATACTTCACTGGAATCACATTAGCGGGGTTGGGAGGCTGTTGAGCTAGTACCGGTTGGGGTCTCTGTTGGGCTTGATATTGTGGTTGGTAGGTTTGTTGGGGTCTAGCATATTGTGGTGGTGGATGTTGGTTCTGGTATCGGCCTTGTTGGTAGGGCTGCGGATAGGGTTGCCTAACTGCCTGCTTGTTGTATGGGCAATCTTGTGCGGTGTGATTGGTGTATCTCCGTTCTATGGTGCAGTACTGGCTACTAGGGTTTACTTGGGGTTGAGCCATAATAGGGCTGACATTCGCCATGTGGTCGCCACCACAAGTATAGCATCTTTTCACAGGGGCAAACCTTGGGATTTGCTTGCTCGATACACCTAATTTCTGAGCTACCTTTTCGGCAAGTTCCTCAATTGATGTGGACTGCGTGGAAGAGTGACTAGATGCACTATCTGAATCTTTGTAGATTTTGGAAAGCTCTAGTTCTTCCCCTAGGTTATCTTCAATGTCAATGCACATGCGTACACACTCTTCTATAGTCCTAGGGTCCTTCAGATACACGTAGGATCTCAATTTCGTACTCAGCAATCCATCAAGGAATAAGGCTACTTGTTTAGCAGATGTGGGTAGCTCCGAAATAGGGCACCTTTCAAGATATTGTCTAAATCTTCTTCCGGCCAATCTGACAGTCTCTTGGGAGGTCTGTTTGAAGCTGTGGATCAATGAGGAGGTATTGTGTCTTATGCCGCTCTTAGAGAACTCTACAATGAATGCCTCTAGGAGTTGGTCTATGCTCCTGAACTGACGCTCATCTAATGGCTGAAACCATGTAAGTGCCGTGTTCCTAAGGGTTAGACCGAAGGCATTGTACTGCGTGAACAGATCTTCCACTTGTTCCGCTCTCAAGACTTGCTTGAACTCTGCCACATGATCATAGGGGTCTCCTGTGCCGTCAAAGTAATTCTTCATGGACTTAACTAGCTGGGTGGGTCTCAAAGTTCTTGTGTGCTCTCTAGGCCTTGGCAGAGGAAATCCATCTACATTTCTTTGGTTCCTGTGGGCTCTATGCATCTCAGGTTCTACCCTATTCGTCTCTGTTCTCGTTCTTTCTCTGCCCACTGGGTTGGCAAAACTTACTTCTGGTCTATCTCTACTTCTGTCTCTTTGCGTACCATGAGCTTGGGAAGTTCCAGCCCTAGGGTGACCATAGGATACATTTGATCTTGGTTGAGGGAAAATAAATTCACCCTTCCAAGTGTAAGCATGCCTATCATTTTCTGTCACCACAAAGATCCGTTCTGAAGCATGATCTAAATAGGTCACTCTGCCTGGGCTATCCGGATCCTTAAACTCGTAGATCATGATATTTCCTATGTCTGTCGGCTGATTAGACTTATACCTCCAAAAGGCTTCATCAGTTTCTCGATTGAGGAGCAACTCTATGCTCTTGTTGTCTTGGGGGACCCATTCAGGCGTGATAATCCTAGTGAGAACTGATTTACCTCGAGGGGTTCTAGGTTCTGCACCCACGTTCCCTTGTTCCAGGTCCCCTAAGTCCGCTTCTGAGATTACGTTCCCAAAGTCATCTGTCCTATCAGGGTGACTAGTGACTACATATATCGTTCCTTCTTTGTCCAGGTATGCACCATTTTCAAACTTGACAGCTGGGTGCTCTAGTCCAATGGATTGGTCAGGGTTTTTAATCTGGACCACCGATCTTCCTAGGCCGTCCTCATAGATGCTAGCACCTAGTCGGTTGGTCCTAAGATATTCCAGCTGTGTTTTGTAAGGGCCTTCTACCCTGTACAAATAAGGCACACCTGAACTTCCCGTAGGTCTGTCCATGCCTTGAGACATCTCTGACTCACTGGTATCAGAGCTAGGGTAATGAGAGTGGCGACTCAACTGCTGGGCCCAAGACCTTGCAGTGTGGTTGACACTAGCCTCTGAAGACCTAAGGCTTTGTCTTTCCCTTGCTAATTGTCATCCTGATCTAAGGTTCATATGCCTAACTGATTAGCCCAATTTTTTTCAGAGTACAACCTCGTTGCCGATTAATTGGTACCAGTCACTTGATTCTTTTTAGTTAATTATTGTGTTTATGGTCTTGTCTGATATCACATCGTCGGAATACTTGAGTGTTCTTCGTAATTTCAGGTTGATCGTTCCACGTTAGGTTCTTTTCCTTTAGGTTATCGACAGTACAGTAACTAAGTTTTTAGCTTGAACTTGAGTTCCTTAATAGTCTTCAACTTGATAACTGCCTATCGTCGCCCTGACTTACTCCTATCTCTACTCGTTCTTAGCTTGAGCTAGGAAATGACAGAGGGAGTTGAGAATAATCCAACCTTACTTGTTGATCCCTTGCTTTATGGTGCTCAAGAACCCGGTTCTCAAGCTTGCAAGGAAACCTTGCTTTGTACGCTCCCAGCTGCTCTCAAATGACCTATAAAAGACCCACGGTTAGCTCAATGCTTATATTCAAAGGACAAAACCAACCACTTTCATTCATGTAACATAAACACACATGTGCATTCTGACTTTTAGGAAAATAATTCTAAAGACCCCTGACTTTGATCCCCCTGGGTATGGTCAACTTCAAAATACCCTATCTAAAAATCAATGCATTATCTTTATAAAAAACAGTTGAGGGCTTGTAGTATATGCTACGAGCTTTCCAACAAGCCCTAGAGCTCAAAAAATGGATCTCGTATGAAAAAGTTGTGACCGTTCAGGGTTCTAGGGTTACGACAGGGTTCAAACAGGATCACTGTGCAACAGGTTTTCCCCAAGTTGTTTTCCTAAGGCTTCCCCATGTGCTCAAGAGCATAATATTTGTGCCCAAAATTAGCCCAACTTTTCAATTAACAAACCCTAAAAATTTGGCTAAAATTGGCTGTCAATCGCGATGGATAGGGCTGTCAATCGCGATGGACACTCAGTCAATCGCGATGGACAGAGAGTTCAGTCGGTCGCGATGGACACCCAATTCAATCAATCGCGATGGACAGAGACTTCAGTCAATCGCGATGGACAGGAGGTTGAGTCAATCGCGATGGACAGGCAGTCTGTCGCGATGGACAGAGGGTTGAGTCAATCGCGATGGACAGGCAGTCTGTCGCGATGGACAGAGGGTTGAGTCAATCGCGATGGACAGGCAGTCTGTCGCGATGGACAGGCAGTCTGTCGCGATGGACAGGGCTGTCAATCGCGATGGACAGAGCTGTCAATTGCGATGGACAGGAATTTTGCAAGATTTTCAAAAATTTTAGTGGGAATGTGGTGTGCAGGGTCTCTAGTCCACTGTGGTGCACTCAGATTGACCAACAAGTGAAAATTTCTGTCAATCGCGATGGACAGAGGGCGGCGACTGCGAGACAGTTTCGTCGAGTTCCGTACCTGCGCAGAAAGCTGGAGATGGTGATGTGACCTGTACCTGCAAGTCAGCTCAGAAAACATGCAAAAACAGCACATGCAAATTCGCTCTCTCGCTCTCTCTCACAAGTGAAATGAGGGAAATGAGGTGGAGGTGGGGATATAGTCAAAAAACTGAAATTTTCGCGATGATGGATATGGAGGTGGTAGGTGGTGATGATGATGATGGAAATGAAGACAGTAAAGAAAGTAAAAGAAAATCGATGAGAGTGAAGAAAATACCTACAACTCCAACGCGTCAACTCTACGTCTTACCATCACACGCTCGTCCTCAAAGCTCGATCCCCGGCAACGGCGCCAAAATTTGGTGTAGCTCAATGATGAGTAGCACCTCCTTTAATGTCAATCCGGGAAGACGTGAGGATGGTATGAAGACCTCGAGCAAGTGGCGGCACAAGTGCGTGAGTGAGAAGCACACAAGCATGCACACACATACACACACACACGCACACAAGGCAAGACAAAGAGTGAGAATCAATGGAGCTTTTCGATTACTTTCAAAATGCTCTTACAAGTTCGTTTCAATTACAATCTAGCCTCAAAAATGAGCTCTCTAGCTCTTTTTATAGTTTTTGACTAGCTTTTGGCCCTGTCCAGACCTAGTGTCCGGCCTAGTTAAAAAGTAGGTTCCAGGGCCAATTTGAGGGCTCAAACGGAGTCTAAAAAATACGAAAATTGATATGTAGGTACTTCTAAGGCTCCTCAAGCTCAAGGACTCCTTGGCTTGCATAAAATGGAGCTACAAAAATATGAAATGGTATTTACAATGATTGTTAGTGATAAGAATCACTGTTCAAAGATGTAGATTGGAAAAATTGAAGGGCCTATCTGCCAGATTTGCGTCGACTGCTTTGTCTACTTACTCCTTCACCTTGTTCTGACTCTCTCCGTTGGCTTCCTTGTCTCGTCAATCCTTGGGTTCCCTGGCTTCCTTGTCTAGTCAGTCCTTGAGTGCCCATACTGCTCTCAACACACTCTGTCCAATATTTGATCAGTGAATGGCAAGGGGAAATGATCCTTCTTTGTGCGCTCGTTCAACTTTCGATAATCTATGCAAATACGGATTTTCTTGTTTTTCTTCGGAACAACTACAATTGGTGATACCCATTCGCTGGATGCGATGGGATATATAAATCCTGCCTCCAATAATTTGGTCAATTCCAGCTTGATCAATTCCGAGTAGACTGGATTCGTTCGCCTGAGTCGTTGGCATATTGGTCGTGTGCCTTCTTCCAAGTCTATATAATGTTGGCAGATTTGGGGATCAATTCCTCTCAGATCACTGTACGACCATGCAAAGGCCTCGCTAAAACTTTTGAGTGTCGTTTTAATGCAGTCTCGTACTCCATCTGGTAGCTCTGACCCTACACTCAAGAACTTTTTTGGAAAAACTTCCCATTTTTCCAACTGAGCTTCTCGTGAGTATTCCTTATTTCTTGATGACACTGTGATTGGAATGTGCTCTCCGATCACGCGTGCATGGTTGGCCAGCAAATCATTGTCTTGTTCTCTTTCGATTGAACCTAGTTTCTTCAATTCAACTTTTGCAATGGCTTCCGACACTTTAGTCTTACTCTTCGCTTCTTTTTCCGATTCTCGACTTCTCCTTAGAATCTCTGCTTCTAGCATTCTAACTCTTTCTTTCAACTGTTGCACTTCCATTGTCGGAGCTAACTCTAGTTTCAACTCTTCTCTTGAAGTTCCCTTCTCCAGGGATTGAGTAGCTTTGTTTTTACTTGCGTCTATACTCAACATGTAGCAATCAAATTTACTTGTATGTGTCAACCATCCCAGCAACTCCTGGTCCGAATCATCGTTATAGAGCAATGGATTTTGATACTCTCCCATCTTCGTGTCTTGATTCTTAAAGAGCTGCAAGTTGAACCCGTCTTGAAGCAGATTCTTGTAGGTGTCCGTGTTCAAAGAAAACCTAGCTTGTGCACTCTCGTGCCTTGCTTTCTCCTTCTCCTTCTTGTCCATCTCTTCGACTATTATTGTCTGCTTCTTGTTGCTCGAGGGTGGGGATACTTGTAATTGAATCCGATCAGACTTTGGCCCTATTGAAATAAAACATGTGCGCCAGTCATGCACACATTCGGCTTGCACCAGCCATGGCCGTCCAAGTAGGATCGAGAAGGTAGCCTCTGAGGTCCTTGGTCTTACTATCAGATAATCAACTTTAAACTCTAAACCGCCCACAACTGTACTTACATTTTTCAAAAGACCCGCAGGCTTCACTTGTGTTTGATCCGCCATTCTCAAGGACATCGGCGTTTCTTCCATGTGGTTGAGGCCCAAAGCTTTCATCATGAACTCAGTCATAAGGTTGACTGCGGCTCCACTATCTAACTGAGCACCAGGGACTGCATATCCTTTAATCTCGACCGTCACAGTTGGAGCGTTCGAATCAATTTGCGTCGTAATGCTTTGAATGATCCCTTGGACATCTTTATCTTGTCTATTTTTATCTTGAGCTTTCCTCGGCTTCTTTATATATTCGTTGTAGAATTGTTTTCGATAAGCAGGTGAACATTTTAGCAATGTGCCAATATCCAGCGTGACTTCCGTGTCCGCGAGCAACTTTACAATATCTACTTCTTCCGAACTTTGTCTTTCCTTTCTGATCTTAGGAGCTTTCAGTCTTTCAGGGAATGGTGCTATGCCCGGCACAAACTCCTTGGTCACTGGTGGAAGGATCTCAACCTCTTCCCCATCCTCAAGCTCTTGCTGCTCAACAAATCCTCCAACTTGGTTTTCTACCTCTTCGTGTTCAGCTATCCTCTCTTGACTCCCTTCTTCACCTTCGCCTCCTGGATTCTTCTTCGAGTACTCTTGAGTCCTTGTGACTACTGCCACAGTTGGATCTTTGTGTGGTTTCTTGGCCTCGTAAGCATCCACAAAGTGCATTGACGAGCTAGAGCCTTCTTGAGGGTTCAGTGTCTTGAACACTACTCCGATCGTAGGAACGTGCTCTTGAACTCTCGATGTGGAATGCATTTGAGTATCAACATAGTTCGAGGACCCTACTGGTCCTTTTTCCTTGCCGGCGGCAGCTCTTCGTTTTGGACAATCTTCATCAAAGTGACCCTCTCCACTACAGTACCTACATAGTGGGGTGTAATCAATTGGTTTCTTTTCGTTTGGACATCTAGATTGAGTATGGCCAAAGCCATGACATCTCCAGCACTGGATTGGACCATCTCTTCTTTGATCACGCACGGCTCCTCTTGGATAGTCTCCTCCTTGACCCTGAGCACCATATCCATAAGTCGGTCTGTTTTCCCAACGAGATGTAGGTGGTACACTTTGAGCGGGCAATCCCGTGTAAGGTCTTTCTCTTGTATCTCCTGATTTCATGGTCCTTTCTTCATAGGCTCTCTTGTTGTAACATCGGTCCTCCGTGTGATTTGTTCTTCCACAAAAAGTACAACGCATCCTAGGTGGCGATCTATCTATGAATACTCTCGAGACTGTAGGGCATTCTGAAGCCAAATGGCCGTAACCATGGCACTTTCCACACCATGTATTTGATCGAAACACTTGATTCGGGTTTGTTGTGACCTCTGGTTTTACTGTATATGTCTCTTGAGTTATCGTGGCAGCTTTTATAGCTTGCGTGACCAATTCCAATATTCGTTCTTCAGTTAGCGCAGGCTTTGCCTCGCCTGGCATGCTAGTGGCAGCTACAAAAGCTGGGGTCGTCAATGCGGGACTTCCTTGACCTGGATCCTTCATCGGTATATTTCCTGGGCCTCCCATAGGCTCATATAAGAGCTCCATCTTTCTTTGTTGGCATAATTGGACTTCCTCCCAAAGCCTTGCTTGTTCCTTAGCATCCATTAAAGTTGCCGGTCTTGTCAGACTGATATGCTGCTGTGCTGTAGGATCTCTCAATCCCGAAATGAATCTTCTCTTCAATGTCTCATCGTTCGGGGCATTTGCGCCCATCTTTCTCACTATTGTTTCCATTCTCTGAATGTAGTTATCGATGCTTTCATTGACTCCCTGTCATAAATAATCCATTTGTTGGGCCAATCTATCTTGGAAGCCTTGTCGTCGAAACTTTGCCAAGAAGGCTTCCTTGAGCATTTGATAAGTTCCACGCTCTTGTGGTGTCAAATTCCCATACCAATTGGCTGCCTCATCACGGAGAATAGCCGGAAAAATTTTCAACCTTTGATCCTGGTCAACTACATCATTGGCCTCACAAGTAACCTCAAACAGCTGGATAAAACTATCCGGATCTTCGTCCCAAGTACCTGAGAACTTGGTGAAGTCCCCCAAATGAACTGAAATTCGCTGAGCCATTTCGAACAGAGGTGTGATGTCGATATCACTTTGATCCCAAAAATTTAGCACACGTGGCTTCAGGATCCCTCCTTCAAATTTCCGCACTTGATTCGCGACTCTCCTACGGGAGTACACGTTTTTGACTGATTTCTTCGAGCCAATCGAGGTCCACTCACCTGGCGGTTCCCACCTTCTCCTTTCTCTTTCAAGGGCTCTTCTCTGAGCACGTTCCTCTCTTTGAGTTTGTGTTGCTACTGACGATGAGCTCCCCTCGCTCATGTACTAGATCGTGGGGTCCACAAGCTCGGCCAACCTGTGGCGCTAGGCGAACCTATGGCACTCTCTTATAGAGACGTACCAAGCTATTTCCCGACAGACGCACCAAATGAAAGGGTCCCTAAGCCCAAGGAAAAAGTGATTGTGAAAGCCTTTATTTTGCTTAACCCCTCGCAATTGATCCACTTGGATTACCTAGAGCCCACAATTACCTCGCAATGGATTTTTCCTATGTCTATGCACTAGCCATAAATTCCCGGCAAACGCACCAAAATGATAAGCTTCTTAGCCCCAGGAAAAAATGATTATACGAGACTTTATTTGGTTTAATCCCTCGCAATCGGTCTACTTGGATTACTTAGAGCTCGCAATTATCTCGAAATGGATTCTTCTTATGTCTATGCACTAGCTCAAATGCTTCCCGGCAAACGCACCAAATGAATAAAGCTTCTAATGCCGCAGGAAAATCCGATGTGAGCTCCAAAAGATCGGAGTAGCTCCTTGAAGACATTGTTGGTTCTTCTAATAAACCTCTTGTGCGCTATAAATATGCTCTGATATGTCTAATATGGGCTCGCAAAGCTTATTGTGGCTGATTTTTCTTATAGACGCTGATACGTTAATATTGGAAGACAAAGGGCGCTAAAACAACTGTGTTGCATATGTACAAAAAGGGCTTAGAGAGAAAAAACTGAAGTTTAGGCCTCATATAAGTTTCTGATCTATCGACTTACCCCGCAGGAAGGAGATTCGTATTCAATAGTATATATGAAGAGCAATAAAACAAGAAATCTTCTGAGCGTATGCATGCGCTGACGGGGGAAGGAGAGAGATAACATCAAATATCGTCGCCCAACTCATTCAAAGCAAATGAGCACACGATCAATCCACACGTTCAAAGGTTTTGCGGTGAATGCCTGGCTCTGATTAAGGGAACCGAGTGATATCGGATCCTGATTGCGTTGTAATGTATGAAAGATGTTCGCTCTGTTCAGAAGAACGCACCGTAACGAAGCCGCATCAATACTTCCGGAACCATGGACCTAATGCGTTGAAGGCGTTACAGGGAAAATGTAATCCGAATAAAGCATCGACGTGACCTTAGTGTATGAAACAGAGAACCAATCTTTCATTGTCGGCAATTTGTAATAAGGTGGAGAGCATGGGAGAAACCGCCAAAAGGCACAGGATCTGTATCAACCAAAAGAACTCAAGCCGGAGGTGTTAAACCCTAAAGCATACAAAAGGTTGTCCTCATGCACACCCGCAGAACAAGTTATCTTGGTAATGTGAGGCTAGTGCAAGAAAACCTGTGATTGACCATATGTTCTGCACACACTTGGGCAATGCCTCTGTAAATCAAAATTTGTGTAGACCTGTATTACACAGGTAGCGCCTTGTATATGGAAATGGGCATGGGTCTTTTGGGATGAACAACTCTGTCTGAGGATATGATTTTACATGTGATTGATGGCTACTTTGTGCATGTAGATGAGCCGCGCTTATTCTGTATTGAGGCTCTAATCTAAGGGGGAGACTTGGATGTTGTAGGTTTTTTGATCTCGCATGTTTGACACTCTCTTCCTGTGTGCCTTTAACCTCTCTTCCCCCCCCCCCCCCCCCGCTAACCACTCCCCTCACTGGCCGCTAAACTACACCTATGTGCATTAAACCCCAGACTTTGTTTTGAGTTGGTGTATCAGAAACTGTGACACATCGCAGCTTTATTTACTCTCCCTATCTGTGGATCAAAATAGATATCTTGCATTTTCCTTGAATGAAACCTACACATGTGATTTTAAGTGCCTATCTCTGTAATGACGCAAAGCAACAAGAACACGACTGAATCAAATTCAGCAACAAAGAAAACACCGAACTCGATAGGTTTTGAACTACTCCGAGCATTCAAAATATATAATTTTCTTTTGTCACACATTCTGCAAGTTTCTCTTTGTATGAGGCTGCATACGTTCATAATCCGCTTGCATGCCTACATCAATTTTTTTTTAATCTCAGAAAATATGTAGCAGGCATAAAAACATGTCTCTCTAGCAATACTTCTTATTTGAAGGTTTGAACACTGGAAATCAAAGATGTGATGTGAAATCTGAATCGTGAGGGTATTGCTATGGTCCATTTTCGTTAGCAGAACATTCGAGGTAGCCTTGCGCATGTAATAAACATGAATCCCAATATAAAAGAAATGATTGAGCAGTATGGTCATGCATTCTCATGATTTTAGTACATGAATTTCAAGGCAGGTGGTCCCTATCCACCTTTACTAATATCGATCCTGTCAGAACTTAAGAAAGACATGGATAACCTAACACAGTCGATGCATTCCTCAGCCCTTTGAAAGTTTCCAGAAGTGAGCAGCAGCAGCAACATTTTTCTTTCACCATCACTCCACGTATGATGGCAAAACCTCGAACATATAGCATTCTCTTCAAAACGAACTGCCGTAGAACAGCAAAGCACTCGATGTCCGAAGGGGGAAAGTCCTCGTTCCTTCATTCGTCATGCTTGCAGATGCTTCCTTGCGCAAAACCAATCGGAGACAGCTACAGACTCCTTATTCACGACCACTGTTCCAGAATGAGTACACCCTTGCTAACAGAGATCTCTCCGAGAGCTGCCATGAAGGACCAGGTTGCCCCTCTTTTCTTTTCAGCAAACCCCCTTTCCTTCTACACGTAGCGGCTGCCCCTTTTTCTCCTTCGAATCCCTCCTGCCACGGGAACAGAGATAGAGAGAGGGGGGAACCTCGAACACCAGCTCGAGCTGCGCCTGCATAGACTGTACCAAAAGATCCTTCACCTACACGTTGTGCAACGAGAAAAAAAACTTTCCTCCCCCCTTTCTGCGACGTAATGCCTTCCTTTTCAAACTGTAGAGGTGCCCCTACAAATTGCATCTACAGCCCCCCATACCACATTGGGTCGAGCTGTTAGGCACACCCACCCGACTTCTGCCCCCTCCCCCTCTTCAATGCCTGCAGCCGTTGTGGCCCTTTTTCGCGCACCCCTCGTCTGCTCTTCCTGTCTTCTGATATCTGTGAGCACCACGAAAGCAAGACCAAAAAAGAAAAACGAAATGGGGGGGGCCACTCCTCTGAGAGATGTCAGCCCTTAAGAACTTCCCCCCTTCTACGGATGGGAACAAAACAACAGCCCCCAAAAAATTAAACTCCAGCCACCTTTTTTAGCAAGATCAGCTGCCCCCCTTTTCTAGTTTTTTTCGTCAGAGCCCCACTCCCTTTTTTCTGTTCTTTCGTTAGAGCCCACCCTTTTCTGAACCATGAGGTTCAAAATTTCAAGGGCCCTTTGAACAAACCCATGCTCGTCATATCCCGAATTAAGAGCAGTATATGCAATCACATCTTGTGATGGCAACCTTTCAAAAGTACAATGGGCATCTGTTAGCAAGCTGCACTTTCCATACATGTCCACTAGAGCATTACCAACACGGTCATTATCCTCAAAACCTTTCTTTGTAATTTCAAGATGTAATTGGCGTCCAGTATTTGCTGCTGGTCCGCAGGCTTTCAAACTGCACACATAAGTTGCACTACTAGGGCTCACACCATCCAGTTGCATCCACTCCAAGCAACTCAATGCCTTCTCATCACAGCCATATTCTGTAAAGCCTAAAAGAATGTTAGTCCATAAGAAAACATCACGTTCAGCAAGCCCAGAAAATACATCCAATGCCTCTTCCAATAATCCACATTTCAGATATAGCTCTACTAATGCATTCCCAACTTTCTCGGTTGAGTGATAATCCTCCTTGATGGTTTCGATGTGTATTTCTTGCCCCAGTTCCAATTCACCAGTAATGGCGCATGCCTTGAGAGCACATACAAAGGTGATGTAATTCCCTTATTTGCCAAGGGATATCTTGCATGAAGACCCCTACCATTACGTAAGGATGTGCAATTAAGCCTTCTGGACTTCTCCTCTTGTGTTATGAAGACCTTCTCAGAACCCTTGATGATAAAGTATCCTCCAACATCAAAAGTACAATGGCCTTTTTCAAGTGAAACCTTTTCTCCACATCCCTGCAACCAATATCTCCGCATGCTTCTTATCAATTATCAAATTCATTCTGCAATACCTGAAATCAAACAAATTTCCTGCCAAATAAAACCACATTAGGGCATAAAAATCAACCATTTTGTGGGCTAACAACCTGTAGTAGACTTTGAGATGCTTATACTAGCAAACCAAGATTTGTACATATCTTCTACACAATAAGACAAAATATCCTACACAAGCACTACAATAGTGCGTTCAGAGGCCAAAACGAGCGATTCTGGGACTCTCACAAGAGAGGTGTTGATGACACTCTACATGAAGTGACGAGCTACTCTATTACCAATTGTTGGATTTTTAGGTATGTGGAAGCATGCAAACAGCAGAAGGAAGAAGAAGAAGCTTGGAGGACAACACACAATACTGAATGTATTACCACTAGAATGTACAAAGATAAGTAACCCACTAGGCAATAAGCATATATACAAGCAGGGGAAAGAAACCTTGCACATCATTTTCACATTTAACATATAAGGTGCTCTACATTGGACTCTTCTCAAAACCATGTGCAATCAAGTAGGCATATATCTTGTCATACCAAGCACGTGGTGCTTGCTTCAAAACATATAATTCCGTTTCAACTTGCACACTTTTTTTTCATGCACTTTTTGCACAAAACAATGATGCTAAAAAATATACACTTCTTCATGTAAGACACCATTCACAAATGCAGTTTTAATGTGTAATTGATGTACATTCCAACCATGATGGGATGCAAGTGAACAATTTTTATGAAGCGTAGTCATTCGATATGTTGGTGCAAAGGTCTCATCAAAATCAATGCCTCTTTCTTAAGCATAACCTTTTGCAACAAGCCTAGCTTTGTGCCTATCAACTATTCCATCACGCTTACATTTTAGCTTGTATACCCATTTAGTGCCAATAACCTTTTTTCTAGGAGGCGAATCACATAAAGGATAGATACCATATAATAGCATCATATTTTGATTGCATAACAACCATCCATTTTTTTGAGTTTTGTGCTTCATCAAGAGAAGCAGGCTCATTCTTATCACACAGACTAGAGGCAGCCATAGTTGAGCATTTTGATGCAAAATAAACACTATGAGAGCCTAAACAAGTACAACATGACAAAGGTGCATTTGATTTGCTATCTCATAAAGTCTGCACCAACCATTTAGGCATAGTTTCTGCCTCATCTATATCAGCCCTCTCATCAACAAGTGCATCATGTAAATATTGTATCATCATGAGGAACCTATAAAGGCTGAGAAATCCCCTCATTTGGAACAACACTTGACTCTCGATCTATAAAAAGAGACAACAAAGTATCATACACATCTTTTGAGCTAACGAATGTCTCCTTCGCACATGAAAGTAATGGATGAATTGCATCTTCCACAAAAACAACGTCAAGGCTAATCAAAATGTGTTTAGTCTATAGATGACACAAATGATTGCCTTTTCTTTCAGAATTGTAGTGAGCAAAAATACATTTCACTGCTTTATCATCCAATTTCTTGCAGTGTTGTTAAGGAAGTAATGCATATGGCAAAAAAACAAAGACATACAGATGAACAACAAATAGATTGTGACCATGTCAAGCCTCATATGGAGTGCTAGAATGCAATGCTTTGGTGGGACACGTGTTAAGTACATATGCTCCACATATAACAGCCTCAATGCTTTTGTTTCAACATATCCATTCTATTGAGGTGTATATGGCACTATAAATGATTTTTTATCCCATGTTCATCCAAAAATGCATTAAAATTAGGTTAGATATATTCCCCCCCTCATCGGAATGGAGGAATTTTGCATGTTGATAGATTTTAAACCAAAAACAAAAACTGTTTGAAGCACATAAACACTTTGGAGTTTGCTTTCACTCGATACTTCCATTCATGCCTGGAAAAATCATCAATGAAAGTCACACGAAGTAAAAGTAGTTCCCAAGAGAAGGTGTTTGCATAGGACCACAAACATCACCGTGAACAAGCTACAATCTTTTAGTAGCTCGAAGAGAACCATGTTTTGGGAAGGAGAAATGCTGCATTTCACCCAAAATAAAGCCT
The DNA here is from genome assembly GCA_020310875.1 of Ceratopteris richardii. Classification (NCBI taxonomy): domain Eukaryota; kingdom Viridiplantae; phylum Streptophyta; class Polypodiopsida; order Polypodiales; family Pteridaceae; genus Ceratopteris; species Ceratopteris richardii. The sequence continues at coordinate 120,040,539 of CM035425.1, read as the reverse complement.
TCATAAACGTGTTTACAAGGTGCCTCAAGTTTGCGCAGAGAAGACACCATTTCAAATTTTTTCAGGCATAGAAAACTGGCAAAATTTAGATGATCAATGCGTGCATGCCAAATTTTGTATCTTCCATAGCCTAAGAATCGTGAACTACACATGTTGAATCATTCATAGAGTTTGCATAATCTATCAGCTTATACATCCCATGAGCACAAACTTTGAATGCACTAATTTATTAGTCATGAATTTGTCAATTTATTAAATTACATCAATGCATGAGACATATT